>KK114491.1:38898-95895 GCA_000611955.2 Stegodyphus mimosarum
AAAATAAACAGCACATTTTTTAAAATAAGTTTTTTTAAAAAAAATTTCGCTGAAAAGGTGTTAAGCTCACCTTCCTAAATAAATTCGTATTTAATCGATTTATTGAAATACGAAATTTATTTTAAGTTCGTAAAATAGCTAAGTGTCTACGCTTCACAACGATGTAAAAATGAAATGTATAGAGTGAAATCTCGCTTTCCTGTAGCCCATTATGTCTCAAAATGACGCGATTTGGTCACAAAACATAATATAAAAAAAATTCTAATTTCGAAAAAATCGCTTCGAGGTGCACTGGCTCTTGTGTAGTCTAATTTTTAGTTATTTTACTTATCTATTGTTTCCTTCCTTCCTGACAGTCTTCCTTAGATCTCTGGAAATTCTCATTTTTGAAATTAAGACTTGCTTCTTATTAAGCAAGAACATTCTTCATGGGGTAACAAGATGAATTAACTGAAAGCCATTTGACGTTTTAATGGTTTTCAATAGATATTCAATTCTTGCTTTTTAACCCAAAGGGGTAATTTGCCCAGAAGGACTATTAATTTCGTTTTGGCATTTTGCGTCGATTCACTATAAACGTTGATTCACTTTCCAAGTTGTTGCTCCCGTATATTATCGCTCTGTATTAAATTTAAAGAAAATAAATAATGAAGAATTTGGAATTTGTTTTATTATCTATTTCATATTTTGTAAAATTTTAACGAATTTTTGAGTAACAAACTCAACGATTTCAATGCGAACAATGGCATGTATGTATGTTTCTCGCATTGTGATAAAACAACGGTACCTAGTGCCATCGAATTTTGAATAACGTACGTTTCCACGCAAATGTGGGCTTCTGGAAACACAAATTTGGAATTGTTTTATTACCTATTTCATATTTTGTAACACTTCAACGAATTTTTGATTAACAAACTGAACCATTTCAAAGCGAGCAATGACAAAACCATACGAAAAAAAAAGTACATTTTTTTAATCTAGAGCGCGCGAGTCTGTGTATCGGAAATTCTAAAGATATGCTCATTTTAAACTTATTTTGTGATATTACTGTTGAACTGAATTTTATGGTTTAAGTGCAAAGAACATGACATTTAATAAATAAAGGTGACACACAAAACGTTAAAAAAACGCCCCATCTTTCAGATTTTTTTCTTTTTCTTTTTCTTTCTTTTTTTTTAAGTTTTCTTCCTCTTCTTGTTGGTGATTGACACATACTTGTATATAAAGACATTTTTTGCAAATAAAAAGAGATTTAGGAAAAGAAGGACGCATACTACAGCTATAATTAATGCAAAAACTCTTTTAAAGAATGGGTTTCATGTATATCCATTAGAAACTTTCGGTTTAATCTCTCACCAGTGCTCAATGATCTGAGTTAAAAAATGAAACCTAATATTCGTGGTAAAATTTTTTAGAAATTCATAGTCATAATTTGTAGTAAAATATTTCTATATTTCAACAAAAATTATTCGTATAGGGAACTGGGAGAGAGACTTTCACCCTCAGTGAAACTCAATCATTTGCCAACATCGAGATCATTGTCATGACGTATACGAAAATAAACAATAAAACTCTTCCCACCACCGCCAGGTACAGACAGTCGATAATAAAAATCCATTTTTATACTGCATTTAAAGAAAGATAATAACAATAATAAAGATAAAAATTAAGATAATTTAAAATAATAAATTATTAATAATAAAAAATAATAAAGATAAAATTTAAGATAATTTAAAATAATAAATTAATAAAAATAAATAATAATAAAGATTAAAATTAAGATTAAAATTGGAAACTGGTTACATTGTTCTTGATATTAAAATAGCAAATGTGTAATATTTAAAATAAATCTCAATCAATTTGTAATTACGACAAGATAAATATGAAATAATTTTTATTTTTCCTAGAAAACGTAAATTTTCAATTTAATTCAAAATAATAATAATAAAAAAAATCTGAAAGGTTTCAGATTTTAAATTATTACGTCCAAAGGGGCGTTTTTAGCACTTTGTGTGTTACCTTTATTTATTAAATATTATGTTCTCGCTTAAACCATAAAATTCAGTTCAAGAGCAATACCGTAAAATAATTTTAAAATGAGCATATCTTTAGAATTTCCAATACACAGTCTCACGCGCTGGAGATAAAAATGTTTTTTATGTACAACCTTCCCATTGCTCGCTCTGAAATCCTTGAGTTTGTTAATCAAAAATTCGTTAAAGTTTTACAAAACATGAAATCAATGATAAAACAAATTCCAAATTTCAAATTTGGGTTTCCAGATGGCCATATTCGAATGGAAACGTTTAAGGTTCCAAATTTGATGGCTCTAGGTACCGTTGTTTTATTACAATGCGAGAAACATATATAAATTTATGCAGATTCTTCATTATTTAATTTATTTGAATATAATACAGGACGATAATATTTGGCGACAACAATTTGAAAGGTGAAATAACGCATTTAGTGAATCAACGAAATATGCCAGTTAATAGTCCTTCTGAGCAAATTGCCCTTTTGGACTAATAAAATGTAGTACAGGATTTTTAAATAGCAGGCTATATTGCCCGTTCTTTGAGATTACAAATCGCACTTGATGGACTCAAAAAAGGTTAAAACAAAATATGTATACGGTTTACCATAAACAGTGTTCATATTTCTTTTAGAAAATGTTTTCTCCCTCCTTTCTGCATGCCTTCGTGGTATAACGTAGCAAACTCGGCGCGTATCTGAGAGGTCCAAGTTCGAGTCCAAGCCAGGGTGTTTCCTACTTCAAAAAAAAAAAAAAAAAAAAAAAAAAAAAAAACCTAATGTTCTAAACTTTGCTTTAATATTGTGAAGACTTTGCTTGCCACTGCGGAGAGAATGCACAGTACCTATGTATCATACAAATGCACGAACCATTTCAATGCACTTAGCATTCCATTATTTTATTCTAAATATGCCAAAAATTGTAACCATATTTTATATTGCATCATGACCTCTTTTAAAATATGACATTTTATATTTATTTTATTTCTTTATTATTACTATTATTTCGATTCATTTTGTACAATGGATTATCTCAATAACTGACTGGTAATAGAAATTGTAAAAAAAAAAAAAATAAATGATCAACTTTCTATATATTGCATTTGAGATAGGATTTAACAGTATATTTTGTTTTTTATACGCAAATCCTATAGCTGCACAAATGACAAATTCTTTCGCTCAAAATTTTGCTCTGTTAATGTATGCATCCTGACGACCACAACAAAAGGTACGAATTTTGCAGAAGCATGTTAGATGATATGGGAGAAGACAATTTTGCTGAACGATTAATTTTTTCCGATGAATCCACTTTTCATCTTTCACACGCGGTGCTCATATGGAAAGTATACCGTAATTGTAAACTTTTCTCTATCCATTAACGTTAGAATCATGTTTCTATCTTTTTTAGTTGGAAGAAATAAATGTTTGAAATCTGCTCTTTCTTTTTGAATAACCCTGTATAAGCGTTACCGATTTTTTTAGTGATTTACAAAGAAGTTCAATAAAGCCATATACGTCGCATATTATTCTGAATACATAAAACATTAAAAAATTAATGTCACACATTATACATAATCATTACCACTTAAAACAGCCCATTCATCATTCTTTATATTTTGACGTAAACACTTCTCATTTTGAGTGAACCATTGACGAGAGAGTAAGCGCAATTTAGAAGCGTAGTGTGAGCACAACGCCTTCAGAGCAATCTTAAATATTAATGCCACCACAAAGGTTAAGTATTCAAATTATCTGAGCACAATAAACATTTTGATCCTTGCTCAAACACGTTAGGAGCATAAAGATCTCTCAGTTACTCTCAATTTATAAGCCCTAACCCATTTTCAGTTAACGAGTCTGCTCAAAAAATTAAAATGGTTGAACGGACTTGAAAAGTTAACACCCGCTTTGTGCTTGTCATAATGGAAGCCCTTGCGATTAATTTAAGGCGCTTTATTGTTATTCAAAGCAGCAATTTTTTTCCACAAAGGAATTAAATTGGTCTAGAAAGAAATTCCCGCCCGCATAAACGCCTAATGAAAATGCGTTATTTATCATTTTTTGAGGGTTTCTTTACAAATCGTCGAGTGGTTCACGTTCCCGTTCTCTTCCGCTTGTTAGAAAATTCTTGGTTTCTACGGTCATCATTAGGGTTGCTATGTAACATAATCATAATAAATTGAAATGCATTCTCCAATGAATTATATCAAAGAGGGTAACAAAAATTGTTTCTTTCACGTTCTTTGTTCGTATTTCGAAAACAGTTTAAAAAATATTTGCGCGGAAGTTGTTATTGTAAGAACAACTGATTTTTGAATAATACGAAAAGAGGTTTTAAAAGGCATGTACTTTAATTTTGAAACTCTCAATCAGATTACTTCAATTTATTGTTCTTAACGCTAAATACTTTACTTTTTTTTACATTCCTCCTGTTCTGAAGCATTTAATAACTTTCAGAATTCTCACTGGCTCCCCCCAACCCCCCCTCTCTCTCTCTCTATATATATATATATATACATATGTTACCGCTAAAGTGCGGAAATTAATTACTGCACTACTTACTAAGCCCTCTTTAAAATAAAAATAAGATCTTTGCTGGAACAACAGCAATGTTTCTGTACGCTTAAAACAGCCGCCACTTACGCATTCAAATTATTCATCGAGCAGGGTTTCAGAAAATGTTACTGCAAATCTAAATGTACTACAAATAGGTGTGTTTGTCGCAAGATCCAATTGCTATGCAATTCAAAGTGTCACCAGTTTGTAGATTGTGCTAATAAGTCATCATAATCTTATTATATGTTTTTCAAAATTCGTTTCCTTAATTATAATAATATTTTGAACAAGCCTTTTATTCTTTATATTATAGTTTTTTAATTGATTGATGATTGAGGCTGTCAACAAAGTTGTTGATTGTTTGATGGTATTAACTTAATCTTTTAGATATCGAAAAATAAATAAATAACATTATGTTAATTTAAGCGTACAGAATCGTTACTATTGTTCCAGCAAAAATCTTATTTTTAGTTTGACTAGCTCATAGTACGTAATGTTCAGATTAGCGAGTGCCTAGGAAGCAATGTTCAGATTACCGAGTGCCTAGTAGGCAATGTGCAAATTAGTGCCTATTAGGTGATGCGCAAAGTGGAGGGCTAGGGAAAAGAAATGAGAAAAACAAACGTTTGAACTTTAGCGATACAGAAACTGTTAATGTGCACATTACCTAGGTAAAAAGTGGAAGGAGCTCTTGATTCCGTACTTTAACGGAGCAAATCAGTTAATCTGCAGATTAGCTAAGTAATAAGCAGCTTAACGACTTCTGCAGTTTAACGGTAACACAGACACATATATATATAAATATACACACGCACACACACACCTATATACAGCCTGCTTGTGGACTGTTACAACAAAATAAGAGAGTTAGTAACACCCATCAAGCATCAAGATAACTGCAATAGAATCAAGGACCACATTCCACTCAAAGGATCAGAAAAGCCTAGAGTTATGTCTAAGGTGAACTTTCAGCAGGGAAAAAAATAAGAGAAAAAGAGAACTAACTGCCTTCACTAAAGCCACTATAGTTTTCCGCCGATGTTACCACGATTACAATCTGAAGCATGGAAGACATGGTTCTTTTAAAGAACAGCGTTTGCATTGGCTAGCTTCCTAATGAGTTTTGACGAGATAATGAACTGTAATAGAGATACTGTTTTTTTTCTCTGGTAATTTACATACTTCTCCGGTAGAACAAAAATGGTATGAGAAATAACGACTTGTTCTTCTTGGACGCGTTTCGAGGTTACTCTTTTCTGACAGTCTTGGTGGAATGCAGCGCTAGGTTTCGTGGAAATCATTATTCCTCTTTTTAGGTAATTGTTATTATTCATTTTGGTAATTATTATTCATCTTATCACCCTCTTATTTTATTAAAACAGCTTACGAATACCCTGCATAATGAAATTAAAATAGTTGAAATTTTTCATAAAAAAAGAAATACTTAAAATGCAATTACAAATTGCAAGTCATGTGCTTAAAAGATAAGTTTTAAGAACGAGAAGAATTAAATCGCTATCCTACCCCAGGAAAAACAGCAACATGTTACCCCATACATATCAAAAACCAACAAAAGGCGAAAACAATATAAATGATAACTTGTGTGCTAAATTAATTTTAGTACCTTTAATACTTTCGATAGAAAAATAAACTAGTTCTCTCTCATTATATCAGCAACAATGGCACGCAGTTCTTATTGATTTTCGTCTTTCTAATCAAATGGTCGTAAAAGCTCAAGTTACATCCAATATTTCACCTATATTCAATTTTAGTCGATTAAATGTGGCAAAAAAGTTTATCATAATTGACCAGAAATCAATAACGCGAACAAACAAACAGACATTTTTCTTTATATATACAGAATTTGTAAGACTTATAAATTTTTCATTAACGAACTTCACGATTTGAAAAGTGAGCAGTAGCAACACTTTTTGAAATAAAGCATTTTTATCTTCAACTCGCCAGATTGTTGCCACTCGGAAAAATCAATGTTTTCAGCGTTTTTAATTAATATCTCGTCTGATTAAAGTCCTACGAAGATAGGAACAGTCGAACTGGCTTCTCACGAATTTTTGGAGTAGGGAATAATGTATTTAATGTTTGCCAATGCTATTTTTATTTAATTGTAAAACTTAGAAATTTTTTATTAACAAACTCTACGATTTGAAAACGAACAGTGGAAACACTCCTCGAAATAAAGCAGATATTTATCTCCAGCGTGAGAGACTGTTCCCACTCAGAAAAATGAGGGCGAAAATTAGCGTTTTCAGAATTTTAATTAAAATTTCTAATTTTAGCTACTTTTTTCAAAAAAACGTGGACGCCGACCGTTTCCAGGACCCAGAAAAGTATTGTAGAAAGTTTAGTGACGATAGCTATAGTTACATAATGACTGAGTTAATCGCGAACAAACACACAAACAGACATTCTTCTTTATATATATAAATTATAGGAGTAATGTTTTAAAATTGTAAGCAACGGAACCAGTATACTCCTTAAAAATAGTTTCATACTAAAAACAATAGTATTATTAATAAACATTTCTTGCCTGAACAGCAGTTAATTAATATACATATCAGTATTGTGGATATTTATATTCCTGAAATTTTCACGCATAAGACAAAGCCTCTCTGTTGGCGAAGTAGTGAAAACAGCGTTAGTTTTTTGGACTCGTGCAGTCATTCCCAGAATCCAGAGAAATGATAAAATATCCCCGGAAATTTACAGGAACTCTTGGGAAAAAAAATATTGCATCACCGAGAAACCCTAATTGCTCTTCACCTTATTTTTCGTCTTCATGACAGGTGAAAAGAAAAGTTTTTCATTTGAGAGTTATAATCTACACAAGTGCATCATTTTTACCCAAGCAGCAACAACTAATGTCATTTCTCATCGTTCTTAATCGCCGCTCTGAAACTATTCTATTCACTTCTTTTGTGAAACTTTAAGCCATAATCTGATAGGCCTGTTCTTAGTTTCCCGGGTCATTCGAACCCCCTATTAAACTTGCCCTTTCCATTATAGCGCGCGTCAGGTGTGACCTTCGCCTTCATTAACGACCAACAGATGTGGAATGGCAGCCGACACCTGAAGCCGTCATGATAGATTGGAACGAAGCGTTGTTTTCGTAATTCGTTTTGTACAACATATGTAACATGGTACTCGTTTGAAACAGAAAAGTTTTACCCGCTGTTCTTTTTTGACAGTTTCTTCCGTTTCTCAGGTCCTTGAATCCACTCTTGCGAAAGATCTACTTACCATAGTGACCGTTTTGTTTACAGAGTTTCTCGAATATCGAATTTGTGGTTACGATTCGTTAAACTGCTTATTTGTAGGTTAGGAAATTGTTCATATTTTTCAGGTTCTGGGAGATGATGAGACAGATGTAAATTGATTGCTCAAATAGTAAGTGAACTAAAACTAATTCTCAGGATCAGATATCGAGACATTTGAGATTATGCTGTTAAAATCATTATCTTAATAGGGTTGGCTGCAAAACTAAATTTGAAGCTTTGTTTTGAAATAGTGAACTGAAGCGATGGCAAGTAATCTATGGATTCTGCTAATTTTTTAAAAAAAATTAAGGTTATATAGAACTCGCAGATCAGAAGTTACAGAATAATCCATAAAAGCTGACGGTAACAAAGGCGAAAGCTTTCGAAAAGAAATTACAATTAATTGAAAAGGAATTACAATTAAATACAATGAAACCTCTTTTCACGAATTTAATTCGCTTTTGAAAGTCGTTTGTCAATCCAAAATGTTTGTTACCCGAAACAGCCTATTGACTCCTATCGGAAAACCAATAGGAGTCAATGGAAAATGGATTAATTCGTCTTGGTGGAATGCTTGTTTAAATTTAACAGCGGTATTCTGGACACAATTTTGTGATCCAAACCAATTTAAATCATTAAATATAAAACAAAAAATCTAATGTGGATAGCACATTGACTTCCTTACACGGCCTTTTAAATTATACACACTTTTTTTTGGGCTGTAATTTCCTTCAAACTTATTTCCCCGAGTTTCTTTAGAGATATATATCTCATTCAATCAATCCAGTTCTCACTTAACGGAAAGGAAAAAATACATAAAAGCTCAGACCATTTTCATTCAAAATTGTAAAATACAGGAAAACCTAAAACACTCCATACAGCTAAAAACCGTTAAAAACAATTTTTACAAGTAAAATAATTGAGGCGTCGTTAGGCTTAGTGGAACTTTTAAATTGTTGATGGTTCTACAACTATTGCATACAGACTGACTAAAGGCCTAAAAACCTTAGTCGGAACATAAGAACAATGTAATTCAATCACTTTTAAAGCAAAAAATACACATTTTACCAACATAATAAGCATAAAAAAAGCTTAGCTCACTCAGCCGGGTAACAGTATAAGGTATATCTCCCACATTCTTACCGTGCCTTCGTGGTGTAGTAGTCAGCACACTGAGCCGGTATTTCAGAGGTCCGTGGTTCGATTGCCGGCGAAGGCATTGCATATTTTTCATGTCTCCTGCTACTAAATAACCTAATGTCTCTACAACAGAAGGGGTATTTATATACTTTTGGTCAGGCCGATTGCAACCAAAAAGGGATGTGTACATTTATATTTTATAGCAGACCCATATAGATGTTATTCGTTTTTGAGTTATGCGAGATACATACATATATAAGTACAGACGTCACGAAATAGATCTCTTCTGAATCTATTTTAAATCCATTTCACAATCCGTTTTGAGAAAAAAAGAGTCCTTTCTTCTGCCGGTCCGAACAGATGTAACTCAAAAACATCGTTCAAATGGAATCGCGAGAGGTTTTCTTTGAAATTCGATACCCGAAATTTTTCATGATTGCAATACTTCCTTTACTTCGTACAAGGAAGTAAAAAGATAAATACAATGTTATATTGGTAAAGTAGAAAAGAAAAAAAAAGAAACTTAATTTAATTTTACCTTACTCTCCAGAGGATAAAGAACGGCGGGGAAAATTATGATGTATTTCCATTTAAGTTAAAAATGTTATCATTTGGATATAAAGTTAGATGTTATCATTTATATGTAAAAGCCCTTCCATAAAAACATCAGGAACAGAAAAATAACATTTAGAAGGCATCTTCATTTACCTTTCCTTTGTCTCTCAGCTCGCAATTTGCAAAATATGGTTTACTGTTCCCTGTGTTTTGAAATAATTCATATGGCGCTGTCACCGAAAATGTTTATGCTGTAACTCATTACTGCTTTATGATGGTGAAATCTTTAGTTGAAAATTTTGCATCTTACCCCATTTTTGCACAAATTTCGAATAAAATAACTTAGATAATTTTCTTTTTTTTTTTCTAATTATTCGAAAATTATTGCTTCAAGAGTCGCATTTTGTTGCTACTGTTAAAATTGTTTCTGTTTTTATATGTAGAATTCTTTTTTATGATCCTCTAGTAAGTTCTCCGAGTCTCCATTGTATACGATATTATGTCTTTAGGTCAAACCATGGACTAGAAATACATATATTTAGACCACACTCTGGGCCTGGACCATGGGCTAAGTGTAAAAGCGCTTCAAAGTATCTGCCTGCAGTTTAGTATGGCCAAAATTGCCTCTAGGCCGAATTCAAGGTCTTGTAAGACACTTGCTGCCAGGCTTTATTAATAAGAATTAAGAAAGACAAACTATTAAAATGATGTCTCCAGAGGTCACTGAGTGTTAATTAGGTGACACAGTTTACCTTAAAACACCTTTCAAAATCTTATGTTACCGACCTTAGAGTTTGTAACTCGATACACCATTCTGGGATTCCTTGGTCAGGTAATTTGTTTGTGAAATGAATTGTTAAGAGGCATTAGTGATCCGAAGTTCCAATATACACTCATAGACAAAAAAATTAGAGCACCAAGAAGGAGTCATCAAAATGGAACGAAATTTTGCATAAGTGATGACTACTTTGATATAAGTAAATGATAAGAAAATCAAAGATAATGGATAATTTATTTCAGAGAAAAAGGCAAAAGAACGGAGGAGTTAATACTGCGTTGGATCCCCTCTAGCGCGAATGCACGATACGATACGATCGGGCATTGAGTCATACAAGTTCTGTATGATGTCTTGAGACATTTCGTTCCATGTTTGCTGTAACCTTGCCTCTGGTTTGTTCGAACTCGTGG
Organism: Stegodyphus mimosarum; assembly: GCA_000611955.2. Classification (NCBI taxonomy): domain Eukaryota; kingdom Metazoa; phylum Arthropoda; class Arachnida; order Araneae; family Eresidae; genus Stegodyphus; species Stegodyphus mimosarum. The sequence goes on from KK114491.1 coordinate 49,644, forward strand.
GATGCCCAACTCGTCGTCCCAAATGATCCCAGATATGCTTGATTGGAGACAAATCTGGGGATCGGGCAGGCCAAGGAAGGGTAGTTAGTAACAGTGCGGAGACAGTCTTGTGACACCTTTGCCGTATGAGGCCGAGCATTGTCTTGTTGAAAAATGGCTCCTGGGAGCCGTTGCATGAGTGGCATCACATGTGGTTGCAGGATTTCATGAACATATCACTGGGCTGTCATGGTGCCACGGAACAATACTAGGGATGACCGTGTATTGTAAGCAATGGCACCCCATACCATCATACCAGCTGTGGGAACGATGTGTCGTTGTACAGCAAAGACAGGATTGAGACGTTCACCACGGGCTCTCTACACATGGACACGATTGTCATCACTGCCGAGACTGAAGCTGGATTCGTCGCTGAAGACGACCTGGTTCCATCCCGCTGCAGTCCAGTTTCCTCGTGCTCAACACCACTCCTAACGAAGGCGTCGATGGGTGGGCATCAAGAACAGCGCACGTAATGGGTGCCGCGATACCAATTGTCCTTCCGCCAGGCGCCTTCGTGTGGTTCGAGAAGACACAGGGGCCTCTAGTGAAGGTGCTTCCTGTGCCTGGATGGCGGCCGATGAAGCAGTTGGCTGTGCGCTGCATTTCTTACGATGTGGCGGTCTTCTCGACGACTGGTCTGTCGAGGGCGTCATGGCCTTGTCTTCGTGTACATGACATCTCTCGGGTCCACTGGTCCAAACACCTCCTCATAACACAATCAGAGCGGCCTAATTGACGAGCTACTCGCCTAGCTGACCACCCAGCTTCCATCATCCCGACAATTCTTCCCCTCTCAAATTGCGACATCTGCTCACATTGTCTTCGAACACAGCGTAATGGCTTGTCTACCTCAGCTCTTCCTCTGTATATGATTCAGCACACTCAAACAAGCTTTTGTTACCTGTTTTATACTCAACAGAGTACGACGTTCAACGCCCTCTACCGGCTATACGTAATGCGCAATCACGCTGCATTTCTAATCATTTGCATATCTCCCCGACATGTACCTTTACTGCAAGTTTCGTTAGGATCCCGCAATTATTTCTTGGTGCGCTAATTTTTTTGCCCATGAGTGTATTATAAATTCAACCAAATTATTAACTAAAGTTTATTACTTTCTTTTCTATAGTAAATTTAATAAAAAGTAAAATCTTTACAAATTTATACATTAGTACCAAAATATTATAAAATAGTTTTCCATGAAGAAATTTCAGTAACTGTTAATTGAAGTTGTCAAATATTTTTTCTGATTTTTGATTGGCAACTGTTCTATTTATGAAGGTAGTCATTGCCCTTAAGTGTTCTCGTAGTAAACTTTTATTTCAAAAGAGTTTTACGTTCCTAAGAGTTTTAGTTTTGTTTCCAAATTTAATACACTTTTCAGAGAAATGTTTTGAAACTCCTAATAGTAATAGACAGACCGAGCTCTGAGTTGTTAGCTGTATTTTGGACAAGCCTACTATACAAATTGGACGGAATACAATAACTTTTGAAATGAAGCTTTTGATGTCCACATTAATATTAAGCCAAAAGAAATCTTTAAATATAGTTTTTAAGCTGCGACGTGGTCACGAAAATGATTTTAAAAGAAGGAAGTAATTGCACTGTGAGAAGAAGCATTGGTTACGGTTTGGATTGACTTTATTATATTTCACACAGTGCAGTGAAGTACCTCTTATACGTTTCTCATTTATACGTATTTTACATTCGAACTTCATTTCATCTCCGAACCAATTCTTTCTTATTAATGTTAATTAAAAAATACTTCATCTGTATGATGCATACCCCATTGTCAATATTGTCAATATTTGTCAACGTTTCTTTCGGCATCTTAAACAGTTTTTCAGAAATCCATTTCTTTCTTTCGTTAGGATTTGAAGCTGCGCATTAGGGTGCGACAGTAAAAGCAAAGACTTAATACCGAAGTTGAAATCCAGTTAGTGGACAAAATAGGGATAGGTTGAAAGGATACAAGAAATTATCATTTAAAAATAAAACTGAAAATTCAAACGAATTTGATAAGTATGCAGAATTAACAAAATTTAGAATTATCAAAAGTGCTTGTTAAATATTGAACGAATTCTTTCTGATAGAAGGAAACTTAAATGAAGCGAGCTGTTTCTAAAAAATCCGCTTCGAAGAAATGTCCTGTCCAAAGTAAAAATATATCGATCTGCGAGGACATTTAAATAAGTTTTACAGTCAATGTCGCTCATCAAGATGCTTGTTTCTAATTATAGCTGATTGCATAAACTTAAATTGCGCCATGGAAACCCATATTATGTCATAAGAGGAAATTTAAAAAATGTCTTAATTGCATTTTTTAAAAATTAATTCAATATTTTGTGGAACAAAATTAATAAGTATCTGCTGATATATTTCGTTGCAAATAGTAGTGTAAATTTACAGTTAACAGAAATACACTTACCTACCCTACAACATTTACAGATGTACACCGCCCAACCTGTATCGTGGTTAGCGTCACTGGCTACCGTGCCGAAGAGTCCAGGTTCGAATTCCGGAGAAGGCATGGATGTTTGTAAATGTATAGTGTCGGTACGACATGGCGGCACTTTAAATATGTGGTTAGCCGAAAGTCCTCTCGTCTGGTTTAATGGAAGGGGAGAGGAGTGGAAGACCTTCGGACCCGTCCCCGCGGGGTGCGCTCCATCAAAATTGGGGACGGAACTGAGCTAAATCGCACTCTCACCTGTAAGGTGCTGAAGGCTGTTTCCAACGACAGGAGTACCTCGCGCTCCTTGCCACGAGGAATTTCAGGGGCTTGGGCTGATGTTACTGTCAGACAGATGAGCCTAAGTATCAACACCAACGAATGTATATCGTAGTCCACATGCAAGAAGTATATTCTCTAACCTTCATTGTCGTTAGTATAGTTCGACCGACGGAAGCCCAAATTTGGAATTTATTTTATTATCCATTTCATATCTTGTAACAGCTTAACGAATTTTTGATTAAGGAACTCAACGATTTCAAAGCAAGCAATGACAACACTGTACGAAAATTTTTTTTTTATCTTCAGCGCGAGAGACTGTATACTGGAAATTCTATAGATGAAATTTTAAAATTAAAATTTAATTTTAAAATTTTAAATTTTAAATAAAATTAAAATTAAATTTTAAATTTTAAATTAAATTAATTCATTTTAAAATTATTTTGCGATATTTCTATTGAATTGAATTTTATGCTTTACATGATATTTAATAAAGAAAGGTAACACAGAAAACGGCACTAAACGCCCCTCTGGGCGTAATGTAAAATCGAAAGCTTTATTTATTTTTCTAGAGTTATAATTTTAATTTTTATGCTTAAAGAGTATTGCAATTATTTTCCCAATAAAATTCATCTTACCATTCAACAAGGAAGACTATCCTAAAATGGAAATACCAATGACCCGAAACGTTTTCTTAATACACATATTTTGGTTGATTATAGCCCGCAGCCGAAAAAGATTGCCTACGTGTGCTCTACCATCTCTTCATCTCGGTGATATGGGCCATTTTCGGTAATCAATATGGTATTTAAAAAAAATATAATTTATTTAAATGCTATTAGTGAACATCATTTCAAAAATCTCTGTGTTGACGGTGTTGAATTGATGGTAATAATACTGAACACCCTGGGCTAAAAAGATTTCGGGATTAAAAGCATATGCAGTTTATCACAAATACTAGTATTCCTGCAAAACAAAAATGATGTTCGATCATCGTTTCTGATATTCTTTCTCGTATATTTATAATCACACGTACCATAATAGGAAAACCGTTAGAAGATTTGTCATAAATGAGAAAAGCCAATGGCTAACTCAGTGATAAGGAAATTCACGAATGTTACTGAATTTTGCTGTACCCCTTCTAACATTGCTACATTTTCTCAGTGAAATCTTTGAACTGATTGCCAGCTGAGAGACTTAGGTTGATAAAGGATCTATTGTATATGCCTTTTCTTTTTTAACGTAACGTATTTCTATACCTAAAACAATATATTAAACTTATGTGGGAGAGAAGAGCAAAAAGAAGCGGATTCGAGCTTTTGGCGTCGTACCAACAGTAATAGTATATCTTATTTACCATGAAGCCATTAGTGTTCCTAGGAAGATTCTTGTTATTATGGTAATCCGCTTAGATTAATTTTTGCTTCTGCTTATATACTTGCAGTTGAAAGCGCGGGGGAGGCAGGTTGGTGTTTTTAGCTCAAATGCTCAAAGTATATGTCGCTAATATTATCTGTCATTGAGCAGATTATAAAACTTAATATCATAAAAATAGTATGTTATTATTTCTAAACATATACTTTTTTTCAAATAGATCACTTTAGAGTACTGCCCACCAGTGGCCGAGCGGTAAAGTCGCTTAACACTGGTAGTTTGATCCAGGTTAGGTTCCAGGCAAAAGAGAAAGTTGCATGAGTGCTTTCGTGATTTCTTCCATATGTAATATACAAGCCAGTTTATATAAGCCAGGTCTCATTAGAAAGCTCTCCATGAAGGCATCCTTCCCCTTAGGCAGATAGCTGTAGCATGCTTTGCCATAATCAAATAAACCAAAACCTTACAGAAGTAATGGATAACACATGTAATGAACATGCCATTATAATTTGGAAGAATAATGAAAGGTATTATGAAACGCGGAGTGGCAATAGCTTCTAATTTTGTTCATGCCGTGGTTAACAAAATGCAAACAATAATAATTTTAATTCTCTCATTGATTTTAAAAAAATTACAATTAGAGCACATTCACATTTTAAATTAAAGGCGTGGATAAAATGTCTCGAAAAATATTTCGTTTTCTATTAAAATCGAAAGCACGGTTTTCCCTTTCTTCGGATTTCTTGCGTTTCGCCAAAAACCGTATGTTCTGCCTCCCCCCCTTTTTTTTTTAAATTTCTTAAGTGTTTTCCATTTTACGTTACAGTTTCTATTTACATTTTTTAATGCAAATGAAATATAAGAAGTATGAAAATTCATTCCAAATTGTAGTTCCGCAAATGAAGCAGAGAATGGACAATTTATAATACGTTTCAAAATTGTGATTCAGTACATTAAAAGTTAGAATACGTTCCGTGTAGATTGTCAAGCAGTAATTTAATTTCTCTCTTTAATTCAAAGCTTCTTATCAGCACGAAGACTACGTTTTCATGGACCAGAATTAGAAACGATGACATCAAATCAGATTAAGAAAACTATCGATAACAATATAATCCTAGGTAAACGGGTGAGAGCATTTCAAATACATTTAAGCGAAAGTTAGAAGTAACTCTAAAAGAAGCTTAAGTTATCAATTTAATTTGATAATGTAGATGGTGAAGAGTTGTACAGACATTAGGATTTTTGATAGCAGAAGATGCGAAAAATGTGCAATGCCCTCGCCGGGACTGTAACCTTGAACCTCTCGAATACGCGCCGAGTTTGCTGACTATTACACAGCGAAAGCATGCTAAAAAGGCAGGAAAAATACCTTACATACTTTCCCTTTTAAAGTGCGATTAGGGATTAGGGAACCCTATCGCCAAATCCTGGTAATGGAGAATCATCATCCACCACCTTTTTTAGTTTGGACGCCACTGTAGAGACATTAGGATTTTTGATGCTAAGAGACGTGAAAATGAGCAATGCCCTCGCCGGGACTCGAACCTCAGACCTCTCGAATACGTGCCAATGTGCTGACCATTACACAAAGAAGACAATGCTAAGAAGGTGGGAAAAATACCTTATGGACTTATTTAAAAAGAATAAAATGTAGATGGAACTGGAAAATTGATCAGAAATCCATTTGTAAAATATGTAAATCAATAGAAAAATAATTAAAAATAAAATTTAGTTTTAAATATGTCATTCTTGGATTAAGTCCTTCAAAATTCGCATAAATAATGAGTAATACAAATATTCTTATGACAATTATGGAAATTTTTTGTAGGCTTAGAAACTTAAAAATCTTTATAACAATTTGTTATACGAGGTTATTAATTGAAATTTAAAATTTAGTTTCTCAAGCAGAAGAAGATATTACGATTAGTAAGAGTTAAAATCAGCAACCGTATATATTACAACGTTCTACTTTTGTAGTAATATTACATCATATACCGTGGTTTCAGATACTTTAGTCAGAATTTCAAGAAACTAAACCATTTACAAATAATATTGCTTCAAAAAACTCGCCTAGCAAGCAAGCGTGATTCATCTAGCTTCGAAGTTCTTCCTATGAAGTAGTTTTGAAATACTGGTTAGCCCTCTATAGTTTATCAACTGAATGAGAAAACTAGGTTTAACAGTAATAATAAAATTTTAATTTTAAAGAAATATGTAAAGTCTCGAGTATAAATGAAGTTTTCGAAAATAAAAGGAAAATACAAAAGTACATATATATATATATATATATATTAAAGTAAATTCAGGTACAAAATACAATAGGATGGCATGGCTTAGATTTACTCATCCCATGTTAGCGGTACACTGAGCAAAAAAAAAAAGGGGGGTAAGGATAGTTCTATATCTCCTGTTCTTTTGGGCCGATTGACGAAATTCAGCTTGCGTTTTTCATGTGTCAAAAGCGCAATTAGGATATGTATTAGATTTATATATAGCATTGTTCTAATATAAATACTTTGACACAAAATTGGACGTTTTCTGAAATGACATGACAATGTTTCATATTTCGACTCTACGATCCAAACTATGCCAAAATGTAAAGTTTTGTAAAAATCGCACGAGTAGTTTTTAAAAAATTAGCTCTCAAAATTTTAGCTCCTACATGTTAATTCAGTTTGGTATGTATTTATTAATATCTCTTTTTTTTTATTAAACTTATTTGACTCTTCTTTTTATATTTCGAAATTTACGTTCATTCCAAATAAAGTTCGCCAATTTTTTATGATTTATTTTTTAAATTTGTATTTTTAAATAATTTTCATAAATTTTTCGAAAAAAATTTTGAATTATGACCTGTGGAAATTTTGCCATCATCTTGAAGTATATGTATTTCTAAGTATAACTACAAAATGTCAGAATTTTTTATTCAAAATGCCCTAAGATATACTTCAATTTACATTTTGCCAAGTTTTGAAATTTGGCTTATTTATTATAAGCGATAATAACGAAAATGTGATTTACGCACTTTGTAAAAATTATTTGAAAGTATGAATGATGACTTTTTTTCGCTCGTAGACAAGGAAAAAGGAAAGGAAAACGGGTTGCTATGAATTAAGAAGTTCACCAAGTGAATTATTCTTAGCGCAAATTGGAAAAAAAAATGCGCCAAGATAAATTTTTAATTTCTGCATAAATTTATCACCAAAAATTACAAAATTTAATGTCTAGATGTCTAGGCATAATTTGAGTCGTAGAATCGAAATATGGAAAAAAAATTGGTATGCTATTTTGGAAAAAGTCCGGTTTTGTGTCAAAATACTTATGTTAGAACAATGATATATATAAATCATTGTTCTAACATAAGTATTTATAGCCTAAGTCGCGCTTTCGAGACATGAAAAAATGTAATCTGAATTTCATCAATCGGCCCATTAGAATGGGAGATATAGAACAGTCCCCCTTTTTTTTTCGGGGGTTATTTATTGGCTGTATTTGCTCATTATGACTAAAGAGAAGTTTGATTTGCTCTGTACACCTTGCACACAAAAAAAGGATGGGGACAGTTTAATATAGCCCGTTCTATTGGGCTGATTAACGAAATTTAACTTGCGCTCTTCATGTCTCGAAAGCGCTAATTAGAATATATATTAGATTTATATAAAGCAATCACTGTTCTGAGATAGGTGTTTTGACACAAAATCGGACTTTTTCTGAAATGGTATGCCTATTTTATCCCATATTTTGATTTTAAGATTCGAATTATGTCTAAATTTTGAATTTTGTAAAATCTGGTGACAAATTCACACAGAAATTTAAAAATTTATCATGGCGAACTTTTTTCAGTTTGCGACAAAATAATACACTTAATTTATGGTAACGTACTTTATTTCCCTTTCATTGTGCACAGCCGGAAAAAAAAAGCTTACGTCGTTCATTCTTTCAAACAATTTTAATAATGTGTCTAAAGCGCATTTGGCGATATTATCCCTTATAGCAAATATGCCAAATATCAAAACGTGCCAATATGTAAAATCCCTTATTACTTGTGAAATTTCGAATAAAAAATTTTAAATTTTTGCATGTGTGCCTAGAAATACATATCCTTCAGGGTGATGGTAAAAATTAAGTTATAATTCAAATTTTTTTCGAAAAATTTATAAAATTATTTAAAAATGCAAATTTTAAAAGTAGATCATAAAAAATGGGTGATTTATTTGAAAGAACCTACATTTCAAAATGTGAAAAGAAAGAATCAATTAAGTTTAATAAAAAAAGAAATATTAATAAATATATACCAAATTAAATTAACATGGACAAGCTAAAACTTTGAGAGTTAATTTTTTAAAAACAGCTCGTGCGATTGTTACAAAACTTGGCATTTTGGCATAATTTGAGTCGTAGAATCGAAACATCGAAAAAATAGGTATGCCATTTCAGAAAATATCTGATTTTCTATCAGAATACCAATGTAGAACAATGCTGTATATAAATCTAATATATATCCTAGGAAGCCCTTTCGAGACATGAAAAAAGCAAGTTAAATTTCATTAATCGACCCAATAGAATGGAAGATATAGAAGAAGTGTCCTCTCCTTTTTTTGTCTGGGGGGGGTGCAAAATGTCAGTATCATCTGTTTTCTCTCTATTCTGTATATCAGACAAATTTTAAGTCTTAAAAAAAATCCTGCATTTATAGAAAAAGACATTTTTGAGGCTATAAAACCTGTCCTTTTTTTGCGCAGATTAAGTATTTAATTCTCTTTTTTTTTTTTTTCTGTTTTGCTCTTTACTAAATGCTTTGCTTTAATACTTTGCTACTACTTTGTTTTTAATAACTCATTTATCACCTAGGGTCACCGTAATCACTTAGAGTTTCCCAGGCCCCACTGGAGATATATTTTTAGTAAATCACGACAGGCTTGTAAAGAAGATTAATTCAAATCCTATCCCTTGCGTTACTAGCTTAGATTAAAAAAAACGCATTGCGTTTTCGTGTCCTCCAACAGTCTTCTCATAGCATTGTAGTAGTCCTCTGAAGTACAGCGTTGTAGTAACCCTAATTTTCATAAAGTCAACTAGTTAATCACTTTCTTTGTTTCTTTAGAGTAATAGCATTTTTATTCTTAATAGCTAGACTAAGATAAAGCACCTTCATGTAAAAATGATGGAAGACTCGAAGTTTAAAGAAGAGAAGAAGGAAGAGATAGTGTGCATTTAACCCTCTTGTAACACCTTCATAAGTACAGAGTACGTCAGAAAAAAAGATACTTCATAATCATCTTGTGGTATGGACGACACGGCGGGATGCAATCCTTCAGCAGAGAAATGGCTGGTAATTTTTCATTATTGTGTTCGCCCTCCTGCGGGCGGCGTAGTCAAAGGGAGGGTCAAACAACTTTTTGATATCTCACTCTCAGTAATTCAGGAGTTGGTCACGGATTTGACCGGTGGAACGTCGTTCCAGATTTCACCCATCATTGTATGCGTGTGCGAGAGTGTTATGCTGTTGGCAGCGGTGGTAGGTATTTGCATTGTATGAAAAGAAAAAGTACATTTCCACATCGAAAATGAGGCTCCCATCATATTATTATTTACAAAATTAATTACATTTAGAAACCACTTTTTTAAGGTGAAGTTTTCTCACAAAAGCGATATGAAGTCAAGGAGGGAAAGAAATGGTATATCTAAAGTTTTGATGTCGTGATTGACCAAACCGCAGGAATTTTGATAAAATGCAAAATGACGCTTTTGAATTCAATTCGCAATGCAATTTCGATGTGATGTTCAAGTATCTACCCAATAGAATAAATACACAATATTTATTTTTTTATTTCATAAACAATTATATTCGAAATCTTAAAAATGAAATATTGCGTTTGCACGCAGAAAGTAAAGAAAATAATATTTGAGATGTATTTTTTATTTTTCTTCTTTGTACATACCATATATTACGGAGTATAACGCGCACCAAAAATATGATCGTATTGTTTCGTTTGGCAGGAACCATATTTACTACTAAAAGAAACGCTACATCAACTATACTTTAACTAAAACTTTCGATGTTCACTTGAAAATCACAGCTTCAAATGACCACAGAAAAAGAAAACATCCGAATCATAATTCCTCGCATTCTTACTCCAAATTATATCCCCTTTTTCTCGAAATCCTACAATAACATTCTTTTGGACACTTGCATTGAATACAATGTACCCTTTTTGCAGGTATATTTACTTCCTTAAACATTTAACCCACACACATATTGTTTCCTTTACCTCTTGTCAATTCGGTATACTATTGCACGAAAGGCTAGAACAAATCTTCGAATAAGTGACCTCAAGAGATAAGATCATTGCACATGCATCCTTTAGGCTTCTTCGTAAAGAATAGGGTGCGCGTTATAAGATGAATGTACCTAAAAATTAAAAAAGGTCAGTCTATATTTTAGGGTGTTCCTCGGATCATCGCCAATCGTTGTTTAATTTTTATCATTTAAAAATCGCCAAATTGTTGTTTCATTTATGGTAACCTGAGTAGTTGAATGTTACGGAAACCCCTTATGACGTGATTGGTTGCATGATGGCGGTGAATTTGACTGATGGAAAACATGTGTAAGGGTATATTCTGCGTTGGATGTTAGGAAGTACGTTGCTTATTTTGTGCTGTACACCGTAAAATGGCTGTATGTGATGAGATTAATGTGAAGTTTCTGTACGATTTGGAACGAAAGGGATAAAAGCATTAATTAACTGGTGTGCAAATGGAGATTTACTTAGTAGTTAGTCATTATAAGTGTCCTGTTTGTATGAAGGAAAGGCGTATGGTCGAACGTAAGATTGTCTTTGAATGGGTTTTTCGCAAGAAATGTTCATGCAAGAAATACCACCGATAATCCGACACTATGGAGGACATTTTTCACTATTATTTTTGTGAATTTACGTGGTATTTGTGAATTTATGTGATGAGGCAGTATGCATATCATATTTCAAATAATTTTAGAAAGGTTTTGGATGCTGTTAAGGAATTTTGTGTGTCACAGACTGAAGACACAGAAATTTCTAAATATAGTTAAGTCAATATTTCTTTTTTGTAGTGCGTATATGCGATAACATGTATTTCCTTTTTATGTTATTTCATTGTGTAATTTAAAATGCAGTTTACTGAGCTTCGATTGGCTACAAATTTTGTTCAGTTTTGGTGATAAGTAATTTTGTTTTAGCATTATATGTCGTCATCATTCTCCTGATTTTTTAAAGCAAAAATTGATCGATGTGTACATGAACAAAGTCAAGGGCAATGCGGAGTTTGTGCAATCATCTGATGGTTTTTTAAGTGAAAATAGATCTGTGTACATGGACACCGAGTTTGTTCAATTCTTTGATTTGTTATTTTGGTTTTGTGTAGCGGACATCTTGAAAATGTGCCTTGATGATCAATCGCCAAAAGTCGCTAATTTTCTCCAAGGGGCACCCTTAAATATATTTTTACCATTAAAAATATAGATGCGCGTTATACACCGGTGCATGTTATACGCCGGAAAATACGGTAACTATGATATTCTGTGAGTAATCTATATTTTAAAATGCTAATGCTTTGTTTGTAGAGTGTTATATTTATTAGCCAGTCTTCTTATTACTTTGCTTCGGCTTTCATCAGAATGCGAATTAATTATTGTATATAAATACAGAGCTATTAATTTCGAAAAGACCTTATAGCAGCTGTCACTAACCGTTTCGCCGCTTACTTGTCTCAGCGGCTATGTTACTCATCTCTGCTTTAGCGAAAATGATAGCGAAAAGATTGGGGGGAGGGGGCTTGAACTAAAGCTTTTAAGCGCGCTTTACCTTACAATTTAATATTTGAATTTTACTTTAAATGCTGTTTCTGTTTTCCCCCAAGTTGCGGAGACTGACCTTTTTGTTATAACTCAGATTGTACAATCGTCAGGCTGACATATAAATGAAAAGGATAAAAAGAATTATTTTGCACCTTCATCCAAGAGCTGTTATTTAACTTAGTAGTTAAGAGGATAGAGTAAATCATATAACTGTCTTTATTCTAGTAATCATATAATATATATATATTGTATGATTACAGGGTGTCTCAGAAGGTCGCTGCCGAACTTAACATACTGGTCTGTCATACCATAACAAACAAGATTTACTAGAAACTTGTGTCCGAAAATGTGAACAGCAACAGCTAGAGGGCAATGTTCGCAGTCTTATGGGAGAATGGGAAGCGCGATCATTTCAGACGAAAACTTTGAAGGAGAAGGATGAATCGGTTTACTAACTCAAAATTGCCCGATATGCATCATTTGTATGGTGCCACGGATCAGTAGCATGGCCACCGCAATCCCCCGACCTGACTTTGCTGTATTTTGTACCTGTGGGGATGCAGGTGACAGATGACGGAGGACGGAGACGCCTGGTGTCTAACAAAGGTAAGCAAGTATATGTTCCACATCCTCCACTATCTTGAACGGCAGCTCCCGAGTCTCTAAAAGCTTGCTTCGGGAATTTATTTGCTTCTCTGTGAAGTAGCATGAACAAACAGGGACCTGGACGATGTTATATCCTGTGGGGATGCAACAACAATATTGGCTTCCTTGCCCCGTGAACTTAATCACATTGCAAGTCCTCGCCCCCCCCCCGCAGAACCGAGGCCGGGGTTCAACCCCTTCCCCGGAACCTTGGAAGGATCGGACCCAATTTGAGGCGTCACTGGTCGTATATTTGCTACCTAGCAGTCGCTCGGATGACCCCGTCGCGGAGCATGTGGGGATACATGAAGTCCATGGTATACGATGACGACAATAACACCGGACATGGATTTCGTCGCCAGGATCGCGGAAGCCGCGGGATTCCATGCGCCGACTTTGTGAAGTATGCGTTGTAGCGAATGGAAAGAATTTTGAACATCTTCTGTGATTTAACGATGCTCTTTAATAAAAATCATATCAACATCTTCTTCGACTTACTTTCTTTCTCCCCCACTACGCCTGCGAACTTTGCCCTTCAGCGGTCACCGTCTGTATTTTCGGGCACAAGTTCCTATGTAAATCTTGTTTGTCATGGTATGACAGACCAGTATGTTAAATTTGGAAACAACTTATTGAGACACCCTATATAGTGTCGCTCAACGTACTCGGCGTGTTTTAGTCGATTGATTCGGCAAATTTTATTCTTAGCCCCTCCAAAGTTACAAACTAGAGGAATACGGGCAAATGCGTCGTATGGATCTAAATGTATTATAGCTGCCATACGCCGAAGCCAGAAACCAGATTTTATGACAGAAGCTTTGTATTAAGTTATGTGGAACAGCTAGAAAGTCGCTTGCTACTCTCCAGTCAGAAGAGAGCAGTAGCAGTATTCGTTTTGAAACAGCTTGTCCGGAGTTAGTTTAAACTCATCAGAAAAATTCTGTTAGGAGAACTTGGCAGCAAGACGTAGAGTTTTGCTGTTGTCAAGGCTGCTCTAGTTATATCATTTTCTGAAGTAAGGGATGTATAAAATTTGGTTGAAATTAGAACTATTCGGAAAATATCATGCAGGGAAAAAATAGTTTTCTGGCGAAACACTGGAATCGTAAATTTATTGTATGGAAGGAGGTCGAATAGTGAAGTCGTACAGATCATCGTGCCGAGGTTGCTACGGTGGGAATTTGTTGAATTAAGGAATCCCGCAACATTAGAACAGTTATTCGAAATGGTGATAAAAGTCCCACATCAACTAAAAATAGATGTGTAGGTAAATATGGTGATATATTCTCCAGTAGCTACGGTAATAGATTTAGCGAAAGAGGTCAGGAAGGGTTTGATAGCAGAACTAGAAATGATAATCGTTAGAATACCTGGTTGATTAAGCGAAAAGGTGATCGTGAAAAGGGTACGGAAAATTATTTTTATCGGAAAAGAAATGCAGTTGTTAGCAACAAGAAGGCGAATTGTTTAAAACTAGAAAAGATTGCTGAAGATTAGAGAAGTCAGTCACCCAGAATAAACAGAAAACCTCTCAAATAGAGCTGCACACGTTGTTGTTGAAAAATTGGTGTTGCCACGCATGTAAGCAGTTTTGAATAGAGCACGTTCATTAATGTGAGTCTTTCACTAACACTATTACATACGGATAGAAGAGTGGCATTTTAGTAAAAAAAGATTTTTTAAGCAAAATTTCAGAAAATGCAGGCTGTTTGAATTTTAGAGATAAAATTGTAACGGCGCAGGTTCCGGATTGAGAAGTGAGGTGATCAGGTAGGTAGTGGTCAGATAAGTAATAAGTTAGGTAGTATCATATTGAATCTTAGGTAAAGACTGAAAGGCATCGCGTTTTGTTTTAAAAAGTGAACATTTTGTAGACGAATGTGACATCAGGTTTTGAAGGAGAGCGAATGAATTTTTGAGCGGAGGCGGTGAAGGAAGATATGAAGTGAATGCAAGAAAAGGAAGTGTTGTCACCAGATCTGGAACTGCTAGAATTGTCAGGGGGGGAGAAGGAAAACCTCGATAACCTAGTAAATCCTTTTTCGTAGCTGTTTTGAGATACATGCATTTACCGGGGTTAAGGTACGTAGCTATACATAAAAGAGTGGTGGAAAAGAAATCTTAGAGAAATATAGCAAGTTAAAACTTAAAAATTAGCTTATTATTTCCGCAAGTACTCCAGTGGTTTCGTATCAGAAAAATTTACCACTTGTAGACCATAATTTTTAATAATATTGATTAAAAAACGATAAGCAGCGTAGTTAAATGCTCAGTTTATTCCCTATCCGTAGTCCATGAGATAACTACGAACGTTTAACTAAATATAATAACTACGGAAAACTACGATATTAGGTCGCCGATTATATGGCCATACTAGATTTAACTCCTGGTTATTTTCTGATAGAATGAAGTTTGAGGACTTGCCTAAAGGATATTTATCCGAATGTCGGGTATGTATATATGTATAGAATTGCCGTTTGAGCTATTCAGAGCTTTCGCTAAGTTTCAGCTGTCCATGGACTTAATTTTAAGGCCTGAAATGGACAGATCAACTTTTATTTGCCCAGATGGATATAGCTAATAGTTACGAGTAACGGGTTTGTTGTACCCACTCATGATCTGCTAGAAGTTTCTACGTCATTACAAGAATATAGTTTAAAAACAAACGAGTCTAAATGTAAATTCGCGCCCAAAACCTTCGTTATTTGGATTATAAAATATCACATCGAGAGATTAAGACAGATGAATCCTAAATAATCGCAGTTGAAAATTACTCATCCCCAACAACGTTGAAGAAATTAACGTCGTTTTGGGAGTTTGATGGTACTATGCTTATTGGCAGTTGGCAAAGGTTATTTAAATTCTTAATCAAACTCATATATTATATAACTATTATTATTATTATTATTATTATTATTACACGGCTACCAAATACGAAGCGTTAAGGTTTCTGTTATACGTTCAGAAGGTCGGAGTGTATTTCCGTAACAAGGCAGTAGTAGTGTATACGGACCATACCACAGTCACTCGTATGTTTTCAGAAAAAGAACTTACCAGTATCTTCATAAGAAGCACTCAAATTGCGGAAGTATAAACTAAAGGTTAAACATACACCTGGGATACGAAATATCATGGCTGATGTTCTCTCGAGATTTTAATTGGATGATGAAGGAAAAGAGTTAAGATGTGCTATGTTAACTTCAAATATCGTAGATTCGTGAGAAACAGTAATAAATAAGATTCACGCCGATTTCAAAAAATATTTATGCCTCCTTAAAGAATCCCGACATTAAAGGAATTAGAAACAGGGACAGTAATAATGGAATTATCAATGACCTTTTATTTTACACGAAGAACGCATGTAAAACATTGAATTAAAGTATATTGCTCCAGCAGATCTAAGATTAAGTATTTTGGATGAATTATATTATGCCCCATTTTCGAATCTTCTAGGCGTAAGGAAAACAGTACAAAGGGTGAGAAAACAATTAATTTCCCTTAATTACAAACATTTGTGTCTCTATATATAAGTCCTGAGGCACATATGAGTACATTAATGATATTAGTTACAGCCCAGGAGGTTATTTACATAATCTAAAAGCAAGAACTTCCAGTTAAATGTCGGAATTATTTAATTAAGACTACATATTAGAAGAAAAACAAAAAAATATTAATAATAGTGTATTATTGTTTAAAATGGGTGGAAACAGTTTCCGCTCGACGAACCTCTGCGAAAAATGTTACAGATTCGTTTATGAATAAATATCTTTAAATATGGGACCCGATTTAAGGTAATATCCTTTTGGTTTATTTGATTGTGGCAAAGCAAGCGAGGACTGTCCGATTGAGAGGAGGATGCCTTCTCGGTGGACTTTTGAGGGAAACTGGCTTGTATACACGTTACACCACGAAACCACCCATGCAGGCGACCTCTTTGCTGGGATTCGAACCCAGACTGTTTATAGCCATCGACCACTACTAAGGAGGCGAAGATCTCATTATTATGAAAGTCCCTATTAGGTGGGCCATCATTGCCTTCTGTGAAGGGACGGACAAATTACATTCAAGTTATTTCTGGGATTCGAACTCGGGCTTTTCGGTACCGTAGTCAGAGTCCTAACCACTTTTCCGACTGGGCGGCCTTCTCAAAATATAATATTTATTATTTACAACGTACTTGACGATTGATGATAAACATGCGTTCACATTCTTGGATTAATAATGGCGCTAAGTTAGTATTTTAAGCCTCGTTATTTAGCTGTGCTTATTGTAAGCCTGTCATCATTCGTGCATCAGATTAAAAAAAAATATAACAAAAATTAAAATATTTCACAGACGACATAAAGCTGTCCGTTCCCAAAAAACAGAGCTTTCTGAAAGGGATAAATGATTGTTCTGTTACATAAGAATAATTGAAAGAAAATCCAGTCACGTACCAACATTGAAAAATTTTCATGTTTCTTTTCCATTTACAGATTATTCTACGTGTGTGCGACTAGCTTCGGATGTATCTAATTGTCTGAAAAGACTAGAAGCTTCAATTTAAAATTGTTTAAGCCCTTTTTATGTCCTCATTATCCAGCCCATTTCTCGGTGAAGCGTATCAAGGAGTGGCTGGTGAGACTCCTTCTTTTCCAACAGGCTATTGCTGAAACAATGAGCGGTTGAAACAAACCAACCATTTTTCCCTCTGCTGTTTCTGTTCTTACAAATGACTGCAGTTACGGACTTAAGGAGTTCCTCGTTAGCACATAGCTTTATAGTTGCCGAACAGTAAATGCCCTCGATGAGTATCATTAAGATGCGCTTCACTGTCATGCAATGTCTGTATTTGTCATGCAAGAACCTAGATCGGTGATGTGGAAACAACAGTTTGCCGAAGATCTGTCTTCAAAGGCGTCCGTGAGATTGTCCCAAATCTGAAAAGAAAGAAAAAAAGTTTATTGCTTTTCTCTGCAATGATTGATTATTCAACTGGAATCATTGCAGGCATGAAATTAAGAAACCATTTGGGTTACAACTACAACAGTCCGTAGTCCTGAAAAATGGTGCTCAAGAGCAATTTTGTGGCCATTACGCTCACATTGAGAGCTTTGATGTGTCACTTTCTCACAGAACTCGATTTTTTTTCACATCCTTTTTACAATGCTTTGGAGATCAATTCAAAAACTTTAAAAATCAAACTTACGCAGAATTTCAGCGTACAGATAGCTACACAAAGAAACATCGAAATGATGTAATTGTTATTAAATGGGATGGGATAATACTTTATTTCAATAGATTCTCAATTTGTAGCAATTCTTGATTGTTCTTAAGGTACCATGATGTTTCTCATACATTTTAGTGTATTTCTTTTTTCCGTTCGTATTGACAGTAGTTAAAGTGTTTGGGCTAATACTCTTCATTTAGTAAATAAACGAAAAAGTAATTTTTCTTTTGTGGATGTATATTAATGTATGAAGAAATGTAGACAGTTACACCATTTTACGGCTTTTAACAGTTACTGTATTAATTTAAATTTTTAAGATTTCGCTTCAAGTTTTAGTAAAATGAAAATCAAGTGTTTCATTGCTCATAATGTTAGAATGCAGGCAAACATTCTTATTCAATCAGTTAACGTTTTTAACGTTTTGTGTGCTACTTTTATTTATTAAATATCATATTCTTCGCACTTAAGCCATAAAATTCAATTCACCAGCAATATGGCATGAGCATATCTTTAGAATTTCTGATAAGCAGTCTCGCGCCCTGGAGATAAAAATCTTTTTTTTGCTTTTTCCTCGTACAGCATTGCCATTGCTTGCTTTGAGATCGTTGAGTTTGTTAATCAAAAATTCGTTAAAATGTTACAAAATAGGAAATCGATAATAAAACAAATTTTAAATTCCAAATTCGAGCTTCTTAACGCCCATATTCGGTGGAAGATTACGTTATTCAAAATTTCATGGCTCTAGGTACCATTGTTTTATCATAATGCGAGAAACATACATACATTTATAAGCTTCTTCATTATTTAATTTCTTTAAATATAACACAGGGCACTAATATTTAGCGGCAGCAATTGAAAAGTGGACCGACATTTATGTGAACCAACGAAAAATGCCAAAACGAAATTATAGTCCTTCTGGGCTAACGTCCTTTGGGCTAAAAATTGCAGAATGGATTTCATATGTGATTGATACTAATTATGGCACAGCTTTTGAGAACAATAAGGAAAAAATATATAGTACTTATAGATTTGCCCATGATAATGTGGAACCTGGAACAGACAGTAAGTTATTTATTATATGAAATGATTTTATAGGCTGCAATGATTATTAATAAGACCGAATAGTAAATATCATGGACCATCAATATTTAGGGCCCATTAAACTTAAAACTCCATTTAACAGTACTGCATAGAATGCCATCCATGGCAAAGGCTTCATGCTTAGAAGTGTCCTCACCAACCATAAAATTTTAAACTTGGGAATCTAAAAAAAAAAAAAAAAAAAAAAAATAAATGGGAAAAAAAAAAAAAAAAAAAAAAAAAAAAAAAAGGGCGGAGACTATGACGACAGTTTCCACACTGCGGAAGACAAGTTTTGAAATTACAGAATTCAATTCTCGATATAAAGTTGAAAGTAAAACGATAAGCCAAATTAGAGCAGTAAGAGCTTAATTCTGCTAAACTAGCAAAATTTAAAACTAATACGAGTTTTTAAGTTAAAATGTAAACAATTGCGTACTTTGTACGTGCAAAATTAGTAATAACGTTAGAAAATAAATTTGCTCTTCTAGATCACTTTTCAATACATTTTTTTGTCCCAAATAAGAAATTGTCAGCTTTCCCTAAGTTTTCATTAACTCTGGAAACAAACAAAAACAAGTTGCAATTAGTAAAACAGTACTGGGTAAAACAGTGCTTGTTATTTACTTTTCAGTTAAGCCTAAGGAATTTACAATTTCTCGTAGTAAACTAAATACGATATAAGAATAATTGTATATGCAAAATCAGGGAAATATCATAATAATTGCTCATATTTCGCTAAATTTGAAAATAACGGAACTAAATTTCTTTGTTAAAACAAAATGAAAGCTTTATTAAATGGGCTTTTTCCTTACTGGACATGCAAAAAGTTAAGTTTTAAATTATCGAAACCTTTCTATCGCAAGAGCCGAAATTGTTCTTATAAAATAGTCTGCATTATTTAGGGAAATTTGTAATTACAAGTATACAAAAAATGGGACAGTTCTATATCTCTCGTTCTACTGGGACGATTGATAAAATTCAACTTGCGTTTTTCATGTCTCAAAAGCGCGACTTAGAATATGTATTAAATTTACGTATAATATTGTTATAATACAGGTATTTTGACAAAAAATCGGACTTTTTCTGAAATGACATGCCAAGTGTTTTCCATATTTCGATACTATGACTGAAATTATGCCAGATTGCCAAGTTTTGTAAAAATCGAACTAGTAGTTTTAAATAGCTCTCAAAGTTTTAGCTTCTCAGTGTTAATTGAATTTGGTATATATTTATTAATATTTCTTTTTTTATTTAAACTTTTTTAATTCTACCTTTCACATTTCAAAATTTAGGTTCATTCCAAATAAAATTCACTCATTTTTTTCCGATTGATTTCTAAAATTTGCATTCTTAAATAATTTTTATAAATTTTTGGAAAAAAAATTTTGAATTATGACCTATAAAATTTTTACTATCGTCTTAAAATAGATATATTTCTAAGCATACCTACAAAAAATTAGACTTTTTTATTCAAACTTTCCTAACATATACATGAATTTACATATTGGCACGTTTTGAAATTTGGCATATGCTTTGTAAGCGATAATAGCACCAAATGTGGTTATTATTTGAAAGTATAAAAGATGACTTTTTTTCGTTCCTGTGCAATGAAAAAAAGGAAAGGAAAATAGGGTGTTATAAATTCAGAAGTTCGATCAACTGAATTAGTCTTAGCGCATACAGAAAAAAGTGCGCCAACGTAAATTTTTGAATTTCTCCATAAATTTTGCACCAAATTTTACAAAATCTATTATTTTAGGCAGAATTTTAGTTGTAGAATCGAAACAAACAAACAAAATTGGTATGTCAGTATTGGAAAACAAATTGGTATATCCTTTCAGAAAAAGTCCAACTTTGTGTCAAAATACCTGTGTTAGAACACTGCTATATACGAATCTAATATATATCCTAGTCGCGCTTACGAGACATGAAAAACGCAAGTTGAATTTTGTCAATCGGCCCAATAGAACGGAAGATATAGAACTGTCCCACCCTTTTTTAAGTCCAAAAGAACAATTTGCCCAGAAGGACTATTAATTTCGTTTTGGCATTTTACATTGATTCTGTAAAACCGTAGTTTTATTTTTTAAATTGTTGCCACCAAATATTATCACCTTGTATTATATTTAAAGAAATTAAATAATGAAGCATCTGCATATCTAAAGCCATCCAATTTTGAATATTGAACGCTTCCACCCGAATATGGGCATTTAGAATCCCAAATTTGGAATTTGTTTTAATATGGATTCCATATTTTGTTAAACTTTAACGAATTTTTTATTAGCCCTCAAGGATTTCAAAGCGAGTAAGTATACAAGTGTACAGAAAAAACATTTTTATCTCCAGCGCGCTATACTGTGTATCGAAATTTTAAAGATATGCTCAGTAAAAAATTATTTTGCGATATTGCTCTGGAACTTAATTTTGTAGTTTAAGTGCGAAGAACATGATATTTAATAAATAAAGGTAACATATAAAATATTAGATAAACGCCCCTTTGTCAGTAATTTGAAATTTGAAACCTTTAAGTTTTTTTTCCCCCGCAGTGTGCATTACTAGGATTAATAATTAAGAAACTAAATCCTTGGAGCATATTCTATACTGTACATAACCTTACGACTTAAATATTCGACTGTTATGCATCTTTTAGATTGGGTGGGGATTAAATATAAGATTGAGAGAAAGAGAACAAATATAAAAAATTTGATTTAGTAAATCAAAACCTTACGAAATAAGAGCGCCATATTTTATAAACTATTTTGTGTGTGATTTAAATTAAAGTATTTCAATACTTAAAAAAAAAGCTTTTCTTTTATTTTCTTTGTTATATTCTACCTAATTATATTTTAAGAATAACTACCAGCTAGAATGCTTCCCCTTTTCTTAAGTATTGCCTTAAGTGGGCTTAGTTTAATTTCTGGAAATGAACGTAGCTTCCGTAAATGCAGTTAATGGTACTGAATCTGTATTTATGCCATACATTATTTATGACTGTAGAGTCGGTAGATCTTTTCGTTAGTTTATTACAATTTCCATTACCGTTTGCTTGAATTAATTCAATTATAGTATTACTTTCTTTAATTAACTGAATAATATAAGTATTTGTGTTTGATGATGTGGGTTTTCTATGTATTTGACTTAATGATGCGTCCTTAATCTGCATCATATTAAATTAAATCGAAGTGCCACTACAAAAAATGTGAACATCTGCTTTCATATTATGTATATATATATATAATGTTGTTTGTATTAATGCAATTATGGTATTATTTTACCTTTAATTAACTGTATGATAAAAGTATTTAACTTAATTATGTGGTTTTTTTTTAGTTTAATGCTTCTTTGTATACGTATATTAAACTGAATAGAAGTGACGTTACAAAAAATGTGAACATCTGGTTTCGTATTTGTGTTTGATGACTATATATAGTACATGTTTATAAGCAGAACAGCTACACTAAATACTTGAAATCATTCTAAATGATATTCTTTCGATCATTAGACTTGAAACTTCGCAATCATTGCACTTTTGCCTTCTAACGAGAAGATAAAAATTTTGCTTTTCTTCCGTATCAATAGAGTGGATACAATTTAACATTTATCATTCCGCTATTTCGTGTGAACTGGTATAAATTTATTGCAGTTAAGATCTTAAATTTCATATTAAAATTTTTAGATAAGAAAAAATTTTTGTAAAGCGTGTTTTTTTTAAATAATCTATCACTCTGTCTATGTTTTAAAATAAATGATTTATTCTTAATAAAAATTAAAAAATTCTTCTATTAAATGAATTATCGCAGTTGCAAATAAAGTTAACACAATAAATTTTAAATAATTTGAAAGCTAGAAACTATTGTTTTTTCAATGGTAAAGATAATCAATTTTATAATAAAAACTCGGTGTCTCTACTTTTGGTTCAAAATCTACTGAAGAATAGTATATGATTTGATTCAACTGATACATTAATGATTAACATTTCAATTTGAATACATTGAATGAAACGATATTGAATATGCAACTGAAAATAAATGTATGCAACACACACCAAAAGTAGCTAAATAAAGCAATTTTTACGCTGTTCTAAATTAAGATGCTTTCCTAGCGAACTTGATTAATATTATGCGATCTGATTATTATTTATTCTTTCTAAAATGTCAAGTTTTTCGAAGCATCTACTGATGACGGAAGTCAAAGAAAGATGGAATGTTCTTGTAAATTGTAAAATAAGTATCACATTTGAATTCAGAGATAAAGCATTTTGCATGATTATTGTCTTGTTTCAACTTTAAAATTTTGAACTTTCAGTTTATCTTCTCTTCCTTTACTAAAAAAGTATGTATTTTGAAATAAATTGTATTTGTAAATTGTATTTTGAAATAATTTTTATAAATTTTTCGAAAAAATATTGAATTAAGAAATTTTTGCCATCGTCTTAAGGTAGATGTATTTCTAAGCATACCTGCAAAAAATTTGAGTTTTTTTTTTCAAAATTTACTACGTTAATTTACATTTTGGCGCGTTTCGGAATTTGACGTATTTATTATAAGCGATAATAACAAAAATGTGGTTTTGTCACTTTGTTAAAATTATTTGAAAGTGTGAACGATGATTTCTTTTCTGCTCGTGGACAATAAAAAAAAAAGGAAAGGAAAAATAGGTTGCTATAAATTAAGAAGTTCGCCAAATGAATTATTTTTGGCTCAATCTGAAAAAAATACACCAAGATAAATTTTTAAATTTCTCCACAAATTTCTCACCAAAAATTATAAAATTTAATATCTAAGCATAGTTAGACTAGTAGAATCAAAATATAAAAAAAATTGTATGTTTTTCGGAAAAAGTCCGATTTTGTATCAAAATACTTACGTTAGAAGAATGCTATATATAAATCTAATATATGTCCTAAGTCGGGCTTTCGAGACATGGAAAACACAATTTTAATTTCGTCAGTCGGCCTAGTAAAATGGAAGATATGAAACTGTCCCATTTTTTTTTGCGCAGTGTGCACCGTACGTTTAATATGAGGATGAAGGAAAACGAACAAGCATAAAAAAATTGGTAAAGTAAACTAAAATCTTACGAACTGAGAACGCCATATTTTATAGACTATTTTTTGTGTCTTTTAAGATATTTCCATATTTAAAGAATATTAAAAAATTTTCTGGTTGAGTTTTAGATAAGAATTTGTAAAACGTAATGACATGAAGAAAGCAGCTTCAGCACTGTTCAATTTTTTACGTGTAATTCTTCTGATGATTCTAGGCATTTGTTGATGCACTCATGGAGTTTCTAAAGTTGTTTTGTAAAATTCCACTCCTGGAGCACCCTTTATCCTGTCATTAAGATTCCTGAGTACTTGAAGTGCTTTTTATGGTGAAATTTCACTGCTGGAGGCAGAAAATTGTTTCTAGCTACCAAATCTTTTGAATAGGAGTTAAAAATAATAATTAAGAAATAACAGTAAAGTTTAATAATTAGGAATATTTATACATTTTGCAGTAAAACGGTTGACTACATTTTTTTTGTTTTGCGACTGAAACTTTTTCCTCACAGTTTAGTAATTGAATCCATAATGGAATGACACGGAATTTTTGCGGTGAGCTCAAAGGTACGATTCACTGCCCCTTAAAATGCGCTAAATCCAGTAGTTTTTTCTAGGTAGATAATTTTCGAGTGCATTGCCAAAATTTTTATTAGATCGGCTTGAAACATTTTACATTCAACAGAAGCTACCAAAGGTAGGTATTCGATTCGATTAGGTAAACGATTCGAATTTCTTTTATTACTGTTATAAAAAACAGCATTTTAATGTAGTTTATTTTACATTCTTTTTCCTTCTTCCCCATTATTCAAAGATGGAATTAGTATTCCGTAGCACTGCATATTATAATGGTTGAATTAGTATGTTTGCAAGGAATAATATGTGAATGAAAAGGAATGAAAAGTAGCACCAAAGGCCTTAAAACACCCAAAGACCGTTTGAAAATTAAAATTAAATGAAGGCCGAATTTTGCCAATAATAAAAGACGAAATTGGGTATTTAATTTTCATATACACTGAGAAACAAAAGCGTTTATTTAATAAGGTAGCGTTTATTTAATAATTAGCTAAGGTAATTTATTACATTTTGTACTTTGTCTTCTATGCTATTTAATTGGCAAGTACGTAATTCCATCAAGTCATTCCAGAATTAATATTTTTTTTTAAATTGGACTGAAAATTTGCTTTATGACAGGTGCGTTTCATTTTTAAAAATGGATATCAGAGCCCTCTTTGTATTAGTATCTGTTCTATTACTGCGATTCATTTATTGTGTCACTCCCCGCATTTCAGTTTTAATATGCCCTACAATCGGCGCAGGCCGTGAGTTACAACTTCATCGGATCTCCCCTCAAATTACCCCGCTCTTAGAATAGACATATTAGTTTCATGTAGTTTGATGCGCTAGGCGGTTTCTTTCCCCTCGAAACCATCATAGCGAGAATGGAGGGGGAAATGATGGAAACGAGAGAGTCTTCCAACCACATGTTATTATTTTACGAGCGCATCACGAGCCCGAAGAAAGCTGTATGCACCTGCTATGACATTTTATACCGATTCATTTCTTAACACAATAGGATGTAGTAAGTTTCAGCGGCATTCATATTTCAATATAGACGAAAGAATCCATTTAAAACGAAACTGTAAGAAAAGCAGCAAACATTCGTTATCAAAAGTGTTCTTCAAACAGGTGAAAATATCAATTAATATGTAGAAACATAGAAAACTTCCTAAAATTTTTCCATTTTTAGCTCTCCAGTTATCAAATCAAAAAGAGATGGAATGTTCATGTAAACTGCAAAATAAGTATCACATTTGAATTCGAAGATAAAGCAGTATTTTAAATAAGTTGACTTTTTTTTTCTTCCTTTGCAAGCTAAAATTAAATGCTCTAAATTTATATTTTTCAAACATTTTAAATCGATTTTGGAAAACGACTTAAGGACTGGGATAAAAGCGACACGAAGGTACTAAGAAATAATTCACTTAATGGAAAACTTTTGAGCTAGAGCCAGAACCAGGAATTGAGGCTATTAGATAAAAGCAAAAAGTGGCAATAAATGCATGCGTTATGCTTAATTATAAAAAGAGTTTCCGTGAAATAGTATAATATTCCATAAAGTAATTTTTCATAAAGTAGAATACCACAAAGTAATTTGTAGGATGTAACGCTATTATGTGTTTAATACATTTACTTGTGATATATATCCTGTTTAATCTTCATATAAAACTACTGCCAGGAATGTTGCCTCCTTAAAAACCTCAGGACTTCAAGAGTAGCTAAGTGGATATGACCGCTGAACACTAGTAGTTCTTCCTGGGTTCGAATCCAGGCATATGTGCTAGCTGCATGGTTGATTTTCATCGCTGCTTCACCATGTATAACGTGAAAACATGACATTTTTTCTTAGAAAGTCCTCCACGAACGCATCCCTTTTATTTAGGCAGATAGCTGGCATGTGTTTTTCCATATTCAAAATAATTTATCTTAACCTTTAAAACCGTGCTGCCCAGACGATATAGTGGCTAAGGGAGTCGGCTGAGATGCCAGAGGGCTTGTGTTCGAATACCGGAGAAGGCATGGCTGTAACTGTCCGTTCCTTCATAGGAGGCACGTAACAGGTGGCCCACCTAACAAGACAAGACACCTAATAAAGTGTAAAGTGACCACCACTTCTGACCTTAGTAATGGCCAAGCCGAAGTCGGCTTAGGGGCTGCCATTAGAACAAAACAAAAAAAAAAACTTTAAAACTCGTAAATACCCTTTTTGCTTTACGTTTTGCTGGATAACTCAAACATCCCTGAGGCTCTAGAATTAATAATCAAATTTAACTCTTTGTATTCGAGGGGTGACTATCGGTTGTGATTTGATTTGAAGTGAGTGGTTGTGATTTGATTTGATGGGAGGTGACTCTCAATTTCCACTCGGCTTGATGCGATGATTCGAGCAGTAATGATGTTTATTTAAGTTTGGCTTAAGGATTATCGTTTTATGAATGTATTCAACAACACATGCGTATAAAAGAACTGCCAGTCTTTAATCTTTAATGTGTATTTTAGATTTCTTTTTATATATGCGTCTTCGATGTTAGTTTGAACTCGACATTCGTGGCAATAGGAAGAGAGCCCAATAAGCATGGAATACGATGAAAGAATCAATTCAAGTTGAATATGAGTTCAATGTTTCTTTCATAAAGAACCAAATTACTTGTATGCATAGGTTGCTTGACAAAGAGAGGAGATAAAGTAGTTATGGAGATATTAATGAAATAAGAGGTGTAAAAAGGCGAAAAATCAAGGTAATGGATAATGAATGCGAAAATGACAATGATTCCGCAGGACAGACAGACAATTTAAGATGGGTAACTTTATAATTTGCTTGAGGGTGTTTCTTTCTTTCTGTCGAATTGAGGTCAGAGGAATTTCATACCATGTATTTCCCTCTAATTTCTTCACCAAATTTAACTTCCTGAAGTAAAGTCAAAAAAATTTCTGCATATATTAATTTTCTAAACCGATGTTTTTGTGACATCTTTGCTTTTTAAATTAGTAGCTTTATTTCAAAACCTTTAGCATAGAATCCAGATGAATTATAATAAAACTGAGCTCTCAAAGCTGATGGTAGAAAAATTAGAACATTTATTTATTTACTTATTTATTTTTCTGTGTATGTTCATTTTTACTACTCTAAAGCTAAGGAAAAAATATTCTCTGTTTCATTTTCTGTTTTAAAATAAAAATAGGATTATGTTTTAGTTTTAGAATGTAGTTAAGTAAAAATTAATCTCATTGCTTCCTTTTACTTGAAATAGAAATGATTATATGTTTAGGCAAAGGAAAAAAATAATTGCGTTTTTCAATATTGCAGAAATAAGAGTATTGTTGAGTTTTACGGTTCGCGTATTTGAAATAATTGATGACAATACTTGATGAAGAATCAAAACAAAATTTATTCGCCAGTATTATACGGAACAGTTCCAAAGACACCTTTAGAGGCGTAAATTAAACTACGACAAACACACTGAAATAATCAGCAACATAGTCTTCAGACTATAACGATGAAGACAACTTCACGGCAAAGCACTCAGAACAGCTCTCGACTTGATGAATCGCTCTCAAGCTAATCTCTGAATTCAAGATACACTGTTACTACACTACTACTCCACGTACAGAAGGGCTATATATAGCTTTAACCTTCCTTCGAGAATATTCTCGGAAAACCGGTAAGAATTCGTTCTAGAATCTCGTTCCATCTACGGCCTATCGCCGATTTTGTTTCCAAATGGGCGATTTCGCGCCAAATCTAGTAACCCTAACACCGCTTTGCGGAGAAGCTATCTTACCGCAGCTGGGCATTTCGCAACAGCATTTTTATTATTGACTCAGAGAAAAGAAAAAATTTTGCTCTTTTTAACTGTGTAATCTTTATTAAAATAAATAAAAAGATACACGCAAATAGTTAAAATTCCTCTTATAAAATAAACTTACTTAGCTGAGATGGAAAGAGGAAACAAGAAAATAACAATCGCCTTTTTCCAGTTACATTTTGGTCTAAGTTAGACCGAATAATTGTAGTTTTGTTTTATTAACTTATTTCGTTAAAATTTTACATTAGACGCAGAAAACTGTAGTTTTTTGCAAGAAAATGTTGCTATATAGTAAAGAAATCGGAAGCCAAAATTAAAATTCAATTTGATTATCGCAATATTTCAAATCGCATTTACGAATATTTAATATAAATAGTAATTTACATCCGATGGATATAATATTAAATAAAGTGATGATTCCAAACATTGGAATTCCACAATAAACAGAAAAATCTGATTCTAATATATCTTCCAACATTCAGGACATATACTTACGTTTCACATATGAAAAGGATCAACTGAATAGCATTAAAATTTATTCATTTATGAAGGAGCAGTAAAAAATAAAAATCAAATGTTATCTTCAAAAAGATGCTCATACAGCTGAGGTAGGATATTATACACTAGATCTTTGAAGTTCTTTAATGGAATGAATCACAATGCAGGTTTAAGAAATTCTGCTACTAGCAGACGTATTTCATGATATAAATCTCAGAGGTGTGGATGAAAGATATATCTCCGTTTCCTAATGGTTTAATACGACCTGTAATCACCTCACCCACATATGGAAGGAAGTAAGGCCCAAAATATTGGTTTACGACTCGAAGCACCTATATTTAGGATTCAAGCAAACACCTCAACGACTTAATATCTATGCTATTGTAAATAATATTTTAGATTTATGTCTGCTTGATAAGAATCAATCGCATAGTAAGCTTCCCTTAGCCTCTTGGGGCAAATTTATGAGTTAGAACTTTAGAAAGATATTTCGCCTTCTGAATCAACTCATTTAGAAATGATGGTTTTGTGCAGATGAATATGTGTTCTTTAAAAATGGGTAAGGCTTTTCTAGCGGTCATTGTGAAGAAATGCAGCAGGATCTTGCTGCATTTAATTCGAGGCCTGTAATCAAGATAATTATAGTTTTCCTTTATGGACGTGTTCGTTGAACTATGAGTGATGAGATGAGCCATAGAGCTCCAAAACTTTGGAATGAAGAGGAAATTTTTATTATTAACCTTAAGAAATGTATGGAAATGGATTTTATTATGAAAAGTTTCAGATGTTGAAAAGAAAGCATTGTTTGGAAACCTGAAATTGTATGGGACCGTTTTCACCTGAAAAGAGATAATATTTGAATACATTAGCTGTAGTAAATATGCTACATTTTAACCTTTCTGAATTTTTCAATGAAAATTATTTTTCTTTGCTTGTTTCAAAAAAACTTCTTCGTTATTTTGTCATCCAATGCTCTTCATAACTAAATTATTCTCAAAAGTCAAACAAAAAAGTATTCTTTACAAATGTACGTTTACAGTCGCATTCAGTAGCTCTGTGTTTCTCGTGTAAAAGAAGAACTGAAACTTACGTTAGGATACTGATAGAGGAGTTATGATACTGATAATTTTGAAGGAGGGAAAATATTATGTTATCAATAAAAACAAAGAAAAAAACTTCTTCCAAAAAATGGCAGTCTGAAATCCTCAGATTAAACAAAGAAGTTCAGAGAAGAGTTTAATATTATTTTTTTAGAATGCATAAATTTCTCAAAAAGAAAAGATTCGTAAAACTATTTCATACTTTGTCTTTAAAAAAATTGTTGCTAAATCTTACAACTAACTCTTTGTGTCTTAAAATATCCGAAAACTCAACTTTGAATTAAAAATCAACTTTAAAACAATCCAATTTTAAGAGCTCTGCCGTTTGTGTTTATATTTGTTTGTGAACGTAAAAAGCCTACCAAAATAATAAAAATACGTAAACGTTTGAGCGAATATGCTTTCATAAATTTATTTTGAAATTCAGTTTGATTCAAAAGGTCTGTTTTCTTCATTTCTCGGTGAAATATTCTCCTTTAAATGATTAATAATTTCTAATCTTTGTTTGAAATTGAGGAGGTATGTAAATCATTTATTTTACTTCATAGAATAGCACGATTATTAGTTGTAATAGATTCCATAAATTAAAATTATCCTTTAATAGAAAAATTTTAAATATTGCAACAAAGACGAGTCCAAAAAATTTATACCTAAACTATAATAACCTGAACAATTCACAAGAACAAATAAAAAAAATGACAGGTTTCAAATTTGTCCAAACGAGTGCTTTTTTTAACATTTCGTGCTTTGCCTTGTAGAGTCATTAGGATTTTTTGGAAGAAGAATGAGCTACGCCTTCGCTGGGAATCGAACTACGAAGCACTCGGTTACGCGTCCGGCGTGCTGACACTACACCACGAAGGGATGTGATGGAGGAGGGAAAATGCCTTATTATCTTTATTTATTCAATATCATGCTCTACGTACTGAAACCATAAGATTCAATTCAACAGCAATATCGCGAAATAATTTTAAAATGAGCATATCTTTAGAATTTCCGGTACAGAATCTCGCGCGTTGGAGATAAAAAAATTTTTTTTTTCGTAGAGTGTTGCCATTGCTTGCTTTGAAATCTTTGAGTTTTTAATCTAAAACTCGTTGAAGTACTACAAAATATGAAATCTCTAATAAAATGAATTTCAAATTCAAATTAGGGCTTCCACATGCCCATAGTCTATGGAAGATTACAAGATTCAAATTTTGATGGCTCTAGGTACCGTTCTTTTATCACAATGCGAGAAACATACATACATTGATGCAGATTCTTCATTATTTAATTTCTTTAAATATAATACAGGGCGATAATATTTGGTGGCAAGAAATTGAAATGTGATTTGCCGTTTATAGTTTTCAACGCAAAAAACCAAAACGAAATTAATAGTCCATCAGCGCAAATTGCCCCTTTGGACTAAAAATTATTTCGCCCAAAGGTACTTTTTTTAGCGTGTGTTACCTTCATTTATTAAATATCATGTTCTTTGCCTTTAAATCATGAAATTCAATTCAACGGCAATATCTCAAAATAATTTTTAAATGAGCATAGCTTTAGAATTTCAGTATCACGCGCTGGAGATAAAAATGTTTTTTCTGTAGAATGCTGCTATAGCTGGCTTTGAAATTGTTCAGTTTGTTAATCAAGAATTCGTTGAGTTTTACAAAATATGAAATCGATAATAAAACAAATTCCAAATTAGGGCCTTTAGATGCTCATATTCGGTGAAAGATCGCGTTATTCAACTCTCTGGGTACAGTTGTTTTATCACAATGCGAGAAACATATATACATTTATGCAGATTCTTCATCAATTAATTTCTTTAAATATAACACAGGGCGATAACATTTGGTCGCATTAATATGAAAAGTGATACGCCGTTTATAGGGATTCAACGCAAAATGACAAAACGAAATTAATAGCCCTTCTGGGCTAATGCCCTTTGGGCTAACAATAAGTAAAAATAATATGCTATTTTGAAGCAACTTAAATGATAAATGAAAATTTAGCCACAGAGCCCTTAAAGGCAATCATTAGCCCTTTACATGGCTCAATTTCAACAAAATAATAATGTTTGAAAACGGCGAAGAATTACGAATCAAAGTTAGTAAAATTTCAGTGTATTATTTTTTTATTGCAGGATTGCCAAAATTCTCCGATTTGCTGAAACAAATGCCACAACCGATCGAATTTTATAAAACGAAGTAAAATGAAACGAGTGCCCCTGCATTTATTATAAGGATGCGTGTAAAACTAATTATGTATTAAACATTTTTTCAGCAGTAAAATTTGTGTAATACAAAACTACTCACTACACAAGTCCATGAAAATAGTTATTTACAACTACTGTAGTCAAAACCTTCTTTGTAGTCTTGCTATAATAGTGATTTTTTTTTTTTTTGCCCCATGTATCTCTTTCACCGTTGCTAGATTTATTCTCCCCTTCTCATTCCAAAACGAGAAAAATGCATAAACATTTTTTGAAAATTTAGATTATTAGTCCAAAGGGGCTTTGTCTCTGAAGGACTATTAATTTCGTTTTGCGATTTTGGGTCGGAAACATTAAACGGCTGAATTACTTTTCAAACTGCTGCCACTAGAGATTGCAATTTCTGACCAAAAGTTCAATACCGGTATCAGGTAATTTTTAGATCTTAATGCAGGAATACCGGTTTTAATAGCAGTAGGAATTTTAGGAAAAGAAAGAAAACGCAGGTGTTTGTTTTATTTATCAGTTTTATTAGAGAGAGTAAATATCACAAAAACTCAGTTGTAACTTATAAATCATAACAGTATATAAAGAATCGCAAAAAGGTAAAGAAACAAAGAACATCTTATGCATTTAAATCACAAAAAAGTGTTTAAATATCACTATTCAGTCTATGGTACTATTACAAATTTCTGAAATGTGATATTTAAAAACATAATGCATCAATTGTACTGTCATTAAGACTAGAATGTAATTTTGTGCAAAAATGACCAGCTGTCGAAAACGCTCTTTTAGTATTTACGATAGTTTGTGGCGCTGTTAACTATGCGCGATATACTTTTTTCAAGTATTTACCTCTAAATCCCTCATCTTCAAATAAATCGATTTCTCGTCGGATACTTTTGGATGTAACTGATTTCTGTGTTATATTTTAGTTTGTTGAATTTTTTTTTAGTTATCGCTAATTGTAATTTTTGTTCAAGAGACAATTCCTTTTCACTACCGATATCGACATTAGTGTCATCATCATCTTTGATAACTATACCGAATTCTTCTGGATATAGATAGGTTTGTGGGTAAAAAATTTTAAGGAAATTTACTGTAAACTTGATCAGCTTTGATTTGGTTAGTCTCTTTTCTTCTTTTTCATTTTCATTTTTAAAATCGCTATAATTATGTAAATACACAAGGAAAAAACTTTTATGTAAAACACAAGGAAAAGACATTTTTTATTTCGATATACCTCTCTTCTGTGCGATTTTTCGATGTAATATATAATTCTTCAGATAGTGATGTGTGCTGTTTTTTCAGTGACTGCAACATGAAATTTATTGTTGCATTAGCTGTTAATAAATTAGAATCTTTCCGACATAATGCCTCCACAGCCAGTTTTATTGGAAGTGGAGCTGATACAGTTCTGGATATTAAGTCGAATTCACTATCGGAAAAATTAATTTGCAGGTTTAAGTCGATTATTGTTTTTTGGATTGGATTTTTCAGTTTCAAAAATCGTTCCATCGTTAGGAGTAAACTGTTCCAACGTGTTTTAGAATCTAATATTAACATATGTTCTGTTTTATTTTCAGTTAGTATATATATTTGCAAGAAGGCATTTTTGTAGGGGAACGTTTAAATATCTTAACAATTTTTCGAACTTTATTAATTATAGGAAGCAACTGAGGAGTTAATATTTCATCCCCATTAGCAATATCTTCTGCAACAATTACGTTGTCATTATCTTCATCGTCAGTATCATTCTCACTCTCTTCAAAGTCGGAATTAGAAGTTTTTATATTCAGAGTATTTGAGTTCTTCGGTTCTTTATTTTTTGGTATAATACATCTATTACTCCTAATTGAATTCCATGAGCATAGCGCAATCGCTGATTTGCATCAATCAACTTTCCAGCTTTTTTATAACGGTTGCCCCGTTAATCGTTATGGATACAGTATCTTCTTTCAGGAATAATCCACGTTTCCCTAATTTA
Organism: Stegodyphus mimosarum; assembly: GCA_000611955.2. Lineage (NCBI taxonomy): Eukaryota > Metazoa > Arthropoda > Arachnida > Araneae > Eresidae > Stegodyphus > Stegodyphus mimosarum. The sequence continues at coordinate 83,755 of KK114491.1, forward strand.
GATTTAAACACTTTCACGCATTTTTCGGCTGGCATATTTCCCGAGACATATGTAAGTCTTACAATTTTTTTTTCTGAATGAATATTTATATTTAAATAGCGTCTACTTCTTACACTTGTCCATTCACCAAATGTAAGATTAAATTTTTCACCATTTACTTTTAATTGTATTAACTCGCGTTTCAAAGAATTGCGAACATCGTTACTGTAGTTTATAACAGTTCTTCTTATAGTGTTAATCGATTTCGGTAGATTTTTAAAACCTCTGGCGGATAATGAATTTCTTAATTCAGTAGAAGTGCAACACATTCGAAATGGCAAACCATCTAATGCTGCCATTTTACTTATAATTCCATCCAAATTATTGTTTTTTTTTTTTTTTTTCAAAATAATCTGAAATCCCTGATGGCTTGGGCTTAGAAACTGTGCTTAAATTTGTATCTGCATCGCATTTAGAGTCTTTCCTCTTTAACAAATTTGTATCATGTTTCGTTTTTAAATGTGCATGGAGTCCGCTTGTACTTCTTCCATTCGCAATGATTCGCTTTAATAACTCTTGAATATTTTTTACATTGCGCCACCATATTCTTTTCATCATATAAATAATGCAACCAAACCGTAGTATTATCAATAGATTTTTTTCATGTTCTTTAAAGTTATTCTTCTTCATTATTGCAGGTTTATTAATTATGAGTAATAATAAATCTGAAAAGTCTGAAAAATATTTTGAACCCTAAAGTATGATATGAAAATACGATGTGAATAACAAACTCACCAATTTAAAAAATATCAAAATTTTTCGAAATGTTACGCACATTCTTCACAACTACAACATTGTTTTCACAGATACGAATATCAGACTACGAATCCTGCGAGTGTCCAGTATCGCTCTGAGCTGTAATAGGACAGGACAGTTTTGGCCCACCTCCTTGGATGATTCACATATTCTATCAAATCTCTAGGCTGTGCGATGCAACTTTGTATTCACAGTCTAATTAATTTAATTTATTCCGTTAGGGAGACGTAAAAAGGAAAATGTATACTATTTTGCTATGTTGGCGACCCCTGAACATATAGTGCAGACAATTTTAAAAATTTCTAGTAAATCCCGAAAAAACGATATTTAAACTTCTGAATATCGGTATTACAGAATTGTACGAATGGCTCAAAATACCGGTATTGCAATCCCTAGTTGCCACCAAATCTTGCAGCGCTGTATTATATTTAAAGAAATTAAATAATGAAGAATCTGCATAAATGTACGTATATTTCTCCAAATGGGATAAAACAACGGTACCTAAAGCCATTCAGTTTTGAATAACGTACGTTTCCACCCGAATATGCGCATCCGGAAGCCCGAATTTGGAATTTGTTTTGTTATCTATTTCATATTTTGTAAAACTTTAACGAATTTTTGATGAACAAACTCAAATGATTTAAAAGCGAGCAATGGCAACACTCTACGGGAAAAAAAAATCTTTTTATCTAAAGCGCGCGGAATTGTGTAACGGAAATTCTAAGGATATACTCATTTTAAAATTATTTTGCGATATTGCTGTTGAACTGAATTGCTTAAGTGCGAAGAACATGATATTTAATAAATAAAGGAAACAAACAAAACGTTAAAAAACGCCCCTTTGGACGTACTTTAAAATCTGAAACCCTTCAGTTATTCTCTTTCTTTTTTTTTTTTTTTAATGTAGTTTATGAGAAAAGCATAGAAAATGCTGATAAGTGCTTTTAAAACTTGAGTAAAAGTAGTTTTTCGTATTCATAAACTAAACTAAACGCTTAACAGTAAATAAAAGACAGATACCATTCGCACCTAAAACTATGAAATTCCCCTAAGGGCGAATTCCCCCTTCATTAAGAACCCTTGTATTATAAAGAACAATTTTTGTTTGATTAGCTATAATTTATTTAAAAATTTTGCTATGATTGGATGAGATTTTTAAAAATCAAGTTTAGTTATTATTTCATAATAAGGTATTATAAGGTTTTTCAAAGGAAGAATCCAACAAGCGACATTCTTGGATTGTTTTAACTTGCTGGGTCTCGTTTCCGGAATATCTTGCACAGACTCTAAATACACATCATGGTTAACGGATATATAATCAGTGAAACGATTGGCGTGGTATAACATCGGCTTGCCCGTAGGTGACAGAATCGTTAATGAGCTTACTTGGTCAAGAAGGAAACATCTGTTCCCATCACAAATGAGATAGAATGGTAAAAAGCGTGAGCATTGGAAAATGTACAAGAATTCTTAATGCTATGAAAATTGGAGGGATTGTATGGGATATTATCGCTTTTTAATTTGAGGTTTCGGTGTAATTAAGATTGGAACCGCCCATGCGGAGAGTGTCATTTCGTTCAAGAATGACCCCGAGGCCAGTTCGACTGTTAAGGTGAGTAAATGTTCCATAAGCCTGTAGGAGCCTTTGCGTTAAACTGAAGCGAAAAAAATTAGTCACGATAAAAAACTGAGAAAAATCATGTTAAAAGAGAAAAAAAAATGTTAAATTCAAAACTGCAGTTATATAAAAACCACTTCCAAGTCCTTATATTTGAAGGTTACAGTCAAAAGCGTCGTGGACGAAAGCGTCCCCAAAACAAGCCAAAAACATCGTCGTATACAAAACATCGCGGAAGAAAAAAAAGCAAGGAGAAAATATCGCATTCCTAAAACACCGAGGTACAAAACATTATTGTCGAAATTAAAGCGCTTCAAGAACGTGGCAGTTTAAAAACATCGTCGTCGACAATATCGTGGTAAAAATTAAAGCACTTACAAATCATCACATGCTGATAACATCGCAGACATGCATTTTTCAGACTTTAAAATCTGTAAATGTGTATTCACATAAAACATATCAGTTGTATAATATTTCAGTAGGAGATTTAGAGTCTGTGAAATGCTTTTAAATTGCGTCAGCTTTTGAATGCTCAAGTTTTCTTCTTTCTTTTCAGAAGTACGTTATTAGTTAATACAGAAATATGAAATATAAAAATAAAAATATTATTCGCTTATTCTTGCGCTCACAAATCATTAAGCGAATATGCATTTGCAATTTTTAAAGCTTAAAAAATGCATGTCTGCGGTGTTATCATGAAGCAATGATTTGTAGGTGCTTTATATTTTAACGCGATATTTCCGACGATGATATTTTTAAACCGCGATGTTTCTGAGCAGCTTGATTTTCTATGATGATAGCGTTGTACCCTGAGGTTTTAGGACTGCGATATTTTCTTCTTGATTTCTTTTTCCCCAAAGAATTTTTTGACGACGTTTTTGCCTTGCCTTGTTTTCCTCCACGATACATTTGCCGCATGTGTTCGATGGACAAGTATTTTAAGAGAGCTATTTTATGGAATTGTTCTGTTTTGGAAATCGTTCTTCTTCTAGGAAAGCCTAGTTAACAACTGTTGCTTATGAGGCTAAAATGAGAGAATATAATATTTAACCGTTTCAGATAATTTAAAAGCAATAACTGCAGAACAGGTTCAGTAACTCATGTACACAGAGTCCTCGACTGCAAGTTTTATGGCGGTCAGATTTAATAAAGGCTCTTGCCTGTTAGTACTATCTTGTTTTGAGACTACTTTGAAAAGTAAGGCATATTTACATTATGAAGAATATATCACATAAAAGCTATTCTGAAATAGAACAAAATGGATTTCAGATTGAAAGAATTCTCTCCGAAACACATAGAGCTTTGAGGTTAAATATCAATTCAGTTTTTTTTAAATAACAATGATTATTTATTAAAAGCAATTTTTATCAGCAGTTATTTAGTTCACTCTTGGTGTTGCCCCCCAAACGGGATGACAGCTAGTGACTCTGACTGCCGTGCCGAAGGATTCGAATTTTAGAGAAGGTATGGATGTTTGTAAATGTATAGTATCTGTGCGGCACTCTAAATATGCAGCGAGCCGAAAGTCCTGTCGAAAGGTTGGTGGCAGAGAAGGAGGGTGGGAGATCCTCGAACCCGTCCCCCGGGGTGCTGTCCTTCAAAAATGGGGGGGGCGGAAATTAGCAAAATCACACTACCCTCTGTATGACCGCAAGGTTCTTGCCAATGACAGGCGCAATCTGGCCTCCTTTAAACTACTTTCCGATAAGTTACTGAGTTAAAAATTTGCACACAGACGGTTTATGAATGACAATACAATGTCGTGAAGCGATTTTTTTAAAATTTACTTAGATTTCTTAAAATTTAGTGTTTAAACGACTTTTGCACGACTTTTGACTCTTTAACGAAGGAACAAATAAAAATGTGTCACTGAGACTAAAATTTGTCAAAATATGATAAGGTAATAAAAGTTCTCAAAGAATAAACTTTTAAAAATTTGTTAATTAAGTCCTCAGTACAATTAAATTAAAAAGTTGATTTGCAGTCATATTTTTTATGATTAAACGGACTTCTCTTTCAGGAAAACAGATACTACATAGAATAGTAAATCAGTACTTTCAAATCATCTAGTGCTTGATGCTATTAGCGAGTTAAACTAAAGTGATAATTTCCTACAATTATCTGAAAGCAAGAGTTCAGTTTCAAGATGAACGTAAAATTCTAAAAGCTATAATTTTTATATTTTTAAACTAATTTTATAAAGCATACGTATATCATGTGATTTCAATTTACACTTTCATACAGAAATACAGTCGTATACGGTACACATTTACATTTTTTGTAATCTCCATCTGAAGAATATATATGAGATTTTTTCGTGGCGTTTGTGTACGTATGTATGTATGTATCTCGCATAACTCAGAAACAAATAGCCTCAGAACGTTGAAATTTTGTATATAGGACTGCTATAACATGCAGATGTGCACCTCTTATTTTGGTTGCAATCGACGGCACCATATATATATATTCTCTCTATTACTTACTGAGACTCTGTTACTCGGCTCAGTGAGTTCAGTTTCTTTATTCTTATATGTTTCTAAATTGTGAATTTGTTGCTTTAAAAATTATTGAATTACGTTGTTCTTATCTTCCGATTAAGTTTTTATGCCTTTAGTTAACCTGCGTGTTAAAGTTTGGCCATAGCAACCATATTTATTTACATTTGAAACTTAGCAGAATAGTGGATTTGTTGCCAATCTAGTGAAACTGAACTTCGCAATAACAAAGTAACGTCTTCTTTTATTATTGCGAATTAAATTATGCTTAGTCCACTCTGTAATTATCATTTAAGTTATTAAATTATCCCATATATTGACTGAGCATAGCGTCCACATCAAATTAAGTCAATTTCTACGCCCACAGTGTCTTTTTGACAAGTGAAACCAAAAGTTAACTTTCAGTTTTTGTACCAAAAAATCTGCCTTCTTGCCCGCTGGCCGAATTGCTTGTTTTTGAGTAGAAACTGTAATTTTAATTGTAAAAAAAAATTTTTTAGTTGCATTAACTGTTGCTGTTTCATGTTTTTCTATATCTTTCAATTTTTAATATACATATTTTGCGTTTTTATGTATTTTTGCCTTGTCGCGAAGTGAGAACTGAATTAATTGAATGAGAAATATATCTCTAATGAAATCGAGGAAATAAGTTTAAATGAAAGGCCAGAAAAATGAGTATAATTTAATATTCCATACGAAGATGTCATGTGGTGTACACATCAGATTTTTTTATTTACGTAATTTGTTGATTTAAATGTATGCTAATGGTTTCGAAGTTCATAATTAAGTACTCGAATACTGACTATACTCCTTTATGCTCTGCAAATATTTGAATTTTCACTGAGGTACCTATTACAACGCAGGTGGCCTCATAACGCGAGTTAAATTCGTGTACCACTTCTCGCTTTATTAAGACGGAGTGTTGCATTCTTAAGTTCTTAGAAAAGTACAACAGCTACGAACAAAGCTAATTAACTCATGCAACAGCTGCTGGCGGGAAAAATAGTATATATTTCAGTTCATAGTATCAGTTTATCACTTACCTAGGAAAAAGCATTAGATTTAATCATCGGTTTCCTGATGAAGACATTCATAAACAACACCTAGAGAATCATTTAAAAACAATTACAACTCCATCTGGATATGTTATAGCCTATAAAGAGGAGCAATAAATCGTTTTATGTACATCGCCTTAAGAAAAATCAGTTAGGTAACCCAATAAGCGACAAGATAAATACAAAGAAAGCTTATTTAATATCATAATTATTTTATATAGTCACAAGATATTTTAATCTATTAAATGATTCATCTTAGGCCAAGCTGTCTTTTGTAATAATCAAATAAACCGGGAACTGGTATCAGAAATGAAAATAATAAAGGTAATTAAACAAGTTTCTCATCTCGAAATGTATATCCGTTGGAATAACATTGTAAATATGTCTAGCAAACAATAATTATATGTTCATTAAACAGTTTCGTGATTTGGTAAATAATTACAAAATTTAATAATATCCTTTATTGTAATTCGTATGTACTTATTGTTGGAATGGTGCTTAGAATATTATTTGTGGTCAGTTGTATTATCCAGATAGATAATTATGATAATTATGTAAACATGAGTCATTCTAAATGTTGCTTAGGGTTTCTTGAAACACCACAGGTGTTAAAATACGTAACGACTCTTTCCTTAATTTAACAAACAGATGTAGCATCGAATAAGCCAACAGGATGAATTAGAACTGTACTTTAATATAACATGCTAATAATATTTAAACAATGAAACTCTTTTTGTGGAAGAAAGTGCTGTAGGAAGAACAACAAATAATAATAATAAAAAAAATCTGAAAAAGCTTTCAGGTTTTATATTATCCTCAAAAGGGCGATTTTTTTAATGCTTTGTGTGTTACCATTATTTATTAAATATTATGTTCTTCGCACTTAAAATATAAAACTCTATTCGATAGTAGTATCACAAAATATTTTAAAAGAGCATATCTTTAGAATTTTCGATTCACAGTCTCGCTCGCTGGAGATAAAAATGTTTTTTTCCGTACAATGTTGTCACTGCTCGCTTTGAAATCGTTGAGTTTATTAATAAAAATTTCGTTAAAGTTTTACAAAACATGAACTAGATAATAAAACAAATTCGGAATTCAAAATTCGGGGTTCCAAGTGCTCATGTTTGGGTCGAAGATTACGTATTTAAAATTTGATGCCTCAGGGTATCGTTGTTTTGTTCTAATGCGTGACACATACATACCTTCATGCAGATTCTTCATTACCTAATTTCTTTAAACATAATACAGGGCTTTAATGTTTGGTGGTAACAATCTGAAAAGTGAAACGCCGTTTTATAGTTGACGACGCAAAATGCCAAAACGAAATTAGTAACCCTTCTGGACAAATTACCCCTTTAGATTAATAAGAAAGAAAAACAAACAATAGCCATTTGAGTGTACTCACATTTCTAATTTTTTAACAAGTTAAAATTGAAAATTAAATACAAATTTCAGTATTATCCTCTAAGCAATTTCTAAAAGCATATGTTGTTCAACACTGATGTTGAATATGAAGATCGTTTAATTAAAATTTGATAATCATTAAATGACTGCAGCTAATTAAGTTTAAAAATATGCTTAATAGTTTTAAGCCATCCTTCAACACAACTATTCTATTTGTGAAAAATTTCGAATGACTACTAAATTCTAGCAAAACGGCAAGAAGAAGGACTGATTTCAAATATTTTTCTTCACACATGTTCTACACCATTAGTTGCTTTTGTAAGTGTATCAGTTCAAAATATTCTTTTGAAATTAGTCGTGCCTTAATACTCTTATCTGGTACTGAAACTACAGGACAACTTACACAAGGCAACACATGGTCTACAATTTTTTATAACCTGGCATCATTCAGATTCTTATTGCTTTATTGTATTCTTAAGTTCTACATTTAAATTTTTAATGTTACTACGAATTTAAAATTTTTAAACAGTTAATCAGACTAAGCAAAACTAGTTTTTGCAGCAAACAGTTCTTCCCTCTTCCCACTCGTTTTTAAGTTATTAGGTCTAAGTATCAATTAATGTTTACAAAAGCCTCTCGGAATGGATGGGATACCATCCATCTTTTTAAGAGGAGAGGTTTATATTAAGAGACAATATCTTATATTATTTTATCCATTTATCTTGTGTAAATGATGGCATGATTGCGAAGTAGAAATGAGTTGTTCTTCGATATCGAATAATCATTTTCATTTTTCATCCGGTTCATTTTTCTAGATATCCAGTCCACTAGCCAATGGGGGAATAGGAAGAAACTGTTTCCAGATCACGAGCTGACTCGTCTGCAGTTATAAGTTTTACAAAATCATTTCTCAAATGGAGATTGAGGAGAAATAAATGCAGTGGTCAAACGGGGCAACTTGATCTCATCCGGCAGCAGACTGGTAATTCCCAAGCTGTCTGTTCATTATTTACAGTGATTTTCTTCACGGGAGAATATAAAAGAGTTAAGTAATTTATCCCCAGCAATCTCCGCCTCAGTACTGAGATCTATATCACTATCAAAGAAATTGTATTGTTACTTTAGTTATGTGCTGTCTATATGCCCAACTGTTTTTCTTTTTCTGTTGCAATTACTTTTTATTTTTGCCTCCTACGTTGATAAAAGAAGATTAATATCTTAGACTTCCGACTGCAATATTCTAAATATCTGTTATTTCAAAATACAATTTGATCCTTTAATAGCATGTGCACATGCGCATACTGAAGAAACGAAACAGTCTAATCATTATAGTATAATAACTTAAAGATAATGACACGGAAAATTCCGTGCATTTTGCTAATCATTATGATAAGTTTAAATGAAACTCTTGAATACGCTGAGCTGATTTTTTTTTTTTATCTAAAAACGTTTCTCTTTGTTATAAATAGCTAACCTTCCCCAGAATAAATTTCTAAACGTACGCTGCGTTTGAAAAAGAGAAGAAGAAATTTTGCACTTTTCTTGAAAAGACTAATATATATTAAAATTTATGAACATTTTAAAATTTTGGGATTAATTAATAATTTAATTAATTAATTCTAAATTTATCTAATTTATTAAAGTTCTTGACTTTTTCCAATGTAATTCACATGAATTTGTTTCAAATAATTGTAATATTTCGGTGTTATTTAATTTTTAAAATTTGCAGTCAAGTGGAATTACAGGAAGAAAAATTAATCAGTTTCTTAAATAATTCAAATAAATTTCTTTTCTCTTCTTTCTTAATCAGTTATATTGTTGTTTATTTAAATTACATTTTTAAAAGCATGGGAATAATGGGGGGGGCATACATTGAAATACTCTTATACGGAGAAAGTATTTCTCCCCAACAACGAATACATTCTTTTCTTTATAAATGAGAATTTTTGTCCTATGCGTATAAGCGCAAACGTGCAAAACAATTTTTCTATGTAAAAAATACATATAGGAAAATTACTTTGCGAACTATAGGAAATTTCTTTGACAAAATAAATGGAAAAAAATATTTTCATTTACCTGGAAACAAATTAAGCTTTAAAAATTTCATGGAAAACTATTTTTAACTGTTACAAACTTCAAATACTCCATGTAGTATTTGAAACAATTAATGAGCAGGAAAGAAATAAGAATTTTTAATCATTAATCTACTAAAAAGTCTTCAAATTACAAAAAATTTTAAAGGTCAGTTCAGTTATGAGAATTACATGAACAAGGTTCCTCTCCTACTTTCTGAATGCCAAACATTAAAAAGCACAAATAAGAAATTTAAGGGAGAAAAGAAAGCCATTTTTTACTTGAAGAAATTATGGACACAAATAACATTCACGAACTTATTTGGTCAATGCTTAAAGATTTCAGTTAAATTGTAAGGATTTTAAGTTCACTAAAATTCACTAACGTTTATTTTATTTTAAAACTTTACTATCATCTCTTATTTTCCATTTCCGGCCAGAATTAACGCGTGAATATGTTTATGCAAATTGTACTTGCTAACGCTTAAGTATTTAAGTTGTAGCTTTTTGCCAAGTAGTAGAAGGAAAGAAAGAGAGCTCTTTTGCTACGAGTCTTCACGCGAGCTGGCCATCAGTTACTGTCCGCCTTTAAGGCTAGAAGTTTAACCCTCTTGAAAGTTAAAGACATATCGCAGTTTTGCGCAGTTTGCGTACTACAGACGTAGTAATTTAAAAGGCCAGTCTTAGTGCTAGTCATCTGTGTAAGATATTCAAAGCTAGCTCTTATTGAAATTTTAGTTAGTTAGTAGTCTTATATTAGTTTATGTTCAAGCCACAAGTGGTTGGTCTTTGTATCCCCAAGAGCGGGAACGTCTGTAAAATCGATAAGCAAATAAAGGGAAATTTTAACCCTCCTTATCGTTGTTGTATCTTCTACACACGCACGAACATAGCTTTTAGTAAGCTCCCTGATCCTACTCAGGACTACAGTTACGTTTGCAAAATCAGTTAAAAGGAACACAAGTCCTGATAAAATGATTCCTGAAATTTGCAGGTTCTGCTAATTTTACTTTACAGTTTTGCACATTGAAATGATCTTGTGTTATCTTGTAATTCAGAAATAGTTCATTAATGCAACGTCTGGTCATTTCATAATCATTCACACACATCAATTGATTTAGTTTCTAAACAGGTTATTCATTTTTAATACTTTTAGAAGAATTATTCCCTTTTCTGAACTGATTATTTATTTGTAGAGCTATTTCATTCCGACAATATATTTTCTTAGCTGGCTTGAGCGTTTTCAAGAGCGAGAAAAAGTTTTTGCATTAGAATTGGAGACGGAACGAAGGGGAATTTTACATAGCATGTTCATCTAATTTCAAGCCATTAATTTTTAAATTTCTACTTTATTTTCTTTAACTCTGTGGTCTTCGTTTATTTGCCTAATTTTCTTTTTAATTTCTGAGCTTGGACGAATACTATTTTAGTTTGTCTCTCATTTTGATTTTTCAGTTGTAACAATTATTCTGAATAACTTAGTTTGTGCTGATTAACCTCAAATTAGATTTACGTTATTAAAGTTTTAATTACAAGGAACTTCAAACTATTTTATATTTATATTACTCTATTAAACCTAATATTTTTGTATTATTAGCCTCGTGCTAAACTTTAATTTTCATAAACTGAGCCATAAAGCGCTTTCAGAGTTTTAATTACTGATGCTTAAAATTGCTGCCCAAAACAAACGCTAGAGTAAGTATTCTGTACGAAACTCCTGTTTTTTATCGTTTATTACTTCTGAGGAGTTTTTAACTAATTACTAATTTTATCCTCAAGAACAACTAAAAGGTCACAATAAAACTTTGATTAACAGGCTGTGTAAGAAACTTTATTGAGCGAACTAATTCTGATTGACTATTATTTTAAAATTAGCGGAAGTACCCGATGCCACTTACGTTATATTGAAAGTAATGTATCTAACAGCAGAGAGAATGACACCGCTGTAATCCTTCTCTAATAACGATGCAAAAAAATACGATTCATAGTCATACATTTTTCAGTCTGATGGAATATGGAACTCACATAAAAAATTTCGACAGAAAAATAAGCTAATGCTCTCTCATTATATCAACAATAATGGCACGCAGTTTTTAATGATTTTCGTCTTTATAATCAAATGGTAGTAAAAGCTCAAGTTCATTTCAGTATTTCACCTATATTGAACTTTAGTAGATAAAATGTGGCAAACAATTCATCAGAAAATCATAATTGATTAGAAATCAATAAAGCGAACAAGCAAACAAACATACAAACAGACATTCTTCTTTATATGTATAGATTTTATAAAACTTGGAAATTTTTTGATTAACAAACGCTACGATCTGAAAGCGAGCAGTAGCAACACTTTTCGAAGTAAAGCATTTTTATCTCCAACGCGCGAGAATGTTGCCACTTGGAAAAATGAGTGCGAAAATTAGCGCTGATTAAAGTCATACGAAGATGGGAATAGTCGAAATGGCTTTCCGCGAATTTTTGGAATCGGGAATAGTATATTTAATGTTTGCAATGCTATTTTTATTTCGTCGTAAAACTTAATAATTTTTTATTAACAAACTCTAGAATTTGAAAGCGATCAGTGGCAACAACTTTCGAAATAAAGCAGATTTTCATTTCCAGCTTGGGAGATTGTTACCACTGGGAAAAATGAGGGTGAAAACTATTGTTTTTCCAAGTTTTTAATTAATATCTCTGATTTA
>KK114491.1:96070-107496 GCA_000611955.2 Stegodyphus mimosarum
CTACACTACTACCATGTAATTTAATAATTTTTAATTTTCAAATAAAATCTAAGAGAACTAATGATAAAAGCGAAGAGAGCTTAGAGAACACCCTTTAAAGTTCATGTTTTCCTTCTTCCTAAAAATTTAGTGCGAAAAAAGAAATAATAAATTAATCAAAATCTTTGCCTGCTTCTAAGTAATACAACATAAAGTCGCGGTATTTTTTCTAATTTGCAATTTTACTGAGATATCTCAAGCGTCGTGCATAATTTGATTCTTTACCCATCTCATGTCAGTTCTACAAAAGTCTATAACAATTTTGTAATTTAATTTACTCGATTACTTTAAGTAAATTATATAAAAAATGCCTTGCCTTGTTTTCTTGAATATGAATTCATATTATATCTCTCTCTCTCTCTCTATATATATATATATTTTAAGGGGATGAGGTAGTTTAGATGGCTTATATAAGAAGAACCTGAATCTTAGCAGAATTAAAGATAGAATAGTCTAGCTGAGAAGAAAAAACTAAAATTTTTGGCTGTATTAGACTTTTTAAATTCTTGCTGGCTAGCTAAAAGAGAATTTATGTTATAGGTTACGATAATATTTATTCATTTAAAAATTACGCAAATAATTTCAAACTCAGCAAGCATTTCAAACGCTTAAAACTACTTGAAAAATACAGGTTTACATTGGGAGAAATTTTAAATAAATATTTTACGCATTTTAAGAGACTCTAATCAAGTTTTCACTCTTAAATTATTTTACTTCAAAGTAACTTATTTTACTTCGAGATGGCGTATTTCTCTTATGATTAAATTTTAAGTGTGTTCTTAGATGCGTAAATTCTTCTTTCCTAAATTCCAAAAGAACGAAAGATCATTAGCTAATTATACCTTAGCAAATAATCTTTCGTAATGTAATTTTTAATGAAAATTTGGAGATAAAACCCAGTATGTACAGGATCATGATAAATCACATTTTTATCAGAATTTTTATTTCTTTTAGGATTTCAGATATGTTTTCAGATGCTTAAATTCTTCTTTCCTGTAGTCAAAAGAAATAAAAAATCAAAAATTAAATATGTGTTAAAGGGTTGACTGGAATGCTGAATGTCTTGCTTCTTCGAAGTCCGATGGACAAAGAGGTTTTTCCCAACTGTTTTTCAACGAATTAAGTAAAGACATTTTCAGCTGGATTGTTAACTTACTCAGCTTTTCACCGGTCATAGGAATTTTGGAATTGAATTATTTCTTTTCAGTATTGTTACTAGTGGACTCTGTGTTTGCGGCAATGCTGTAAAAGATGTGAAACATATTGTTCTACATTGTAGGTTGCGAGTGTCCGTACTGCAATTAAATTGAGTTTAGGGCAGCTCTCTATTTGCTGGCCTCCTGTTTTCTATGATCCTGTTAGGAGCTCCAAGCCTTTGCAAGCATGCCCAACTTTTTTTATTGTTTGAACTTTTACTATTATTATTTACATGATTGGAATTTAATCTTTTTTGTGTCACTGCAATATTTTGCGTATTGTCTACGTATGATAACGTTATGCATTGATGTATTGTATTGTGAATGTATCATTTTTCCCTTGTATCGGTATTAGTAGTCCAAAGGAGAAATTTGTCTAGAAGGACTATCAATTCCATTTTGGCATTTTGCGTCGATTCACTACAAGCGTTGCTTCACTTTTCAAATTGTTGCCACCAAAAATTATCGCCTAGTATCATATTTAAAGAAATTAAATAGTGAAGAATCTGTATAAATGTATGTATGTTTCTCGCATTGAGATAAAAAAACTGTTCCAAGAGCCATCAAATTTTGAATATTGAACGTTTCCACCCGAATATAGGCATTTCGAAGCCCAAAATTTGAAATCTGGAATTTGTTTTATTATCGATTTTGCAAAACTTAAACAAATTTTTGATTAACAAACTCAAGGATTTGAAAGCGAACAATGGCAACGTTGTACAGAAAAAACATTTTTATCTGCAGCACGTGAGACTGTTTATCGGAAATTCTAAAGATATGCTCGTTTTAAAATTATTTCGTGATATTTCTCTTGAACTGAATTTTAGGGTTTAAGTGCGAAGAATATGGTATTTAATAAATAAAGGTGTTGAATAAAGATGTTAAATAAAGCCCCTTCGGACGTAATTTGAAATCTAAAACCTTTCAGATTTTTTTTTTTTTTTTAACATTTTATTTATGCATTATTTAATTTTTTTAGCCCAAAGGGTGTTAGCCCAGAAGGGCCATTAATTTCATTTTCGCATTTTGCGTCGAAAACTTTAAAGGTCTGAATCACTTTTCAAATTATTGCCACCAAATATTATATTTAAAGAAATTAAATAATGAAGAATCTGCACAAATGTATGCATGTTTCTCGCATTGTGATAAAACAACAGTACCTAGAGCCATCAAATTTTGAATAACGTACGTCTCCATCCGAATACGGGCATCTGGAAGCCCAAATTTGGAATTTATTTTATGATCTATTTCATATTTTGTAAAGCATTCACGAATTTTTAATTAAGAAACTGAAAGGTTTCAAAGTGAGCAATGGCAACACTGTACGAAAAAAAAAAGTTATCTCCAGCGCGCGAGATTATGTATCTAATCATACGCTCTTTTAAATATTTTGCGATACTGCTGTTGGATTGATTTTTATGGTTTATTAAAAAACGTCCCTTTGAGGGTAATATAAAATCTGTAAGGTTCGAGAATTTTTTTTATTGTTGTATAATTATTAAGTTGGTTTATTTTCTCTTATAGGAGTATTAACATAGTTTAATTATTCATGGTATATTTTAGTAATCTCATTATAATAATATTTGTATTTTATATTTTTCTTTCCTTTTTTCAGACCTAGAAATTATGTTTTTATTGTTGAACTGTATCTCCTTGTATCATGAGTTATTTGCTTACATCTGTAAACTCCGTGGAATGCTTCGAGGAACATGAGGAGTTTTGTATTTGTTTTCTTAATTAAAAAATATTTATTAATACATTATTATTATTAAATATTAACTTATTAATAATTATTATAATTATTAAAATATTAAAAAAATTAATGAAAATAAAACTAAATCCAATATGTATACTACCAGATGGCGTATACATATTGGGTACGCCATCTTGTCGTAAACATAATGGATATAACAAGATGGCGTACACATATTGGGTAAACGACATGTTTTTTACCATGCATCTGACAGTTAAGATTTTACTTCAGAAAAGGGAATTTTATTATTATTATTTTTTTTATCACAACTGAAAATTAAATTGTATTTCTTATAATGAAGTATTATGATTGAAATAAAAAATAATACTCTATGAAATATATTTATAATTTGTAAAATGTTTTGTTTCTATTACTTTGATCATTCAAGGTAACATAATTATGTTTATTAATAATCTCATCCATTTAATTTATGACCAGAAACTTTTTATGAAATATTAGAGAAATTTCTTTGCGAATAAGTAGATGTTCGAATGAATTACTAAAGGCAGTAGCTTTGTGTTATTTACTTAAAATAAAATCTTTTTCACTTTTTCAATATTTATTTATAAATTTGTTTTCAGTTCAAGTTTTCAGCAATTCTACATACTCAAAAACGAAAGCAATAGATTCACGAATAATTTGATATTGCATCCTCAGTTTTCATTGATACTGCTGTAGACCTCTACAAAAATCGATTCCTTTCTTCCGATTTTCGTGTTTTCAGTCTTTATTTCTTTAAAACTGAAATTAAAGGCATTTCTCCCGCATTCCTAGCATGCCTTCATGGTGCAGTACTCAGCATGCTCGGCGCGTATTCAAGAGGTCCGTAGTTCGAGTCTCGGCGAGGGCATTGCTCCTTTTCCATGACTCCTGTTTAGAAAAAAATCCTAATGACTCTATGGTGGCGCCAGAACTAAGAAAGGTGGTGGAAGATGATCCTTCACCAACAGTATTTGGCGGTTGGGTTCCCTAATCCCCATTCGCCCTTTAAAAGGGGAAGTGTATAAGGTATTTATCCCGCCTTCCTAGCATGCCTTCGTGGTGTAGCGGTCAGCACGCTCGGTGCGTATTCGAGAAGCCCATGGTTCGAGTCCCGGCGAGGGCATTGCTCATTTTTCCTGTCGCCTGCTTTAAAAAAATACCTAATGTCTCTACAAAGTTAATAAGCTAATGTAACAATTTTGTGAAAATAAAGGAAAATGAAACACTGGTAAATAAGTAAATAGTCACATTAAATAAAAAAGAAATTATGTACTGTGATTGTTATTCATCAGTCTTAATTTGTCCGACTAATTAGAAGAAATTTTCGAAAAACATTTACTTCAGTATAATTAATGAAAATTCATTAGCTTCAACTTAAAATTCATTAATGAAATGTAGTCAAAATATTTATGAACACGATTCTCATGCAAGCTGTTTAATGAAAAATAGCAATTTTCTGGTGAAGCGTAGGATCATATATTAGCTGAGACTTGAATATCCAACCAACTTAAGCGATATATGCATCAAAGTACCTTTAGCCAACGGAATTATCAAACTATTAACTAAGAATGAAACAGCACACATTCCGTAAACGCCCAATTATTCTGAATCAATGAGAAGATAGGTCAAAGAATTAATTGAGGATAGAATGACTAATCAAAATAAACGTAAACTTCAGGCAGCTTTGAATTAAATACATGACAAAGAATTAACTGAGCGTATAACAGGGCTCAAAAGAAAACGAAATCTTAAACTGTTTAAAAACTTCAAACCTTAAACTGTTTAAAAGCAATCAATTATTTAATTAATGAAAGGAAGGAAAGCTCTAGATATATATTCTAAGGTGAAGCTGTAAATTACAAATGCATTATTTTTCATGAGAGGAAGGGAGGGAAATGAAAGAAACGTGACAAATAATATTGTGGCTGGAATGCTTTTTTTCGACCCTGTGATGAAGATGGTTAGCGACAGATAGTTCCGGGAAGAGATTCCGGGATCATTAAAATTATACAGGCTGGGAACAAAGCTTATATAATTTTAATGATAGGTGGTCTTGCTATAGGTGGTTATTGGCCCAAATGACTCAAAAGGAGAAAATTGCAAATCTGAGTGACATGTATTTAGTTGTGTTTTTAAAATTTCAAAGTTTTCGTTGATAATAGGTTATCACTGGGTTTAAAATAACAAGGTTCAGCTTTGTATTGAGTAGCATCATATTTGTTAGTGAAATAAAAGGGAAAGTACATACAAATTCATTACCTAATACTGCATGTTCGTAATAATATTCTCGTTTTTGAGAATTCAACATATTTTATTCAGTTTTTTCTATTTTTTTCCCACTCTTTTCTAGCCGCTTCCTCGGTTTTATTTACTGTTTTAATTGTTATTGAAAAATTAAGGACGAGTGAGCATTCACTAAGATAACTATTGACGGTTACAGATGATTTTGATCTTCTGAGAAAGTGGTCGTGTTAGAAAAGATTATTATCGGCAATAGCAGCTATTCACTAGCAAAATGAATTAATTCTGCTTACAATTCTTAGAACAGGGTACCCCCCCAAAAAAAAAACTAAAGTAAAATGCAGTCTATCGATTTATCCATGATTTATTTTAATAAACTTACGAATAAGTTATAAAGGTAAGTAAAGAGTAAAGAATACTGCAAAAACTGAGGGAAAAAATCATTTTCTGAAATACTGTAAGTGAACAAGGCTTAAATTAAGTATAAAAGAATCTAAAACAGATTATAAATTTAGTTTTGATCTGTTTTTCATAATATTAAAAAGTATACAGCAACGTAATAATTCCTAATACTGTGAATTTCGTTATATTATAAATTTATACTACAAACTCACATAATTGTTGCATAAAATTATTATAAACGTATTGTGAATTCGTTATATTATATTATAAATTCATGTAATTATTATATACATTTGTTATAAAAGTAATATAAATTTATTTTGTAATCGCTAAAATACTTACTGGCACATTCCAATAAAATTTACCTGTGTTTTACTATTAATTATTCTTTGATTAAATATTCCTCTGTCCAAAACACCTTGAGCTTCATAAAGTAAGCCAACTAATTTATTACTTATTAGATTAAGGCATAATAATTTTAATTTGTTTGGATTATTTAGAACTTCATCTAAGGAATTTCTTCCCCGTTTTCCTCCAAAGAAATTTATTTTTATTCTTTAGAATCATTGGCATATGTTTTAAAATATCTTTTTAACGATTTAACTTCAATATGAAACTCGCGTTCGTTTTTTCAATTTGGTATCAATGCCAACAGCCTAGCTGTTGATAACCTTTACTACTTATTTTTTTTCCAGGAGTAAAGCCCTGTTTTTTAATTATATTTTTGCCTTCTATTTCATGCTTCTTCCTCATATCTGGCTTCATCTACTAAAGCTTTTAATTATATCACCTACATAATTTATTGAGTTGATAAAGGGTGCTACAGTAATCATTATAAGATACTGATATCAAAGTTTAAATGAATTGTAAACTCTGAAACCTAGAAGTTGCAACCTGACAACTACGATCGAACAAGAAACTTATAAGTCACCAATACAGTAAAACAGAGAGGATATGCTGCTATTCCCGTGTAAGTTATCCGCTTTTAACTTTAAATCAGCTTTTAACTTGTTATACTCAACAGCTATGCATAGGAAGTTAACAAAAATACCCTAGAAAGAATAGTACAGCAATGTGATTAAGCATTTACATAAGGCAAATTATGACATAATCATAACTCAATTAAGTCAAATTATTTACATAAGTGAAATCGATAGTAACATCTTTTTAATCAAAGAGTAAATTTATTTAAACCAACGTTTACGAACTCAATACTGTTATATACACTCACTTGGGAAAAAATATTGAAAAAGGTCATTAGAGACACATTAAAAAACAAATTTTAAACTTGTGACCATGCATGTGATTGCCTCGCGAGAACTATCGGGTCACTCTTTTCAGTATAATTAGCCAAAGTAACTAACGTACACTTACTTCCAAAAGTTAAGCACGAAGATGTAAAATGCAAAAAAATCAACAAATACTGCTTTGATTGACACAAAATTCGGCAGGAAAGTGGCATATATATTTATGCATAAAATAAAATCAATAATTATATACAGAAATGAAAACAATATTAAATTTTTGTAAGTTATCAGATAATGACATACTGGAGACTTAAACAGAATTATGTATAAAGGGAAAATAAACAGCATAAAATGAAAAAAAAAGACATTAATAGAGTATGTGATCCCCCTTCATCTGCATACAAAGTTTACACCTTGTGACCATGCTTTCAATTAGGCTGTCAACCACAGCAGAATTAAGTAATTGCCATTCTTCTCGTAGAGCAGTTTCCAGCTCAATAATAGTGGCTGCAAATGGGAAACGTGAAGATACAGCATGGCCGAGAGCATCCCAAAGATTTTCAATGGGATTAAAGTCGGGCGAATATGCTGGCCACGCCATACGCGCAATCCCTTCACTCTCCAGGTAGTCATCGAAGATGTCAGCTCTATGGGGACGTGCGTTATCGTCCATTAAAACAAAAGTAGGGCCAACTGCTGCAGCGTACAATCTCACAATGGGTTCTAGGACTTCATCTCGATACCGGACAGCCGTCAAAAAACCCCGTTTAAACATGTGCAGGTCGGATGTGCAGGTTGGTGCGGTATCCTAATGAAATCCCTGCCCACACCATAATGCTTCCGCCTCGGAATGCCTGATGTTCGGTGATGTTTTGGGACTGATTGCATGTTCCTTGTTCATACCATATACACTTGTCATCTAGCTCCAGAGCAAATCTTGACTCATCAGTAAACATGACATTGTCCCAGTCAGACACATTCCAATTCACATGTTCCCGGCACCACTGTAATCATGCCCCTCTTGATTGGACGGATAGAGGAACACAAACTCGAGGTACCTGGGCGTACAGTCCACTCATATGTAATCTTCGGGTACAGTAGCTTCAGATATCGCCTTACCAATGGACGCTATAACCATAAATGTCACACATGTGGAGGTCGCTCTGCGATTCCGCTTGGCTACAATAGCAATATATCGATCTTCCGCGGGGGTTGTAACTCTTAGGCGACCGGCTACGGGGCTTCGGACAACTGTCTGTGAGGTTTGGAATTGTTTCCATAAATGGGGAATTACAGAATGATGAACGCCGAAGAAAAGAGCAACATCTGTAATCGACTGTCCTGCTTAAATGCGCTCCACAGCACGCCAGCGCTCAGAATCTTCCATTCGTGTTCTGGAAGTCATAGAAACACGTATGTCTTGAAAACAAATTGTACGAAAGTGTTAAACACCTTCTATGAGCACTTACAATCAACTTCTGTAACCCTTCATAAAGCTGGCTTCTTATAAGACTGCCTTTTTTGCATATTTCTTGACATGAAAGCGCGATTGGCTGTTACCTAACATATTTGCATACTTCCATCTACCTCTGCAGCGAATTGCATCCTCTTCAATTCTGATTGGCTTCCGGAAATTAGCATTTTCCTCTCCGTGCTTAAATGTTGGAAGTGAGTGTATTATAGTGTAGTATTGATATATTAAACTGTCAATTCTAGCTACTCAACGAATGTCACTTAATTCTTTTTTTTTTAAATTGTAAGCTTTCAAACTAAGCATTTAAAAATTTTTCATCTGTTTTCTGCTATGAACAGGACTCTAAATAAAAGAATTGAGCTCGGGTTTTGCAGAATGCCAATAAAATGACTGAGCTAGGGATATTGTCACAGATTTTGCAGAGTCACAAAGTACTAAATTATCACATTCACGTAATAAAAAAATTTTAAAAAATTGTGATTTATTATTTATTCCTTTTTATAACCAGCATATTTTCAATTTATGTTCATTCCCTTGCCATCTTGTTTTCCATAATTTTCAACTGAAGATCTTGGCTTTAAAATAAAAACATTAGAATCATCAATAACTCTAAAGGCAATGAAATATTCTTATATACGTTTGATGTAAAAATTGATATCGGCGAATCTGATGATTATAGAAAGCTGTTCAGCGTTACTGTAATATCTAGAATTCTGTCCGTTTTAACTAAATAATATTTGTTTGATTCTCCGTAAAATTTGTCTTTTCATTTTTACTGCCATAAACTCTGTTAATTTATTTTAATATATTTTTTTTCTTGATAATGGTCTACTGCAGTGATTCTCAACCTTTTTCTGTCGTGGTACATTTTTAACAATTTCAAAATTTGCCGGCACACAAAGAAAACGATAAGCTGTTTACTTACCTATAATACACAGTGTAAAATTATTTATGATAATAATTTTGAATGTAAAATAAAATAATGTGTACTACTAAAAGCAGTACGTTTATTAGGCGGTTAATTACAAGTTAATAATAAGAATGCGTTTAATGAGAAATTTGAGCTTGATGTTTTCTGATAATTTCATTCATATTTGGTCGAAAAAATGACAATGCTACTCTCAATATCGTCTTCTATATCTAAACAGCCTCGATCTTTTATTCGCTTTTATGTTGGTTAATACTGAAAATCCGAATTCACACAAATAAGTTGTAGAAAATTGTAATGATATATTTAAAGCTTTTTTGGTCATCATGGGTTAATCGCATCTAATGTTAATCCAAAATGAATTAATTGATTCTTCCGAATATTTTAAAATTAAATCTCGATTATTATTAGAAAGCGAAATTAGTTAGTTCTTCATCTTCATTCAAAGTTAATTCAAATACAGAAGTATTCATTATCACAAATGGATTATGAACCCTATCAAATGTTTTTATATCTAAATTTGGGAAATAGTTCATAATTATCTCCTCTAATGCTGTCAAATGGTCAATAACAATTTTATGAATAGTTTTATTAAAATCTTTTGGGACTGACTCAAACTTTTCCGAATTGACTTCCTGAGCTTATAAGGTATTTCTCCCGCTTTCTTCGCATGCCTTCGTGGTGTAGTGATCTGCATGCTCGACGCGTAAACGAGAGGTCCGTGGTTCGATTCCCGGCGAAAGCGTTGCTTATTTTTTACCTCTCCTGCTTCGTAATAACCTAATGTCTCTACAACTGGCGTCCGAACTAAAAAGGCGGTGGATGATGATTCTCCACCACCAGGATATGGCGATTGGGTCCCCAAAACCTCAGTCGCCCTTTAAAAGGGGGAAGTATATAAGGTATTTCTCCCGTTTTCTTCGCATGCCTTCGTGGTGTAGTGGTCTGCATGTTCGACGCGTAACCGAGAGGTCCGTGGTTCGATTCCCGGCGAAGGCGTTGCTTATTTTTCACCTCTCCTGCTTCGTAATAACCTAATGTCTCTACAAGCTTTAGTCTTTCATAAATTTATTTGTGTTTGGAATCCCAACAGTTTATCTGTTGAGCTTAATATACATATTTGCTTTCGGTCCTTGCACACTTGAATTTATGTTATTAAAAATAACAAAAATGTTTAATAAGTAAGCTAATCTCCAATCCGCACCAATCAGAATTTCTTAATTTAAATTAGATACTGAACATGCGCGAAAATTCTCCTAATTACACTCTTCTCCAGAGCACCAGAATCGGCTTGGATACCACACTTTAATGTCTTAATAATCGAATGTCGCCAATTCTTATGTAAACCGTATGGGATTAAACGCATTATAATTAATATATACATTTCTAAAATTTGACGGCACACTTTAAGAACTTCGCGGCACAATGTTTGAGAATCACTTGTCTACTGTATCACCACAGACGACCATTCTAGTATGGTTTTCTAACATACGCTTTTAGCTATTGATGATATCATGGTTTATCAGTGTTGTTTCAGTTTTAAATTTTATATCAATTTTGGGTCTCTTCACAAAAACCTTTCGTATGAGACACTATTTTGATACATTTTTGAAGCATTACTCCAATGTTTCATAACGCCCGTTTATCATATTCATCAGGTACCAGATTAGAAGGCAAATTACTATTATGAACAACCGACAGGAAAAATGAAAGATTTTATTTGAAGTCTAAAAAGTGGAATTGTTGAAATTTCCGTCCGTTTTCATCTTTAGTCAAACAAGTCACTTAAATGAATTTATAACCTTGTGAGGTTTATCTATTTATTTTTAACTAATAATTCATTTTAATTTAGTACTTTCCTATTACTCTCTTTTCACTCGCGCTTTTCATGCCAGAATGTAAAGCGGTTATTCAGATTAAGGTAGAAAGAAGTGGTATTTGAGCAAGAGTTTCGTAAATTAGTTTTAGAGCGTGTCTGCCGATTCTCGGCGACGTTATTCTATATATTTATTTATTTATTATCTATCTATTTATTTATTAATAATAATATAGATAAAAAGGGAAGGTCAGCAGGAGTGAGTGTAAGAGCAGACGGTTAGACTGCGAGCTTAGCGAGAGCGTAAATAACCTTAAGAAAGCCTTTTGGGCGAACATTAAGATCGGA
>KK114491.1:107661-154504 GCA_000611955.2 Stegodyphus mimosarum
TTGATTTAAAGTAGATAAATTAACTTTCCGATATTTTTGTTGAGAAATTTTAAATTTGCCATAAGTTTCTAAACAGTTTAAACTGAACAATCTAGAGCAGCCCGACATTTTCCTAACGATAAGTTATTTTAGGGACAGAGATAAAACAAAGTTGTTCGTTGTGAATATAAAGAGTGCTATTCCTCCCCCCAAGCCATGAGTGGCAGAAAGGATCATTAAAGAAAACAAACGAGAGGAAATCATCTATACATTTGTCCCTGTTACATATCGTATATAAGTATTTTTTATTATGAAATGAAATGTAAAAATAAAAAACACTATTGCATAGCTCACGAACAACTCCAGCGCTCCTCCTAAGGTGGTCGGTGAAATGATTTTATAGGTTAGAAAAAAAATAAAGACATAAATAAATAAATGAACAAGAAATAACTCGCAGAGCTATCATAAATGCGAATCGTAATTGCGGTCGGACGATCCTCACAATTGAAAGCCACTTTCGGTAGCTATCGGTTCGTGGGGTGTGAAAATTGGTGTTTTGGCCTCTCGCGCTGTTCCTCACTCCCAGTCATCAGCGGGAGCCGCAGCCTCTAATAAAGAACGCCGCGCTCGCCTTTATTCCAGAAGGGGAAACGGGGGTATGAAATGGAGGAGGAAATCCGAGTCGTTTGTACATAGATATGCTTTACTTGTTTGTTTATTTTGTCTGCTTTGATTTGGTAACCGAGGTTCATGTGGCGCCATCTTTTGGAATGAAAGCGTAACACATTAGTTGGGGGGAAACTCTATAAAATGTTACATATCCACGTAGAACACCGTTTTCCATTAATTTTAGAGTACTGTCAACTTCAACAGCTAAGCCGTGGAATCCCAGTTTAAATACGTATGTAACTGAAATTTTCAAAAACGAAAAACAGTTTAAAAAAAATATAACTCTTCAAGTGATTCTCAAAATTTTTGGAATTTTTATATGTATATGTATGTGTGTCTAAAATTATTGATAGTTACACGGGAATTTTGATTTCTCAAAATGTGTACAATAAACTGAATAACATTTTTTGGAATGATGCACATAAATACAAACTGAAAAATATAATTCCTGATTTATAATACTTTTCGAAGAATCGTATATGGTTCGCATAATTAAAACTAATAAATACTGAGATTTTTAGCTCATTAGTTGGTGTGATATTCTTGCTCTTTTTCAACCAAACAGCGAAAATACAGAATTTTGGAAAATTCGTGAAAATTCAATTACAAGTGGCAACGAAAAGATAAACGGTAGACTAAGTCATGTTTCTCTACCATTCATAAAGAAAGAAAACTAAAATAAATGCTTCAGCAAACTAAGCTAAAAATTCCTTTTTTTTTTAGCCCAAAGGCATGTTAACTCAGAAAGGCTATTAATTTGGTTTTGACATTTTGCGTCGATTCACTATAAACGGCGAATCACTTTTGAAATTGTTGCCACAAACATTATCTCCCTGTATTATATTTAAAGAAATTAAATAATGAAGAATCTACATAACTGTAGATATGTTTCTCTCATTGTGATAAAACAACTATCTAGAGCCATCAAAAAACCTACAGCTAAACCAAAACCTAGAACCATCAAATTTTGAATAACGGTAACGGTAACGGGTAAAATTTCTCCACCCGAATATGGGCACCTGGAAGCTCAAATTTGGAATTTGTTTTACCATCTATTTCATATTTTGTAAAGCATTTATGTATTTTTGATTAAGAAACTCAAAGATTTCAAAGAGAGCAATGACAATACTGTACGGGAAAAAAAAAAAAAACATTTTTATCTCCAGCGCGCGAGACTGTATCGGAAATTCTAAGATATGCTGTTTTAAATATTTTGCGATATTGCTGTTCTGTTGAATTTTATGGTTAAGTGAGAAGAACATGATATTTAATAAATAAAGGTAACACAGAAAACGTTAAAAAAACTTCCCTTTGGGCTTAATATAAAAATCTGAAAGTTCTTTTTTTTTTTTTTTAATCCCTGAGCGAAAACATTCTTCGTGCATTTTGATTTGCAGCTGACTAGATCATTGACTATAACAAAGCGTGCTTAGACCTATTTACTGAAGGAGTGCTTTCGCGGAAAATTTTCTAAAGACAAACGAATTCGTATTCTCATCACATTCATATTCACACACGTGGGAAACCGAAAGTGTTAAACTGTGATTATTCAGATGTCTTTTTCATTTGGTCACCGACATGCATCTTCGCGCATTTTATTTCATAATAAAAGGGGCGAAACTTTATTATAGCGAAAATTTCAAGAAGGTAAATACATAATTATTTTTTTTACAGTCTGACATTTAATATTTGACATTTCATTTTCTGCGTTATTTGGTTAAACTTGGCCAATTAACCGCAGTAACTCTACTGTTTCAGATTAGGGGAAGGGCAGATTTGTTAAGGTGAATTTGAAGGGAATGAATTTAAAGACGTAATTATTCATTCACAACCTGACCTTTTTTAAATAATTGTTAACTTCAATCATATTGATTGTTAAAATATGGGCAATTAGGTACTACCTTGAAATTTGAATGCTACAGATCATGTAAAGTAAGTATATATTTAGATGACATTTGACACTGATAATTATAATTAGAAGCATTTATCAAGTTTGGTTTAATTTGCAGTTTAATTCTGAGGCATACAGAGTTATCCTGCTATTATTTTTATAAGATCTGAATAAAATGTGATCATAGTAACTTTATCGTAGTCAACGTTGGGCAGCATTTTATAATAATAGTGGTTTACACTGTTTTTACGATAGAGAACAAATTAGATGTTAAATTACCGTAAAAAAATATAAAAAATTCTTTGCCCAATGTATTTTTACTTCAGTACTTCCGGCACATACTTCTTGCGCTTACCAAATATAAAATAAATGATATGTTATTTCATTTCATTCTACTTACTTATTTATTTTCTTATAAACTGCCTTTGATTTAAAAAATAGCCAAAATGTATGCCATCCTATAATGTGCAATCTGTTTTTAAATGGTAAAAATAAACTTAAAAATATCCGAGTTAGTGATCAAGGTTTACAAAATGTTACGAAATCGCTGAATTTTCTAAACATCTCAAATAGATGTACTGATGCTCAAAAAATTAAAATTTTAAATCACAACTTAAAAATAGTTTTTCAGGCAAGATCTAAGGGACAGTGCAAATAAAAATATGTCTAAAATCTCAGATAAAACAAAATTAAAAATATGAACCTTTTCCCATTAATGTATTCGCCCGCTTTCAAAAATTTTAAACATTCGTACTTTCAGTTACTTCCTATTGAGTTTTCAAGCAAAAAGCTTGCGGTTTTCCTATCATGGTTAGCGAACGCAAACTTCTAGCCCGAAATTCGACTCCCATATTAGATTTAGCTGCATGTGTACTGTCTTTCCTTCTTCCTTCACAGATATTATACCAATCGCCTGGTGTGGTGCACCCTGAGCAACGCTCAGAGTGTTGAAATGTCTAAATAACAGATGTGTCCATTTCCGACGAAAGCTTAGAAAGTAAGTATCAGCCCATTTGAAGGGAAAAACTACTTGGGAGCTTTAAATAAATGCATTTCTCAATCGGTATGGTATATTTTACCGCTTTTTTACATAAGCGATGCATATAAAAGATCATTATTCAAAACTAAAATTGGAAAAAAAAAAGGGAAAAGTAAGTGATTAAAGGGAAGCAAAATTTAAATGAGATTAACTATCCCAAGAATGCTTAAAGCAAAATTTTATATTTCAGTGGTGAAGATACACAAATTTTGTATTCGTTTAACTGGGAAATTAAATTAGAATTTTTACTTAATTGCTTATGCGAAAATAGTATTTGAAGCACGTAAGAGTGTTATAAGGCATTTCTCCCGCCTTCTTCGCATGCCTTCGTGGTGTAGTGGTCAGCACGCTCGGCGCGTATTCAAGAGATCCGTGGCTCGAGTCCCGGCGAAAGCATTGCTTATTTCTTCAGTCTCCTGCTTGGAAAAAAATGCCTAATGTCTCCACAATGTAACTTGAAAATGAATTAAGAAGACTATACCAATAATTGACTGCGATACAGCACGCATGTGTTACTTTTCTTTATGAAAGGGGTGTTTATTCAGAAGCGTATTTTAAAGGAAATACAATTTTTCTGTACGGCACACAGGGAAGAAATTACTAGAACAAAACTGTGTGGCATCCATTGAACAGACATTAACTAGAAGGAATTGCAGATGAAAAGGATCCTATTTCCCAGATGCATTCACCAAATATAATGATGATATGTTAATCCTCCTGTCTTTGTATCTAAATCTCTTCTCATCAAACTTTGGAATGTAATCCTATTTTTTACCGCAGCATTTCTGTCTTGCAGTTTATAATCGCTGTCCTCCGGGTTTTGTAATTTTAAACTAATTTTCTCGTAATTATTTGTTTTTAAGCCCACGCAGACGGGATAATGGTTAGTGACGCTAACTGTCGTAATGAAGAACGCGGGTAAGAATCCCGGAGAAGAGATGATGGTTTTAAATGTGCAATGTCTATGTACCACGGGAACTCTCAAAATACACGACAAGCCGAACATCTTCTCTAGTGGCTAGGAAGCAGGGTAAGAGAGATGGAAGACTCACGGACTTGTCCATCAGGCTGCTGTCTGTCAAAATTGAGGTGGAAATCAGGGCTAATCACGGCTTTTTCCACAGCCCTGTGTGGAAATGGGAAAAGTCGTACTGTCACTTGCTCGAGGCCCATGTCAAAGACAAACGCAAATATTATCTCCTCGCCGAGATAAAATTCGAAGATTTATTTTGATTAGGTCAGTCGAGTGAAATTAACAATATTTGGTTTCTCGCAGTTCTTCCACTTATTATATAATTAATATTTTATATTAGTTTTATTTCCTTCTCATGTTGGTTTTATTTTAGATTTTGTACGTTATTTACAATGATTTTTAATTTAGTATGAGTTAATTTGGCGGGTTGAGAACTTATTAAACACAAATCAGCGGCAAATTTTTCTGGTATTTGCTTTATCTCTTTCGACTTCTTTGTCTTACGCCATTTCGGTTTACAAGGGTTTTTCATATGAATGTTCTTCATTCAAACAGCGGAGGAATTCTGTATTCTAAAAGCTTTTTTATATTAGTGAAATGAGTATTTATGTGCTGATGACAGTAAAAAGAACACATTATCAAAACGATTTGAAACAGCTTACTTTTTAAAAAAATTTGCTTATAAAAAGAGTGCTATTTATTGAAAAGTTAGTACAAAAAGAATAAAATTTTTCATCAGAAAGTTCTGATTTTTAAAATATTTGTGTTTTTTCTGAGAGATAGTTTTGATATGATTACAAACGTGTTAGTTATCAATAAAATAATGTTTATCAGAAATTTGCTTACAATACATGCTGTTTACATTTTAGGAAAAAGAAACCAATTGATTACAAATTAAAATTTTGGTGTCCGCCGAAAACATCGCGGATGAAAACGTCGCTCAAAATAGCTCAAGGCGAAAACGTCGCAGTAAAAAACATCGTGGGAGAAAAGAAAGTAAAGAGAAAACATCGCAGTTCTAAAACATCGTTGTACAAAATATCGTCGTCGAAAATAAAGCGCTTCAAAAATTTCGCAGTTTAAAAACATCGCGGGCGAAAATATCGTGGTAAAAATAAAGTACCTACAAATCATTGCGTGATCATAACATCGCACACAAGAGTGTTCAGGTTTGAAAAGTTGTAAATGTTTGTTCGTATAATGATTTGGGAGCGGAAGAAGGAAAGAGGGATTCTTTTAATTCTATATTTCATATTTTTCAATGAACTAATAAATTTTTGCTGAAAAAATAAGAAGGAAACTTAAGCATTAAAAGCTTGAAAATGAAAAGGAAAATTAATGCAACTTATAGAACTTAATAAAATTTAAAATTTACGTAGTTAATTAACCTCACGCAATTACTTATGTTCTTTCGCTAAAAATTTTTAGACTGTATTTTTCATGAAAAATTAAAGGGGTCATTAATAAATTAAACGTTTTTTATAACGTTTTACTGATAATTTTTCATGAAGATTATAATCTAAAAATGCTTATAAAAAGGATGATAAATAACTGCATGAGGTTACCTCTATAAAAATTGCTCATTTAATTATTAAATTACTTTCCTTCACATTTGTTAATCTGATGTAGTTTCAATAAAAATTATATTTTGTTTTGTTTCCGTTTATTATTAAAATGTCATTACCATGTTCATTTATAGCGTGTAATAAATTTTTTGGATGACTATTTGTTAGTTACGACGAAAGTTAGTTACATAATATGTCAGTATGGGATTTGAAAAACACATGTGTGCGATGTTATCATCATGCGATGATTTGTAGGTACTTTATTTTTTACCATGATATTTTCGACGACGATGTTTTTAAACTGCGAAGTTTTTGAACCGTTTTATTTTCGACCACGATATTTTGTACTACGACGTTTTAGAACTGCGATGTTTTTCTCTTTGCTTTCTTTTATCCCACGATGTTTTGTACGTTTTCGTTCGCGATGTTTTCGGCTGTAACCAAAATTCTAAATCATAGGTTTACGAGTCATTTCAATTTAAATTTTATTTCAAGTTTTCTCTGTTAGAAAATATTATAAAAATTGATTTTGTAAGCATCTCTTACTATTAAAGTATAAAAATCTTTTATTTACTGTTTTTCTTGCAGAATATTGAATTCATGAAGCAAGATCTTCACTTATAAAAAATTCAGTTTTGAGGAAAGAAATTTTTAATTATAAAATTGCGAAATTTGACATTCTGTCGCATTCAAATAAAACAATTCAATTACAATTCTACTAAAAATAACTAAATAAATAGAAAATCCTTAACAATATATACTTTTTCATAGGTCATCTGTATGAAAATTTAAATTTCAAAATAAAATATCAATTTTCATTTATTTTCCTACTTAATTCATTAACATACTTTCACTCAATTTCTTTAGATTCTGTGTTCACAACATTATAAAACGGAGTAAGATACCTTTTTCAAACAACTTAATGAATATTTTATACACTAAGTTTATGTATTTTGAAAGATTTCCGAAATTTATATTCTTATATTATGAATCATTCTATCATTGGCGCAAACATCTCCTTAACAACAATGTGGGATATACAAAAAGAAATTGTCATTTTATTGAAATAAATAACATCTCATACAGCAAGGTAAATAGCAAAGTACAGGCTCATGCAGTAAGGTAAAGGCTTTAAAGAACCCAAAATTCTCGTTACGAAACAAAGAATATCGTAGATCTTCAAAAGTATTCAGAGCAGTCTAAAACAATTATCATTGAGCAAAAGTTCAGTACAATTGTACGACATTGAGCTGAATTATTTCAGCTAACTGACAGCAACTCATAGCAAACGACTTACACACACGCACACATATATATAGTCTATTAAGAGCACTTCTAGAATGTTCGAGAAAAATCCTTCCCAAAACTTCGCGCTTCCCCAAAACTTTCAAAATGCCTTCAAGTCAGTGACAAATTGTCAAGGCCTGTTACGAGAGTTTTTGCCCGTATCTCAGACTCTAACTGAGCTAGCTTTACAATCCAAAGACCAATCGATTCCTAATTATAAATGTGCAAAATAATGCACCCTTCTAAAAATCACTTCTTGATACAATAAGTAGCCATAAATTTTATTAAATGAAAATACAGGATTAAATCGTTACTCGAAAGACATTAAATAAATAAGTTGTTTGGTTATTTAATTCCAAAGTTCTGTCTTAGAACCCCACGAACACTAACAAGCGAATAATCGCTTAAGTGTGTGAACAAAATACATAAGACTTAAGAAGGGTTAGGTATCCTTTATTTTTCAGAATAAATACAGTTAACTTCTACTCGGAGCATACAGCAAAGCCTCCGCTTGGCCTTGAAATTAAATAATTATGAAATGAAACTAAGCTTAACTAAAGCTATATGAAAGGTATAGCCGAAGCCATCAGAATTCTAAGTAGTTGGCCCCTAAATAGTAATTATATCGGCGAAGCCAAGCAAGGGCCTAAAGCATAGCCGAGCGTAGTATTCTAAGAGAGAATGTAGCCAAAAGGAAAACGCGCGCTAGTCAGGAAACCAGATTCTCTCTCTAGAAGTCGGTGAAACATCGACTTAAATAGTACTCATTTGCATTACCTGCGTTTCTGAAATTACATTCTGGCAGGAAATTGTAAGCTGAAATTAGAACAAGCTAGGAAAAAGACAAAACGTAAAATAACTGTTAATAAACTTAGGATAAACCTTGCAAAGTAATTAAATCGTACGTATCAACACAAAAAGATGTAAAAAACAAAAATAAGGAAATGCACAAATACTTACATAAATTTACAATACTATTAAATAAACATTTTCTAAAACCTTCCAAACTTGGAAAAAAATTATTCATCAAAATAGTATCAGTTAATATAAATAATTTTTATTTCCCATAGATTAACTTTATTTCAAAATTTTTTTATTTAAAATTTATATTTATTAGTAGTAATGTTTCTTTCAAAAATCTTAATCTACTAGAGTTATAGAATTATTGTTTTCATTCCTAGTATTCAGTGTTTCAGTTTTTAGTAGTAAGGATAATATTAAATTTGTAATTATATCCCAACTTATTTTATTCCTCTGTTTACCTGTTCTAAATATTAATGGTTATATCACTCTTATTATTATTATTATTATTATTACAATAATCAAAACACGTTACAGCGAATGCGGTTCATAACGAATCCGCAGGCAGATTTAAAGAAAAATTTTTTTAGTCTCCTCCGATTGCTGGTTTTATACGACTGCAATGAGCCTCTAAATCTATAAAAATCGGATACAACGAACTTTATGAATAACTGAATCTGTACTGACTGAATCAAGCGTTTACTCAAGATTTCTGCAAGTTTCAATTGAAAAATTACTAAACCTTAATGTCATCCATGTCTAAGTGATTAGGTTACTGAATAAGGCGTTTGCATTACTGTTCTTTTATATTCACAACGCATTTCGTTGCTTGCAAGGAAGAGTGACTCCAAATTCTTGAAAAAACAAGACATGCAATAAACATATTTTAAGAGATTCTGTTGCCATGCATTGAGCCAAAGAAGCATTGATCAGTCGAGGCAAAGAATTTTAATCGATTCTTTGATTCCATTGAAGTTTTCTATTGGCTTATCTGTTCGTTATTTGATTATTAGCTATCATATAAATCTGTTCAAAGTTCATGTTAAGATGGAAATTTTGATATTTGTCTGTTCAAGGAAAGAGAAAGTAGTGAATAAATTCTTATGAGCTTTAGACTATACAGAGTGATTTGTCTTTTAGGAAATGAAAGTTTTTGCTATCCTTCTCTGTTTATTTGTATCGTGGAAAATTATTAATTTGTAGCGTGAAAAAGAAAAACAACAGAAATAAATTTAGTGAGAGCACGTAATTATAATAATAGCCATTAATCCTTAATATAATTAATTATTACTATTAAATGTTAACTTTTTTGCTATTACTAACTTTTTTGGGGAAATGTGACAATGCTTATCACTCTTTTTGCCTGATTCACAAATAAATTATTGCAATATTCTGTGAGACGACTTCCCTTTTTCTTTCCCTTATTAGACTGGATACAGCGAAACAAATTTTCGCTTCATTACAGTTCGTTGTAGTGAATTTCGACTATATTATTACTCTTTATTATTAAAAATTCCCTTGGAGACTTAAAATTCTATTTATCTTGATTATACCTACAAATTTTAATGTGCAAGGGAGAATGGAGGATTCGTGCAGAGATTAAGAACTTATTAATCCTTAAATTTTTTTATTACAGGTAGGTGTACAAGCACTTTACTTCCCAATTACAGATTCGATGAAAACCGCGCATAGAAAGCATTCAAAATGGTCCAGATAACAATATCACTAAGTTACTACTTTGTTCAAGTAGTCAAATTTCTGCTCTAAGCCACTGAGAGAAAAATTAGAGGGAATAATAGTAGCGATGCTAATAGTTAAATCTAATCTACAGCTCAAGATGCCTCTTGTTTGCCATAAACACACTTATAGTAAAAATATAAGACACAAGTTATAGGTAAAATCATCAAACAGACTATTTTTGCCTTCAGTAAATTTTTATCACGGAATCATTTTCGTTGTCGTATTTTTCACAGCACCCAGAGTTATATTTTACCGTGTTGGTAAAGCTTGACCTATATAGTTACTGAACATATCTAAAATAACTCGAGGTGATTAAACCACCTACACATTAGAAGCTAAACATCAATAATCACTCACACGCTCTCGGCAGGAGAAATGAGTACTCTGTAATTTGTCGCTCGGGTGGATTAACTATTACTCTTCCGTGTCATGAGCCAAACAGGTTCAGATGGATTGCGTTCGACAGCTTGGCTGTATGGTGACACCGGCACTCCCAGATACCATGATGAAGATTTTCCTCTGACACATTACACTGATACCCCCTTCCCTCTTGCCAATTTTCTTTCGGTCCGCCAGTAGTGAGAGAACGGGTGTCGTCGTTGTATCTTGTCGTGGCACCTCCCGTTGCTTTTGATTGATAATGTGGTAGAATTTCGTCATCCTACGCAAAAAGGAGAAAATTGGAAGACACATTAGCTCTTTTTTTCCCTCTAACTTTCACAAAGGGACTGATAAAAAATTTAATCTCAAATAACACCACGAATTCTGTTGTTAAAAGATTCATAAAATTTAACTTAAAATGAGATTTCTAACTTGTTGTGCCAAGATTTGGAACTATTTTTTTTCGTCCTGTGATATTAACCCTTCATCAGATGCAGTCGAATTGAAACAAGGTCGCTAGCTGTGCACTTTAATCCGTTTATTTTTAAATGTGCACTTCAAGGTCGTAGCGGTCATCCTTTCTTTCATGGTTATAATACTTATCCTCATTACCCCACAGGGGATGTTATCAAATTAAAGTATTCGACCCTTTATTTACAGCAGTCATTAACATGGTTATGAGGTATGATCTAGGGAAAAATAGCGCCTTGAAATTACTTTTCTGAAGCAACAAACCACAGTGAAGTGTTAAACGTATTTATCACCATTTAAAATAGTCTACAATATAAAATAGTTTTCAATCTATAATACTCTATAATACTATATTGGGGAAGGATTCCCCAATCGCAATCGAATTGTGACGGGGTTTCCAAATATGCAATTGTAATAAATTTCAACAATCCACACCTTCTCAGCAATATTTAAAATGGGAAGTCCCTCATTGCAACTTTTTATCATTCGAAATGGAAAGAATTAACGAACGAATGGAACGAAGACATGATTATTAGCAGAGCACTTGTAAAGTGTTTAGAAGTCCATATGCATTTGTAAATATTAAGAATAGTAATTCTTTTATTAATAAAAAGAGCAATAAAACAATAAACTCTGAAAATAAAAGATACTTTTGCTACATTTAAACAAGTAATATTTTTCGTGAATAACTTTAAATATAACGATGTAATTGTTAGATTAATAAACACACATTTGTAATTACAGCTATTAACACGTTACCGTGTAACTGTTATTACCATTCATTGTAAAAACTTCTCTGCTAAGCATAAATATAAAACAACTACGGTGTTTTAAAACAAAACAGAAAATGTTATTTAATTAAGTTAAGGCACTAACTTAAGGTTATTTAATTAAGGCACTTCACTTCAGACAAGTAAGAAACAATGTTATGCTTTTATTGCTCTCGATGAAACATTATTTTCCCTATCTGATTGCTATATACTTGCCAACAAACAATTTGTTATTTTATTGTCATCGTAATTCTTTACCCTGCTACTTCCCAAAATTTTGTTCCTATCCGGGTTACCAATCCATCCAATTTCCATAGTACTTTCCTTGTTGTCTTTTAAATTTTCATCAACATCTATATTCATATTTAAATCTTTTTATTTTATTTTATTGCATTTTAACAATTTTAAACTACACTTATATTAGAAAAAGGAAAGAGGGAAAAACGTGTGTGTCATTAAATGCACAATCAGAGCCCCACTATTTGCAGACTTCCGATGCATTTAAACAAGAATAAAACGTATACTTTTATACTGGAAATAAAGCACATGCCGTTCAGAAAGCCAGAGTCCGAGACACCAAGGTCACCGCTTGGTTTAAACTAAGTCAATCTAATCCAAAGGCTCAATTATGGAAGCACTGGGAAATACAAGAGCATCACGTGTGGGATGACAAGAAAACAATCTGGGAACCACGACAAAGGATGTGCCGAAAAATTATTTGGCCAATGTACAGACTAAGCTTGCAGAAACGCTAAAGATTTCATGTAAAACCTCTCCTTCAATACTAAAAGGAACGTACTTTGTCTGAAAGCATAAGATCAAATAAAATTAATAACGAAGTTATTGTGTGTGCAACATTCCGAGAAGCTGCGAGACAAAAAGGTAAATTACGTTAAACCATTAAACTTGATATGGTGCAAAATTTAACAGAAACATCCATTTTGTGTCCTAAGAACATTAATGTTGATACGATAAATAATCAAGTGTTTAATATTCTTGATAGAGAAGGTCGCGTTTACTTTAGCAGTAATGAAATTGTGACAAATGATGAGGCGGACAGTTTGAACTTTTCACAGTAATATTTGACCATGATCAACCCATCGGGTCTGCCTCAGCATAACTTAGTTTTAAAAAGCGCGACTATTGTCATGCTTCTATGAACCTCAACGTAAATCATGGTCTGTGCGATACTATGAATTGGTCATTAAAAGTATGCAAGAAAACGTTTTAGACTCTGAAGTGATTACGTGTTCAGGCGAAGAGCAAATTATTCTGATTACAAGGATTGGCCTCATTACCTCGGATTTGGAATTAGCATTCAAACTGAAGATGCGACAATTTTGTGTCAAGCCTACATTTGTAATTACCACAAATAAGTCCCAGAGACAAAATCCGTAAAACGTTAGGCTATAATTATCAAAACCTGTTTTTGGATATAGACAATTTTACGTAGCATTTTCCAGCTTGTCGATCCTGTGATGCTATAGTACTTAACATCCTGCTTCAACGTAAACTATTACTGAGACGCAGCACCAAAACACTGTGTGCGGTGATTTTTTTTTTGTTGTTGTAGCTGTTGTTTTGTTTTGTTTTGTAAACTTTGTTTGTTGCTCATTGTGCTTCAATTTTTTAGCTATGCTGCCAAATAAAAGAATAAAATAATTGATCTACCTTCCTTTAATCTTCATTTCCATTTTAAGTATCAAAAAGGTATGTATACAGCTTTAAAACTGAGTTTATTCTCCACTTGTTAGTTCTGTCTTTCTCATTCCCATGCAATTCACACTGCAGATATAGAATCGGAAACTTATTAGCTGCTTTCTAATGTAGTTACTTTATAATAAGCAATTAACTGCAGCATTTGGTGAATGAGAAAAGACAGGAGTTATATTCTTTCAAGAATAATTTATTTCATTAAGAATGGAAGACTTCTAATAAAGTTTACGTCCCTAAAAGACAAAATATATTTTTCTTCCATAGAGAAATTTGCCGAGTTAGATGACACGAGATTGCGTGACAGTCACAAAGCATTTGCGTGTTGCAGATGAAAGCTGCAGAATAAGCCAGACTTCCTGGTGTGTCATACTGCATAATCGACGATTTGCTGCATGAACTCGAATTTACAATTTGTACTGAATTAACAATTTGTACCGAACTCTGAAATAAATTTTCTCGTTTCTCTCACATCATGTATTGCGTGTGTGTCAAAGTGATGCTCATGAAGTGATTGAATTTATGTTTTCAGCATTCAAATATGCAGTACGTGACTTGATTTGAAATAACAAAAATTCCTTTTCAATCTATAAAATCGCTGCTTTTAATGGAATTTTTAAGAAGGTCAGACAGATAGCCCTAATATGGTATGCCAGAACCAGAACAATCCAGTTCTGCTAAAGAAGGTCAGACAGATGAATTACTGTTGGAACCAAAAAGTATAAGAATCTATATTGACTGAAAAATTCTTTTTCAATAGCCAAAGACAAACTTACTCTATGTTCATGCATTCATTCAGTGACCAGGCAATGAAATCAGCTCCTGAATTGCAATTCAACATCTGATTACATTTATCTTAGCCAGATTTAGGCTCACCTATGCACGAGTAAATCTAGCTAGCCAATCGTAGATTTATTTTTATAATGTAAATATCGTTGTAATTGTTGAACCATTTAAAACAAAGCCCACGAGGTGTTTCTGATTAGAAAAGATATGACCCATATTTTATTGTCACTATATTTCTTGTCAAGGAAGAGAATGAGGAAAATTAGCCAGTATATTCGATATACATGAAGAAGCAAAATACATAGTGAGTAGTTTTTGTGTCTTATCACGAACGAAAATGCAGATGGTTTCTCGAGCAACGTTAAGCAATAAAGTTATGCGTGAAACTCTGAAAATCTGTTTATACAGATATGCGTTGCAATTCTTGAGCGCAGGTTACGAGACTGCTGCTTTTGTTTTCAATCCAAGCGTTCCAGGTGACACAAGGCGCTTAAGGCCACAAGGAAAAGGGCTGAGAATTTTTTTCGCAATGGCGGGCTCTCAGCCGACTTGGACACTACTAAACTCAGAAATGGTGGTCACTGTATTATGAAAGCACCTAATAAGTCGGCCACATATACCTCCTGCGAAGGGACGGACAGTTACAACCTTGCCTTCTCCGAGATTCAAACCCGGGTCCTTTGGTATCGCAATCGGCTTAACCACTATACTGTGTGGGGGAGTAGCAAAGGACTGAGAATACACAGCTTGAATTCTTGAAGCACCCAAGAAGTCTTTCAAGTAAAAAAAAAACAAAAAAAACCTGAGAATAATATGACACAGAACTGTCAACATTTGGGACAAAGAACTATCATGGAATTTTAAACAGGAAATTCCTTTCACAGGCTTATCATATATCATTTGTGGAATTATTAGCTCAAAAAAATTCAGAGTTCTTTTCATCTACCGTACAGTCTTGAACTGACTACACCCTTTATTCCTTATATTTAAAATTTACTTCACAGGATATCAATCTGGGACAGCTGAAAACTTTAAGCATGCTACTAGGAAGCTCGGACGTATCAAATGAAAACGTTTTTCACATCAATGAAGAATGGCAGTAGCAATGGAAACGATGCATTCGACTATAAGGTACTTTTTAAGGTGACAATTGTATGCATAGTCATATGCATTTTCAACAGAAAGTGATGGTTGCTTGAAAAGCTTGATGATCTTTTCCATTGTTAAACATTGTTCCAGTTTTGATACATATAATTTTCCTTAGATAGTTCTCCAAACAGAGCGTCTTATCTAAATTCAGAACAGTTCGTTAGACTCAATAATGTTCACATCCAGGTTTTCTAACAGACAAAACACAAGAAATTAAAAAATCGCAAATCTATTTAAACTGAAGTATCCAAAATAAAATAAAGGAAATAGATGCACGGCTGAAGATTATTTAGAGCAAAGAGCTTAAATGCAGTGAATGAACGAAGCATTATTAATGAAAGGAACTAATGAAATTTGTAAGACAAATTTTATTTTTCACCTGAAATAGAAAAATGAGCTGAAAACTCGGAAATCTGAATCTGAATCAGCTGAAAGGTAAGCACCATGTACCCAAAAAATCAAACAGTAAAACTTTAATTCTTTCTCTTTTTTGGGGCGGTGGGGCTGGGGGAAGGTTATCGAAGACAAAATCAAGGGGGAAAAGGCTGACACAAGCAGATATAAATCTACCTCTGTAAAATGCAAATAAATAATAATGTAATCAGTACACTAGAGTCTGGCTTACTTCACATACCTTAGCAAAAAAAAAAAAAAAATAGGGGGGGGGGAGTATGGATCGGTAAAGAAGTATTGAAAGTTGTGAAAATAGAATTTTTTTTAATTGTTATTGCTCCCGACTCAACTGCACGGCCCGCCCTTCTACACTATGATCATGACTCATGCAGTTGTCACTCAGTGCAGTATAGTCTATTACTATACACAGATTGGCTTATTGACTGTTGCTGTTGAACCACAATGTATCTGTGTGTGTGTATCTAATTTAATAAACATTTTTGTGGGTGAAAATAGAATTTTTTTTAATTGTTATTGCTCCCGACTCAACTGCACGGCCCGCCCTTCTACACTATGATCATGACTCATGCAGTTGTCACTCAGTGCAGTATAGTCTATTACTATACACAGATTGGCTTATTGACTGTTGCTGTTGAACCACAATGTATCTGTGTGTGTGTATCTAATTTAATAAACATTTTTGTGGTGCTTAAAAACTGAAATTTGCGCAAGTTCACAAAGAATGGTGACAAAGAAATAAAAAAATGGTGGGCATTAAGATTTAAGGAGTATGCATAAAAAGAAAGAAAAACTATGGAGAAGTTGACTATGAGAAAGTTAGTAAAGCTTTGTATGTTTGGTATCAACATTTTAGAAACAAAGGTGTATGGTCCTATTTTACTACAAAAATGAGTCTCATTTCCGCAATTGATTTCAAGGAAAGGAACACAGATTTTACAGTAAGTGTCGGTTGTTTATATCAATGGAAGAAACACTACGGTATCTATAAGTTAAGCGTTTGTGGTGAAAAACTGTTATCGAATTTCGAAGAAGTGGAAACATTTAACAAAACATTGCAAAATTAATGGAAACTGAAAGCGAAACAGATGAACAGATATTCAACTATGATGAATGAATCTTTAATTACAAAACGTTACCTTGTTAGGGCTGAAGCAGCAGAAAGAAAAGGCTAACAATGTTAGAATACAGATGCAGCAAACCTCGAAATGGATCTTGTAATGATTGGGAAATTCCAAAATCCTACAGCAGAGATGGCCAAACTTCATGTCAGTAAGAGCCGCATGTCGGAATTCAGGAAAGTTCGAGAAGCTCAACTAGATTTTCCGAAAGCCACAATGCCACATGTGAATGCTTTTAAAGCTAGTGAAGTAGGTTTCAAATGCAAAGAAACATCAGATTCTAAAAAAGCATTCTATGAAAATTTCTCTTCAGCAATGTGATGATAAAACGTGAAAGACAGAACAAAGATTGTGATGCCATTATTTTCTCTAATTATAGCTTGATGCGGCAAAATTTTTTTTTCAGTTTTTAAATGCTCCAGTTCTTCCGTTGTACCATCTAGTAAAAGTTGATTAAAGCAGATCTATTAAAAGCGTCATAGCAGTTCATATTTTTATTTAAGGCTTCACAGCGGCTCATATCGTTTTATGTTGCCTCAAAATTATAAATCAATTCCGTTGCATGCTCCTTTCACTGCAAACAAGCCCTATATTCTGCAGTCCTGAAATTCTATGTTTTCTAGAGAATTTTTAAAGGTGTAAGGACTGGTTTAGTTTTTAACTAGTTATTTTATGTTAATGAAATTTTCTGTCCTAATCATTTCCATTTTCCTGCCAGAATGTAAATTCCTAGCTCGCGCGATATTTAAATGATGTAGAAAGAAGAGAGTATTAACAGAAAATTTTAGAAGGTAGAATCAGAGCGTGTTCTGCCTGCTGAAGGCCACGTTGCTAATTTCGATTCACCTGAGAGTACTTACGTTATTCTTGCCATTAGGCTTCTCACTCCGTCCTTTAGGGCAGAGGCAAATTGACGTTGTGTAGCCGTTGCCCTAATTTACTTCATTTGCTTAAGTCAATTCATAATCTTTGATTTAAGCAATAACTGCTTAAATAACTGCTTATATGGCTATATATTTCGTAAGCACAAGTGGGGCCCGCCTGTTGATATTATTTGAGTTAACAAAGGGTCCTTTACAGACCTTTGTCAGTCTCTGTGGTGCCTTACAAAACATAGTGATAATTTACCTCTAGTCTTTCAAACGTTTCGTACATTTGTCAGGATTGAGTGTTCTGTGCATATTCTTGGCAAACATCTTTGTGAAACTCCTTAAAGTCCTTAAGTCCTGATCTGGAACAGGGAGCTGAATGCAGCTATGTTCTGGTGGTAGATACTGTGATTAAATGGTAGAATAACTGCACTTGAAAGGGATTTAAAATCCTCTTTAATTAAATCAATATTATTTACAAACCACTTCCCAACTCGGGAGGGATACAGAAAGTAAAAGACCACACTTGGGTCTAAAATGAACAAACAGCTAAATTTAAAATAAAGCTAAATAGAAAATTAAATTAATCTTTGCTCACAGAGCTATACGCGGAGTTGGCCTCTAACTAATCGGTGCGTAGCAAGATTTACTAATACTAGCGCACTTGGATTTATTTCAATAAGCAATCACGTAGCAAGCACTATGGCTTAGAATTTAACTGCTAGCTGGTCAGGCAAACGTCGAATAGAATGAACGTGATCTGAGACTAAAAGCTCTCTCACACTGAGAGGTTTCTACCTTTTGCTTAAGTAGAACTTGGCTCCACTTCAAATTAGCATAAGCTGAAAACGCGCGCTTCTTCTAACGGGAAATTGAAACTGAGAAGAGATAGAAAGATTTAAATTAAAATAAAACTTTGTTACTTTAACTAAAACCTTACATACTTCCCGCCAGAATTGCGAAAGTTAAACTACTGTGGTCCAAACGGACCATGTTGAAACTTGCAATTCTAAACAAATAGTCAAAATTTAACTCTTCTAAACTTAGGCCAACCCTTACAAGACAATATCTGTTGGTGAAAAAATTTTACAGACGAAACTTGCTTTGCACATAACTCTTCATCTGTTTCTTGTTTAATTTTTTCATCTAAGTCTTACTCCTTCCAGCAAAAGCTGGGAGGAAAGGAATTTTAGTACAACATAATAACAGCAATTTCTAGGTAACATGCTTTATTTTCTTAACCGTGTAAATTCGCACACACACATTATCATTCAAGCACCATTAAATTCTTCCCCCAATGCTCTCTCACCGGTGTTGGATGAAAAGCAAACCGCCATTGCAGGTTTTTCTGTGTTCGGGGGTGTTCAAATCTCCCACCTACGATCGACTAACATTTAGTTAGAACTTCACATACGAGACCTCAAAAGACGCCCTATAACCAGCTAAACCTGAGGTTCTCACTAGTTTTATGTCTAACACTTTAAGTGTATTTGGTGGAGAGCCTATTTAACACTTGCATTCTAAATTTACTCAAACTTTAACTTTTCATGCGTACAATTCGCAGTTTGCACATAGAATGCTTCATTCACCTTGATATTGCACTCAACGTGCATTGCTAGCATAATTTACATTTTATGAAACTTAACAATTTCATAGCAATCATGAAATAGAAATGTAGCTTAAATTTCTAAGTTTACAGCAAGTGCTTCCTATTCTTTGCTCAAGGTACTTTTCTGAAATATCACATTATACTGAAATAATAGTCCATAGACTAAATCGTGTTCTTCCATTTTCCGACTTTTCAATCTAGAAATTTTACAAGTCTTTCTACAAAGCATAATACAAAATCATTTAGTTAATATTTTTTTTTCAGCAATTCGTTGCTTTTACAAAATTAATCTATTTACAATGTTTCAGAATCTACTTTACAAACATTAAGTAATTTTAAGTCTTTGCAGAATTACAATTTTTAAACAAAAACATTTTGCAAGATAAGTAATTCTTTATCGCCCACTTGGCGTAAAACTCAACCTCACTTGAGGTAAAATCGACCCTGCAACTTGCAGTACACTCGAAAATTAACTAAACGTTGGAATAAGAAATACTACTTATCTTGTTGTGGTCAGCTATCCTTTTCTTGGCCCAAGCCTTGAAAGTTGGGTAGGTTGACGTTTGGGCCAGTTTCCTTGCCTTTGGATGTTGGTCATTGCCAGCTTGTTGCTCATCTCGCTTTCTTTTATAATTTCGTCGCTCCATCCTGGGGTACTTGCGCTGGCGAGGAAGTTGATCTGCTGGGCGTTTGCTGGACTGGGCCCTTCGCTCCTGGGCCCTCGTTCGTCGCTGTTCCTGGTTCCTGCTGCATTCGGGACGTTGATCCTCAGCCTGCAACCGAGGCTGCTTGCTTCTCAGGCACCTCTCCGATGTTTCCGCAGTTCTCTTGGCTACTTTGGGCTTTCCTTCTCCATTCTGTTTTGATCTTTTATTACTTGCGCCTGCATCGTCAGTCTTTCTTTTAAATCCACATTTTTGGTTCTTATTTCTTCTACTTTGTTGAGGGGGAGCTTTCTTTTTCTGTCTTTTTGATGCCATTGTTGCTGTTTCCTGCTGTTTTCGCTGAGGTACATCTTCCGTGAAAATAGATTGCCTGGGATCCTGGAAAAATTTTTTAAATATCTCCATTTTATTACGGTTATAAAAGGGCTTAATCTGGTCAACATTCGCAGTAATTCTCTGCCCATCGTTTCTTTTTAGTATTACGACCGCTTTTGTTACTTTCTCCATAATATAAAGTTATTCGAAACGCGGAAAAAATTTCCCCACCTTTTCTTCTGGGGCATTTGACAAGGCATTTTTCATTTTCAACACTTCATCTCCCACATTGTACTTGACCCCTCTTCTCTTTTGGTCACAATATAAGTTTTGTTTCCTCTGGGCCATTTCTATGTTACCTGTCGCTTCTCGTATCAAATTTTTAATGTCACTCATTTTAAATTCTTCTGCCCTTTCCTGGACAAAGAAAAGTTTATCTAAGGGTGTCAAAATTTTTCTTCCAAAAAACAGTTCAGCGGGTGTTTTTTGTGTAGTATCGTGTTTGGCGGTCCTAAGGGCAAATGCAAATTCATTTATATGGCTATCCCAGGTAGAGTGGTAATTTTTAATGTAACTTCGAATGATTTTCACTACATTTCTATTAACCCGTTCCGCTATGTTTGACTGCAGACGATACGGGACCATCTTTAGATGACGTATGCCCAGTTTTGCACACATTTCCTCAGAACTATTACTAACAAACTGAGGACCATTACGGAAATAACTTTTAGG
The DNA here is from genome assembly GCA_000611955.2 of Stegodyphus mimosarum. NCBI lineage: Eukaryota > Metazoa > Arthropoda > Arachnida > Araneae > Eresidae > Stegodyphus > Stegodyphus mimosarum. The sequence continues at coordinate 128,598 of KK114491.1, forward strand.
GGCGCCCCGTATTTTAAAATATACTTATTTAGAATTGAATCTACTACAATTTTTGCAGACGCGCGTTTTAACGGAATCAACTCTAACCATTTGCTAAAATGGTCCACTATAACTAAAAGATATTGGCTTTTGTTAACTTTACTTCTAGGATAAGGTCCCAATAAATCGATGCCTATTATTTGATTTGGGAATTCTGATTTAATATTATTTAGGAACCCGGCCGAGCGGAAATTAACATAATTATTTAATTGACATGTTGGGCACGACTGGACATACGCCCTAGTAAATTTTGCAGTTCTGAAAAGAAAACTGCCTCGCGAAGTCTTTGGACAGTTTTTCTTATGCCTAAATGGCCCGAAATGGCACAATCGTGCAACTCCTCTAATACATTCAATCTAATGCTACCTGGGATAACCGATCTGAACTCGTTGTTCTCATAAGTCGTTTTCGTATAAAATAACAGTCCGTCAATTATTTCGTAATTTGCGGCCCTATTTCTTATCGGCGCAATATCCGGATGACTGAAATTCTCAGGTTCGACCAAATAATTGTATATATTTTTGAACTCCGGATCTTTTCCGAGTTCGGCTATTGCTGTTTCACGAGAATCTAATACTTTGGATGTCAGCATGGCTATTTTAACTGTATTTCCATTTTCATCTAAGTTAATTCTGCTTAAAGCATCTGTCACAACATTTTCCTTTCCCGGCGTATGTTTAATTATGAGATTATATTCTTGTAATTTAAGTGCCCACCCTATTAATCTGGGTGATAAATTTTTCCCAGAATAGAGTCTAGTGACCGCCGCGTGGTCGGTATATACAGTTACTGGAGAACTTCCAAAGAAAACACGAAATTTATGTACTGCTGATAACACTGCGATGGTTTCTCTTTCCGTGGCCGAATAGTTTCTCTGGGTTTCATTTAATGTTCGACTGAAAAAGGCCACGGGTTGCCCATTTTGAGAAAGCACTGCCCCAATCGCAAAATCTGAAGCGTCCGCTGAAATTTCTAATCCTTTATCCCCCTCCGGAAATTTTAAGACGGGAGCTTGAGTCAATGCGTCTTTCAATTTTTGAAACGCCAAGTTGGCTTCTGCTGACCACGAAAGCCTAGCTTTCTTTCTTTTCAACTTTAGCAGCGGCTCAGCTATTTTGACAAAGTCTTTAATGAAGGACCGATAGTATGAACACATACCAAGAAACGACGATAACTTCTTCGCTGTTTTAGGAACAGGATAATTTTTAATAGTGTGGCGACTCTGACGTTCTTCAATGACATTACAGTCTTTGGTGAAAGATTGGCGAGTTCTTTCAACATCGCAAAATGGGACGGTTACATATATTTTAAACTATGTAAAACTTCCTTATTGTTTATTTGTATATTTTTAATATTTACTCTATTATATTGCCCGTTATTATATATCATTTACTATCGAATCTGGTAACACCAGTTATTATTTATCCGAGCTGTGAGCTCGTGACTATGTAGTTGTAATGAAGCCATTTTGATTCTAAAGATGAAAATAAATGTTGTGTATATGTTACATTGATTAGTTCTAACTTCAAAATGCACCGGTAAAAATATAAACCCTTTAAGTTAAGAACTATATTGGTGACTAACGAGGACGTGAAAACCTTCTGTGCTTTTTATTTTTCTACATAAGATGACGGAGTCGCAAGTAAGTGCCTTTTCATTCATCGCTTGTTGTTATTTTGTGCAAATTTCCTCAATATATTATTTGTAAATACATTTTTATTTCGTTATTTCTCCCCGCGTTTCGCGCTTGCTATCTCTGTTCTCACTCATGACATCACCATCCAGAACTGTCGGCGATGATTCTCCAAACGTTGGAAGAATTACATTGCGTCTACCGGTATTTTGGCGAAATAATGTGCCTCTATGGAACCGTCAGTGCGACAGTGATTTCGTTTTAAGTCAAATAACTCAAGATGACACGAAATATGCCGCACTGGTTTCGATGTTGGATTCCGAAACACTTTCTCATGTTTCTAATATAATTCTTACACTGCCGACGAAAGATAAATACAAAACGCTGTCCGATTGCTTAATTAACAAATTTGCTGATTCGGAACACCAAAAAAATTAAAAAACTATTGACTGAATTGCAATTAGGCGATGACAAACCTAGCCACTTGCTACGAAAAATGAAGGAACTTTCCGGTGGTCAGTTGCAAGATGAATTTCTAAAAAATTTGTGGTTACAACGTCTCCCATCTCAAATTCAGACTGTACTTTCAGTTTCCTCGGAAACTTTAGATAAACTGGCTGACATTGCTGACAAAGTAGCAGACATCACGTCGCCGGTTTCAGTATATTCCGCCAAGTCTGCACCTGAGCCGAACGCATCCACTGAAACACAAGAATTATCAAAACGAATTTCAGAATTAAAACTACAAGTAGCTCGCCTGTCACGGCCGCATAATAAACAGTTTTTTCGTAGAAGATCATCGTCGCGCTCTCATTCCAGAAAACCGCCATCGACCATTTGTTATTGCCACAGACGCTTTCGTGAAAATGCCCATAAATGTACCCCACCTTGCGAGTTTTCACGTCGCCAATCTGACGACCGCCCGAATTTTTCTAAAAATTCGGAAAACTAGAAAACATGGCTACAGTGGCGGCTTGTGGCCATGACAATCCGCTCGCTAAAAAATGTCGTCTATTTGTTTTCGATAAACACACAAATCAACGATTTTTAGTAGATTCTGGCGCAGACGTCAGCATTATTTCCAAGCCAAAAAAAATATGAAACCAAGCAAATTTGAACTTTTTGCAGCGAATGATTCTAAAATCAAAACTTATGGCCAAAAATTACTTAAACTAAATTTAAATTTACTACGATTCTTTTCGTGGAATTTTGTGATTGCGGACGTTAACACAGCGATTATTGGTTCCGACTTCTTGGATAAATATGGATTAATTGTGGACATTAAAAACAAGCGTTTTATAGATCCCTTGAAAAAATTGTCTACAAAAGGCGAACATTTTGCTGGTACTGACCCCCAAATTAAAACATTATCTTCCTCACTTAACTCAGAATATGCTGCTATCGTGAAAAACTTTCCTAATCTGACAAGAGCTCGACCTTTTAATGAAATGATTAAACACAGCACTTTTCATCATATTGAGACATTTGGTCCTCCAGTACATGCCGGAGCGAGAAAATTAAATCCAAAGCAATCCGAGATTGCTAAACAAGAGTTTCAGTATATGCTCGATCAAGGCATTATTGTTCCTTCAAAATCAAATTGGAGTTCTCCATTGCACATGGTTTCCAAAAAAGACACTAATTCATGGCGCCCTTGTGGTGATTATCGTGCTCTAAATAGGCAAACTAAACCAGACCGCTACTCGATTCCAAATTTAACAAGTTTTAATGAAAATCTCAAAGGTAAAACAATTTTTACAAAACTTGATATTCAAAGAGCATATCACCATATTCTTGTTCATCCAGATGATAGGCATAAAACGGCGATAATTACTAACTTCGGAACATTCGAATTTGTATTTATGCCATTTGGATTATGTAATGCCGCTCAAACCTGGATGCGTTTCATACACGAAGTGCTAAGAGGTTTAGATTATTGTTTCGTATACCTCGATGACATCTTAATCGCATCGCCAGACGCTAACTCCCATAAAAAACATGTGAGGGAAGTTTTACAAAGGCTTGATGACTATGGTTTGACCATCAACGCCAGTAAATGCATGTTTGGATGCGCAGAAGTTCCATTTGTAGGTTATCTGGTAAATAAGGATGGTATCCTACCACTTCCTGAAAAAGTAGACATTATTGCTAATTTTAAACTGCCTGTCACAGTTCGCGACCTCAGAAAATTTTTGGGTATTTTAAACTTTTATCGAAAATTCCTACCCAAGGCGGCAGAAATTCAAGCTCCCTTACATGACTACCTTAAAAATTCTAAAAAAAATGATAAACGAGAAATACAGTGGACCGAGGAAGCTATAAATGCGTTTAATCAGTGTAAAAATCACTTGGTTAATGTTACTCTTTTGGCTCATCCTTCACAGGATGCTGACCTCGCCTTGACAGGATGCTGTGAAAAGACCCTTACAACCTCCCTACGACGGACCTTATGCTGTGGTTAAACTGATTGAGAAGCAGATTACCCTGCAGCGACAAGGCAAGGACATTAGTGTGCCCATTGATAGAGTTAAACCTGCTTTCCTGCTGCCGGACAAAATGAACACCGACAATAAAGCAGACATTCCTACAGCCCAAACTACCCGCTCTGGTCGTCGTGTGCACTTTCCGCAAAGGTACGTGTCAACCTTATCGTCGGCAGTCCTCCTCCAGTTGACACTGGGAAGGGGGTACTGTGGCGACTCTGACGTTCTTCAATAGCATTACAGTCTTCGGTGAAAGATTGGCGAGTTCTTTCAACATCGCAAAATGTGACGGTTACATATATTTTAAACTATGTAAAACTTCATTATTGTTTATTTGTATATTTTTAATATTTACTCTATTATATTTCACGATATTATATATCATTTACTATCGAATCTGGGAACACCAGTTACTATTTATCCGAGCTGTGAGCTCGTGACTATGTAGTTGTAATGAAGCCATTTTGATTCTAAAGATGAAAATAAATGTTGTATATATGTTACATTGATTAGTTCTAACTTCTAACATCAAAATGCACCGGTAAAAATATGAACCCTTTAAGTTAAGAACTACAATAGCTATTATTTTTGACTGATCCGTTTCAATTCCATTTTGGGAAATTTTAAATCCTAAATAACGTAACTCTTTTGCGGCAAATTTACATTTGGACGCATTTATCTTTAAACCAGCTTCATTTAACAATGAAAACACTTTTCTTAAATCTTTTAAGTGTTGTTCTAGATTACTACTTGCAATTATAATATTGTCTAAATATATGAACGTGCTTTTACCAAGGACCGGTCTTAAGACGATGTCCATACATCTTTGGAAAGTTTCCGGCGCGCCGGATAAACCAAAAGGCATTCTAAGAAATGCGTACGTGTCAGACTTAGTTATGAACGCGGTTTTGGGGACGTCTTCGGGTTTTACCCCAATCTGAAAATAGCCACTCGTAAGATCTAATGTGGTCATGTATTTTGTAGACGAAATATTTCGAATTATGTTTTCGATTATCGGCAAAGGATATGCGGGATATTTTGTGACGGAATTTAACTTGCGATAATCTATAGCAAAACGCCACCGCTTCGGGTGCGTAATCGGATAATCATTATTTTTCTTGCATAGAACTACTGGGCTACCATATCTGCTAGAAATCGGCGTGATGATTTTATTCTTTAACATCTCTTTAATATGATATTCAATTATTTCTTCTTTGACTTTATCGTAGCGGTAGGGCTTTTGCCTAACTGGCTGAGCATCCCCCGTTTCAATATTATGATTTACGACCTGTGTGAAACCCGGTACATCGCTAAATAAATTCGAAAAGTCACTTACCAGGCACTGGAGTTTTTCTTTTTCTTTTGCCTGTAGGTGCTGCAAGTCCAGTTGCGGGGGCTTATCATTTTTCATTTCGACTGGCTTCATATTCAATGTTAACTGTCCCGATTCAAAATCTAACTTAGCTTCTGCCAGTCTAAAAAAATCCACACCCAGAATAATGCATGTTTGCAGGTTTCGCACAATATAAAATAAAATTTTTACCTGCTCGTCGTTGATACGCACGAACAACGGTACTTAAACGGTTGGCCCCTAAAAATAATTAAATCGTCGAAGCAAGCAAGGACCTAAAGTATGGCCGAGCGTAGTATCTAAGAGAGAACGTAGCCAAAAGGCAAACGCCCGCTAGTCAGGAAAATCAGACTCTCTCTCGAAGTCGGAGAAACATCTACTTAAATAGTACTCTTACTCATCTGCATTAACTGCGTTTCTGAAATCACATTCCGGCAGGAAATTGTAAGCTGAAATTAGAAAGATAGGAAAGAAGCATAACTTAAAATAACTGTTAATAAACTTGGGATAAACCTTACAAACTTCTTAAATTCTGTATGATATTAAATGTTTCTGATTTATTACATGCATTGTCTATTCTGCTCAGAGACCTCTCCAAGCAGTTAAATTTCTGCTCTATTAATGATTCAGAAATTTGTAAGTAATAAAGCCTGTAAAACCATTCGACTCTATCCATTCGAAAAGCAAATCTAACTTTTAAAGGTTTTCTTCACAAAATTGTTTGATAGAGTTAGTGTAATATTTTTATTTTTTATGTTTTTGAATAGCATTATTAAGTTTTTTAATTGACAAGAAATTAAATAAAATAATTACGTTTAAACACTGATCAGTTTAATTTGTAAAAATATGAAATAACTCATAACTTTGTAAAAAAATGAAATAAATATTTTTTTCGGACATTGAGTAGTTTTAGCCAATCATATTTCGTACCCGTATGTTATTTACATTATAAGAGCCGGTTTATGATCAACCCTGTCCTAAAGCCTTAAAAACAGTTTCAAGAAATGCAATAGTCAGGTATAGGCATGAATGAACCATGGTTTTTGAAAAAAAAACAATTTACTCAAAAAAAGTGTTTGTTGCTAGATAATGCTCCAACCAACCTTGATGCAAAGAAGCTTCAAGTTGGTAACATAAAGCCATGTTTCTGCCCCTCCCCTCCCCAATATAACCGCCGTATACCAATCTATGGATCACGTTGTTTTGGAAGCGATGAAAAAAAATACTACAGGAAGCAACCGCTCTGAAATAGAAGACCTTGAAGGAAGATACGATTGAAAAATTGAAACGTATTAATGGAAATGACGTTGCTTATTAAGTTACAGTGGCTTGGGCTGAAGTAAGGAATACAACAATTGCCTATTCAGGGAAGAAGCTGCTAAATGATGATGAAAGTATGAAAATAGAAAGTATAGATGAAACCGAAGAAACCATTGCTCTTTAAAGCAACATTTCCGTGACTGTGAAGATGTGTCAAGAAATTGAAAGTTGCATGAAAGAGGATGATTAATATGATGATGTCAACAGCGATGAAAATGAACCTGAAAATGCAGAGCATGTACCATGTATAGCCTGGCAGCATTTCACATAATGGCGGAGGTAAAGCCCTGGAAACTAACATACTGAGCCCAAGAAACTAATAAATCAACTAAATATATTGAGCGTCAAGAAGACGCTAGAGGAATTGATAAAAAGACGCTGCAAAGAAGGCAAGACTCATCAGCAAAGAAACGGCACTCGACAAGAAAGCAGACTTAACAATCAAAAAATTCATTTCAGTCACCTCAGAACTGAACTTTCGAAATACTGGAAGTATTTGTTTAACTTCGGGCATATGTTTAAGCAAATGAAATTCTGAAAATATAAATTGTAATGTGAATATTTTCGTTAAATATATTCTTCATGATATGAAAACCGCTTTCAGTCTTACAAACTGCTGATATGATCTGAAGCAATTTTTCAAATTTCTGCAAATATTCAAAACTCATTTGAGGTCCCATTAACCATGCTATAAGAGAATGCCAAACCTTTAACGTAACGTGAATAGCGAATAACACTTCAAAAGAAACTTCCTGCATATAAACAACAAAACCAAGAGCTATGGTTCAAAACAACAAAATTAATGAACCACCCCCTCTAATCATCAAAATCCAAATCAAGTTTACATGGTAATCGGAACCACTCACTTATCCTGCGTTATGGGGTCAGGGTCAAATTGCCAATGCTAATTTCGACGCCATACACCCTGAACTAGCTACTTCTTCGAGATCTGCTCGTCATTAACAAGGCAGCCGTAGGTCGAGGCACTTTCTTATTCACTCCCTGCATGATTATCAAACTATAATTTGCTCCTTTTCTTCTTACGCATACTTAAAGTTTGCGATTATTGCATTTTAATGGAAATTGCATGTTATTGAAAAGAAAAGGTAATTGCTGGTTAGATAGCAATCAATCTGTTGAGGTTAAGTGGAGGAGATTTAAATGTAAACATTTCATTATAGGATCGTGATGGATTGTTTACAAAAAGAAAGGCTGAAATGTACATCTGCACCTTTAAGCTGACGAGCAACTTTTGCAACACGTTTCATTATAGTCTATGATATCAGCTGAAGACCCCGTGCTAAATACCTGAATGATGGACAAAAGTGTGTCATTCACGTCAGTGAAAGACTAACTAAATGCTGAATTGTAGGTACAGAAGACATGTTGATCTAGGTCGCTCAGCTCAAAACAGCGGAACGTCTTGATGAATTAAGCAAAACACATGCTGGGTTCTTTAATACAAAGGAAGTCTTCATGCTGAGTGTTCAGATCTAAGCGGGAGAAGGGATTTCGATTTACAATGAAGTGGAAAGTCATGTTTTTAATTTTATAGGTTTTTTTTTAAAGTAAAATTATGCATCAACATAAGTATATAACTCAAAGCTCAGAATCAAAGCTAGTGCGTTTTCTTTTTAATAGTACTATTACAAAAATATATTTCCGCAATTACTTTTAAAAGATCAGCATAAAAAATATATTTTGTTTGAAACCTGTGCAAGGAAAAGAATAAAAAATATTTGTTTAAAACCCATTAGCTCTTTGCGAAATATAAGCGTGCTTTTGACAGGCAATAATAGCAATAAAAACTACACATTTAATCTTAACAAAATAACTAATGTTGTCTTATGAATAAGACTCTTGCAAACCATGTACAATTAAAAAGCTCCCTTAAGTTGCTTTGCTTTACACCCTGTTATACCCCACTGTTTTGTTTTATAAGAAATGTTTATTAAAAATTAACACTTATTTGAAATGCAGACCACTGGAAGTGCTTCAAGAATTTTTAAGCTGAGTTATTAACAGGAGAAAACGATTTGCTATGCTTGAGCATTATAATTAACTAAAAATAAAATTCTCTTTTGCAACATACAGCTTTATAACTTATAAACTAGCTAAGACTATTTGTTATCAAACGTAACCGCTGACCTTAAACAATAAGGTATTTCTCTCGCCTTCTTCGCATTACCTTCGGAGTGTGGTGGTCAGCACGCTGGGCGTGTATTCCAGAGGTCCGTGGTTCGAGTCCCGGCGAAGGCATTGCTCATTTTACAATATCTCCTGCTTCGAAATAACCTAATGACTCTATAGTGGAGATCGAACTAAAAAAGGTGATGGTTGATGATTCTCCACCACCAGGATTTGGCGATTGGAGCCCCTGATCCCCAGTCGCCCTTTAAAAGGTGGAGTATATGAGGCATTTCTCCCGCCTTCTTCGCATACCTTCGGGCTGTGGTGGTCAGCACGCTGGGTGTGTATTCTAGAAGTTCGTCGTTCGAGTCCCGGCAAAGGCGTTGCTCATTTTTTTAGTATCTCCTGTTTCGAAATAACCTAATAATAATAATAATGACTCTACAAAACTATTAACAATAAGGATCGACAAACTATCATCTCTGTGAATTTAGGGTGTCCAATAAAGAACGCAGCTTTTGAGTGCATGAAAACGTACAAATTTATTGATGAAATTAAATAATTAAGTAACTAAAACAGAAATGGCGGGCATTTCAAAAGTTGCTTCCTTTATTAGGATTTGCGTAACTTCTGAACTAATGATATGAAGAGCGAAGACATGTTGGAAAGAAATTAGCTTAAAGCTAAGTATGGTGGTCAGTGATGGCCTGGTCAGTGAAACTTAATTCATAAATGTCACAGACTCACTACTTATAAACAACAAATCTACATGCCTCTCGGTTATTATTTAAAAATAAATTTTAATTGCGAAAGTTTATTTAAACATATAACGTATAGGACTAAAAACGATGATATGAGTTGTTAAGATAAAATCACAATGAAGCAATGAATTTTGAAAAGATACCATTAATCCAATACATTTGTAACAAAAATTCTTTGGCTAGATGTAGTTTAAAATGTAATAGAATATATTGATTATCAGGATATTCGGAAAGATTTACAAAAATAAAGCTCAGATTTTATAGCATTGTTGTCTAGTTGTACATATTCATTATTTTTATTAAATTATTGGTTACATGTTATATATTTGTGTACTGCAATAATGTGCAAAAGGTGTGTATTCTAAATCTCAAGCAAACTGAGAACCTCAAGAGGTTTAGAGCACTTTAACAAAAGAATTTGAGATTTTCAGAGTATAAAAACATACAGCCTCTATATGGTTTTAAATATTGTTTAAACCTTCTCAGTATGCGCAGTTCGTATTTTATTTAAGTAAAATTACATACCAACAAACTTTGCTGTTAAAATCTTTTCCAAAGAATTTTAAATTCCTGGAAAATCTATGTTTATTCTTTAAATTTTCCAAATAACAAATAATAGTGCATGAAAGCTTCCCTAGAAAAAACAGTTATAATCCTTATAAATGCCTCCCAATTCTAATAAAAATTATTTAGAAGAACAGAAGAATAGACAAAGATTTTGAAGTGCTTAGAATCCATTCAAACCAGAACAATAATTTTTGAGAACTATTTGTTCGATGTAGAGTATAATAAAGAACTTTAAAAATATTTAATTTTTTTTATATTTTTAATTGTGCAGTTGTTTTTAATTTCCCAAAAATCTATTTTTAGGATATATAAAAGTGTTTAGGAAGTTAAGCAAGATAATTTGCATTAGAAGCATTTCATACGTGTTGCCGCATGTTCATACAGTATTGTAACTGATACATTTAAAATATTAAAAAGAATAAAAAGTAATGCACATAGGGCAGCAGGCTTAAAAAATCTGTTCCAAGAATGTCACATAAATTTCAGGAAAATCGCAACTGAAAAAATAATTTTCTAAATTAGCGCACATTCAGATTAAATAATAATGTGGAGTTTTTACTTCTGAATCTCTTAAATTAGTATTGTTTCGACTTTTGAAGATTTTTAAAAGTGATACACAGACTCTCTGCCAAAGGAGCAAGTACACTTGTAATTTGAAAACATAAGATTTAATGGGTGTTTTCCTTAAGTTTAGCAAAACAGGTGAACATATCATGTCAGACTAAGACCTGTTAACAAAATTCTATGAAGAATAATACATGAATGTTCACTGCGGAAAAAAAAGTTGGAACAGTTCTACACCTCCCGTTCTACTAGGCCGATTGCGAGATTCAAATTGCGTTATTTATGTCACGAAAACGCTACTTAGAATATATATTAGATTTTTATATAGCATTGTTCTAACAAGTATTTTGACACAAAATCGGACTTTTTCTGAAATGGCATGCCAATGTTTTTCCACATTCGATTCTACTACTCAAATTATGCCTAGAAGTTAAATTTTGTAAAATTTGGTGTGAAATTTACAGAAAAATACCAAAATTCGTCTTGGCGCATTTTTTTCAGTTTGCGCCAAGCTATTTGGTGAACTTCTTAATTTTTAGCAATCTATTTTCCTTTCCTTTTTTTCATTGTACACGAGCGGAAAAATGGCCATCGTTCATACTTTCAAATAATTTTAACAAAGTGCATTATCATATTTGTCGTTATTATCGCTTATAACGAACATACCAAATTTCATCACGCGCAAATATGTAAATTGACGTATATCTTAGAAAATTTTGAATAACAAATTCTAATTTTTTGCAGGTATGCTTAGAAATACATCTACTTTCAGATGATGTTATAAATTTTATAATTCAAATTTTTTTCGAAAAATTTCTAAAAATTATTTAAAAATGCGAAATTTAAAAATAAATCACAAAAAAAATAACGAATTTTATTTGGAATGAACCAAAATTTCGGATTGGGAAAGGAAGAATCAAATAAGTTTAATAAAAAAAGAGATATTAATAAACATATACCAAATTCAATTAACAGAGAGGAGTTAAACTTTTGACAGCTAATTCTTTAAAAAACTACACGCGCGATTTTCACAAAACTTGGCAGTTTGGCATAATCTTAGTCGTAGAAACGAAATATGAAAAAAAAAAAAAAAAAAGGCATGTCATTTCAGAAAAAGTCCGATTTTGTGTCAAATACCTGCATTAGAGCAATGCTATATATAAATTTAGTACATATCCTAAGTCGCGCTTTCGAGACATGAAAAGCGCAAGTTAAATTTCGTTAATCAACCCAATAGAACGGGATATGTTAAACTGTCCCCCTCCTTTTTCTGTGTGCAAAGTGTGCAGAGCAAATCAAACTTCTCTTTAGTCATAATGAGCAAATACAGCCAATAAATAATCCTCGAAAAAAAAAAAGACAGTTCTATATCTTCCGTTCTACTGGACCGATTGATGAAATTCAAATTACATTTTTTCATGTCTCGAAAGCAAGTGGTCAAAAAGTTGAATTTCGTCAATCGGGCGGGTAGAACTGGAAATATAGAGCTGTCCGCCCCCCCTTTTTTTTGGTGGTGTATTTGATTGCTACAACATGAGTTGAGTCTGCTTGACAGTTCAGGCAGGTACTTGGCGGCGTAGTAAATTATCTGGGATAATCTGCTAGATTCCTGTTATAATCTACTCTTTCACAGCTATATTCCAAATGCTGGTTCCCATGGCTTGAAATCACCATATCAAATAATAGAATAATTCACGGCTGTTGGCCACGTCGATAAGGCATATCGGGAGAACACGCAGTCTTTCATCTACATTCCTTAGATTCTACCGCTGGATTACATACTTAACTTTTTCAGCTCAAAGCAGCCGCAAAGGAGGAACGCAAATTTCCCAACAGTTAGAAATTAAAAATAGAGTTAGAATACAAAGGAAAGTATTTCGTAGTAATTAAAAGAAAAATATTTTTCAACTTACGTTCTTAGAATCTTTTCAACTATTTCTAAAAGTAGAGATTAGAAGCCACAGAAATGTGATTTGTAAGTTCTTGAAGATCTAAGGCTAAAAGATATATTCATCAAATAGGCTGCAGTTATGCCCCATTTCAGCTTGGTTATTATTAGATAAAATTTTGGTATTTATCTTGTTTTTATATTGTACATTTGTTTAACAGTAAAACTACAAAATTATTGAAACCTTCGATAAAAATTTTTATTTTTTAATTAGCAAATAAAAAATTATTCGAAAGCTGAACGACAAAAGGAACACATTCGTCAACATCTGGCTTTATAATCTTTTAACAGCTGGATAATTTTTGACCAGATGGTACAACATGAATCCCACGAGTTAATGGAACAATGCTAGATTTATTTAGAGGTCACTGTTTCTGGAATCCTTTTCAATAATTAAGCCATGTTCTTTGGTGATGAATGGCGGTCCGAAAGGAATTGTAAACTTTTCCCTGGAGAATGGTAATGCAATTAAAACTTGACGAATAAGGAAAACAATTCACTTTGCAAAAACCAAAGAAATATTTATTGAGCTATGTATGAGCCGCTGGGAATAAATAAGAATGTGAACTGTTCTCATAAATTATTCTGTCTGCTCTTATCTGGGTAAAATGCTATCATGAAATAATGATTAAAAGAAGTCTAAAACTTTTTATAAATTAGTCTGTCTCCTCTTACCTGGGTAAAACGCTATCGTAAAATAATGATTCCAAAAAAAAAAAAAAAGTCTAAAAGGTTTCAGATTTTAACGGTCGCCCGAAATGATTTATTTAGGCTTTTTCTCTCTCGCTGAGCTCACAGTATACTAGTCTGCTCTTGCACTCATTTATGCTAACCCCCTCTTTTTTTCTGTCTTTTTAGCTTTATTATGAAGCATCGTTCTCTGCACAATTACGCCACTTGCAGTTCAACAACAAAACCGCAAAATTTTTATAAGCCGCATAGCAGAATGTGTTTAGAATTATGGGTGCAGTGTTAAATGTTATATTTATATATTTTATGTATTTTCATTTATATATTTTTTCAGTCTTTTCTCAGTTCATTATACCTAAATTCAGTTTTCTAGTAACACTGTAAGCGAAACAATTTCTTTTCTTTTTATTATTAACTTTTTATGAGCTAATTTTACATATTGAATATGAAATTCTTTGTACAAATAACCTTCAATTCTCGAGCAAAATCCCAAAATATTTAAAAACAGCATATCTTTAGAATTCGGATGGAGTGTTAGTTGTCGCCATACATATTTTTATAATTGCTATGTTATTTCTTAAAAACTAGCCGCCTACACGGCCAGCCGCCTAAAAGACTTATAAAAATCTGATGTTGACATGACATGAATTCCTTGAAGACCCTATTAAACATTCTTTTCAGAAAATCAATAAACTGATATTAAACAGTGTTAGGCATTCATTATTAGACCAAATACATATATAAACTGCTATTATATATGTTGTTTCATTTCGTTATTTGTCGAAAATGAGTTTCTTTGTCATTTAAAACACTTCCGTAGCTGGAATTAAATGACTACGACCAATGCTAGCCAAAATAAAGGCCGGCTAAGGGAGTGAGTATATATATAATTAAAATAAAATTAAAAGGAAAAGTCGAAAATTAAATGATAGATTATAATTACTTCCCTATGAAGGCCTTAACATCCATATATATATATATATATATATGTGTGTGTGTGTGTACGTACGTACATAGATACATATGTACGTACATACATGCATACATACACTACATACACAAACACACAAATATATATATACAATGGTGTGCAAAAATTAAGGACGAAACGGTTTTTTCAATATAACTTTGTACAAAAGCTTTCCAAATCAACACATTTAATACCGTAAGATCCCCAATACGTAAGGACATGAGTAATGTAAGCAACACTTACTAAAAGAGAAATCAGAGGGATAAAAAGAAGCTTTATTGAAAAAGTAGCATGGAGCGCAATGCGACTGAAGGCCGAAACATCCCTGTGATGGGTGTCCAGCAAGAAACATCCGGTCTTTAATAGGGGATATGGTCTCCCCTGACTGCCAGGCAGATTTCACATCATTTGTGCTTGCTGGATATGTGGTTGTTAAGGAGCTGTTGAGACACTGCCGCTCGTTCCTCTTGTAGCACCAATCGCAGTTTCGGAATCGTTACTGGCGATAAGTTACGTGCTGCCACGGGTGTCCCTAGTAAGTTCCGTACATGCTTGACGGGATTTAGATCCAGAGACCTTGCCGACCAATCCATGTGTTCAATATCTTCACTCTCCAACAGCTCTTCGACAGTAACTGTGCGATGAGGTGGAGCGTTGTCGTCCATGAAGAGGAACTGAGGACCCATAGCCCTTGTGAAAAGACGCATGTAAGGAAGAAGAACCTCGTTACAATAGCAGTCCCAGGTGACGAACCTCCTTGGGAGATATGAAGGTCGGTACGACTACCAAGCATTATGTCTGCTCGAACGAGAACTCCGCGACCTCCAAAACAGTCCCTTTTGATGATGTTGAAGGGGTTATTGCGTGTTCTCCGCTCTGTCCAGATGTGTATGTGTCTAGAATTGCAACTCAGACTAAATCTGCTCTTATCTGTAAAGAGTACTCGTCCCCATTCATTGTCTCTCCAATTCCTCTGTTCCCGGCACCACAGAGAACGCCTTCTCCGATGAGCAGGCGTTAGAGGTACACACCGTACAGGGCGTCGTGCAAACAGACCACCACCATGCAGTCTTCTGGCCATGGTAAAACGCGATATCGTTCGTCCAGTCGCCTGTGTCGTCTGTCTAGCGATTTCTCCCGCTCTCTGCCGCCTGTTTCTTCTGACCTGTAAGGCAATATACCGGTCATCTGCGGGTGTGATTCCTCGTGGAAGACCACTACTAAACCCCCGGATAGCTGTTCCTGTAGTTTGAAATTGTCTCCAAAGTAGTGAAACGATGCTGTGAGCGATTCCGAACTCTGCAGCCACACTTGTCACACTGCAGCCTTCCTCCAACTTCCCAATGATTCGACCTCGGGTAAAAGCATCCAGATGTCGTCTAACAGATTGATTATTCGCCATTTCTCGCTGAGGCAGCAATTCGGTGTGATTTTAACTGCTATACGGCGTGCAATCTATTTGCCAGAAATACTGATCTTACACCGACAACATGCTTTATACTACTCAGACACTCCCCCATTACGTCTACCTGCATATCTGCTGCGCATGTGCTACCGTACATCACCTCACTTAATCCCCTGATTGGTCTTTCTGTCCGCTCTGCCTCTTCGTTCAGCTGATATGCTAATTTTTCGACTTCGCCCTTAGTTTTTGCACACCAGTGTATATATATATGGTACTGTCAACTGCAATAAAGAAAGGAGTTTTATAACTAAAAATTAAATCATGTTATACAATAGACAACATTTCAAAGTTCTACGGCTAATCATTTTTAAATTATGCGAAATACATACATACAAACGTCACAAAAAAACTCTCTTTTGAATCCATTTCACAATCTGCTGTGGATAAAAAGTCCTTTATTCGGTCCGCACGTACAGGCTTCAAGCAAAAAATAATCAAAATAGCTTTGGGAACGGTCAAAATGAATATTCCTATTGAAATATGATGCCCGATATTTTTCATCGATTTACACTAATTTAACTTTCCTTTGCACGAGGGAGTATAAAGGGACAAAGTATATAATGATTTTAATGTGTCCAACAAGTGTAATTTCAAAAACAAAACAATGAGTATTTTTAATTAAACATCTCACAACTTTAATAGATTTTTTTAAATCGATCACATTAAAGAGCAGAAAATAATATTCTTAAGAACTGTGTTTATTGTTTTTAAATCACTTAGTTTATTATGCAATAAGCTCCAGATTAAATTCGAAAGTATCTTAAGCTTTACTGAATGATAACACCCTGGCGCGTGGAAGATAAAAGTATTTTATTTCCGGCAGTAATAAATATCTTACATTTTTCTGAATGGCAACAGTCTCACACGCTGCAGACAAAAATGTTTTATTTTTAGCAATGTTGCCACTGTTCGTTTTCAGATCGTTGAATTAATCAAAAATTCATTCGAGTTTTACAAAATATGAAGTAAATAATATAACATATTCAGAATGCTAAATTCGAGCTTCCAGATGCCCATGCTCGGGTGGAAGACTGCGTCTTAAAAAATTTGATGGCTTTAGGTCCCTTCGTTTTTTCACACTGCGAGGAATATGCATACATACATGCAGATTCTTCATTATTTCATTTCTTTAAAAATAATATCGGACAGTAATATTTAGTGGCAACAATAGGAGACAAACTAAATAAGGAGTGATAAAAGTATTCTCAACTGTAAATGTAAATATGGAAGCACAAAAAACTTGTAAGTGATTAGAGCCTCTTAAAGTCTCAATCTGGTCCTGCAGTTGCGTGTATCTAAATGCAGTTTTATATATTTCCTTCACAAGTTCAAAGATAAATTGATATTTACCTAGAATGAAAGAACAAACGTATAGCATACGTATAGCATAGCATATTTAATGCTTTCAGAAATCTTTAACTATTTTTCTCAAATATTTAAATAAGTAACAATCACTGTTGCACATTTTCCACTTTTAACAGGACATTACTTAGAGTTCCAAAACAAATAAAATATTCCTTTAAATATGAAAAGCCTGAATTTTACTTTTATTCCGAAAGAATTTACTTTTCCCTAACAAACATAATTTAGTAGTTGTTTCTGGCCTTAAAGATTTATGCTCATTTAAGTACCCACCAAAAAATGATCCAACCAATTTCCATTTCCGAACTAAGCTTCTCACTCGCCCATTCCGTCTTTCGTTTTGGGGGTTATGTAACGCAAGCAGCACTAAAAATTTCTGTTATAACATTTTTCCCTTGCCTGTCAAAAGCATCAGATCCAAGTCCACGAATTTTATTATGGACTTGATTAGTTGTGCCTGTAGTTGGTTTAGGCCATGACTGCTTTATAGTGACAGTATAAACCTGCTCAGCTTCGTTCCAGTTTTGGAGGAGAATCCCTAAGACACAGGTCTGAATGTTCCTCATCGCTCTTATCCGACAACTTAATCCGAAGTGTGATCTTATCCGAAGTAATCTTTCAAAACGAGTTCAACCGCGAAGACACTCTACATTTTGGACATCCATGCCTATTTCTAGACATCTATGCCCTCTTCAGGATTCGAATCCGAGCCCAAGGCTTTGGCAGGGCCCTCTAAAACCCTGGAAATGGAGCGGAGGTTCAAAGAGCTCTGAATATATGTAGTTCGTGTGTTCCGGGCTCATAAAGGCTGCAGTAAAGCTTAGACTATCTTACCGCTGGTTTGGGAGTACTGATGGTTTCGGGAAAGAACCTACCTTCTCAGTCCAAGTGATTTTTTTTTTTGCGAAGTTGTTCTTAATGTTTTAACATTAATTTTTCATCTTTTAAATTTAATTTCAATTAATAATGCTCTTTAGAGTATAATTCAGGTCATACATTATTTATATTAAGCGTTAATGTATGGAACAAATAAAGAGAATGTTATATTTATATTTAACGTTAATGTATGGAACATATAAAGAAAATGCAGTATTTATAGCATTTCCTTAAAGGCGAACATTTTTGCCAAATATGAATATTTATTCTATGTCTAAAATGCTACTTATTTAATGATATACATAAATAAGTTAAGGATATGTATGAAAAATCTGAAAGCGATAATTGTGTATGAATTTTTATCATCATTTTTTAGCTGTAACAATCTAAATATCACGATAAGAAAACAAAAGAGAATATTAAGCTACAAATCAGACTAGCGGTGCGCATAAATTGTGCAGGGATATTATTCTTTTAAACAACCAGTTATTAATAGTTAAACCTTTACTATAATTTATCCTTTCCGTTTCCCCACCAGACTGCAAATCAGTTAGAGAGTATTTAAGATGAGGTTTTTTGAGTTGTAAAACAGAGCATATTTCTGCCTTTCCAAGCCACTTTACTAGGCTTCGCCAGCTCTGATAAAATTGAAATTATTCGGCTTTGTATTAAAGCTGTGGTGATTTAAATTGTTGCTCGGTGAAAAGTTCTCAGCCAACTTCGAATTAAAGCTAAATATGCTTAGTTTAAATTTGCTTGGTTTTTAATTTTGGCTTAAACTGGGCTTAGTTTAAATTTGAAAATTTACTGTTACTTTAAGTTGTATCGCCAGACATGGTGGCTGATACTATGAGCACGAGACGTGAGTTTATGTTCAAGTTATAATTTTAATAAAAAGGTTTTTTTTTAAATTTTTTTAAAGGTTCTGTAGTTCATATCAGATACAGCGATAATTCTCTTAACGTCTGCTAGGAGATACTTGTTTATAATCCCAAAGGAAATCAAACTGTATAACCAAAAAAAAAATTATATAAGTTCAGTTTGATGCATTCAATTTGTTCAGCTTCTTATTTTTCAGCTATTTAATTTGGCGCAATTTTTGTTCTTTAATTTGCCACTTAGAAGCGTCTTGCTAATTCAAAGGTCATGAAATTGAAAGAAAAATTACTTAAGATGTGTTACAGTACCTCTTAGTTATTTTATAAGATGTTCTTTAATGATTAAGTTTGAAACTCGGTACTACAGTTTATTACTTTAAAGTGTATCTCATTTTAAGTTAATGAAACCCTCTTATTTCTTCAATAAAAGCCTGTTATTACCCAAGTTACAGTTTTTATTTTCTGTTGGTAACAGAATAACCACCTAACCACGTTTCCTTTCTATTTTTCATAGTTTGTTAGAGACACTCCCTAATATGTATTATATATTCATTACCTACGCCGAAATTGCTCCACCTAAAAAGGTTGCTTGAAAGTGAACCAAACTGTTTACAATGATTGATTTATATCGAATAAAGCAAAGATTTCAAAATTTTATATATTCGAAGCTCATTTAATGGAGACCTGTGGCAACAATCCATAGCCTATATGATCGTTCTTAGTATCAATACATGACGAAAGACAAGGAAGAATAAATTAAGTAGTGAATGTTCCCTTGAGAGAAGGACAGCTTCATTCACCTTTGCTAGTTCGTAGTGCAGGTTCACGCACCGATTGTACCGCGTAGCTTTTTGAAAGCCGTGAACTATACCCAGGTGACAATTCATACATATTCGCTAAATGGCAAACTATTGTATGAAAGTACTAAATAAAAACAGGATTGAAATATTGCAAGGAAATCTGGGTTGTAAGTTGCAAACACCGTTTCATTGAAAAATAGAATTTTGCAGTACTCTCATACCGGGTAAAAACACAAGCATAAAATAGTTTGAGCACAGATTATTGCAGATCAACTACCAGTTATAACAGTTAAATTTAAACAAAATTTTTAACTAACAATTCCTTCCAGTCGTTACCCTTAAAACTGATTTAGGATACATGCGACGGAGGGCGTGTACACCACCCCTCTACCAATACGGTTAATCGGTATAGCGCCACGTCCACCTTTCTCTAGATAACCCTGTGCTAATACATTAAGACATAAACATACATACAAATTTGGTACCTAATACAGCGTTAAAGCTAATTAATGTTAGACACTAGATAATATTAATTTAGAAGTCAAATCACAAAAATCAGCGTTATATTTTCAAATTTTCGCAGGACTAGTTTCGATGGTTTTTACCGAACCACCATCCTCAGCTGCAAAAGCGCAAATGAACGAGATAAGATATAATGATTAGATAAGATAAGATAATAAAGCCTGGACAGGAGACAAGCTACTGGCGCCATCTGTTGATGAAACCAGAACTAAAACATAATTTCTTTAAAGGCTGAAGGCAAAGATGGATTGGAATTAGCGTCGTTATCTAGAACAGAAAGA
Source organism: Stegodyphus mimosarum (assembly GCA_000611955.2). NCBI lineage: Eukaryota > Metazoa > Arthropoda > Arachnida > Araneae > Eresidae > Stegodyphus > Stegodyphus mimosarum. The sequence continues at coordinate 149,238 of KK114491.1, forward strand.
TTTTTTTGAATGTGAAATGCTTCTAGAAAATCCAGTTCACCAATGGAAGATGTTTTCTGAATAATTTTGGCAGCAGAAAAATCGAAAGTGTGATTTTCGAACCAACAATTTTGGGCAACAAAAGACTTCTGTATTTCCTTTTTCCTAACATATGGCTCATGTTCCTTAACGCGAAATTTTAAGGCTCTCTTAGTTTGGCCAACGTAAATTAAACCACACTGGCAAGGAATCCTGTAAATACCCCAGGAATTCATATCCGGAATATGGTCCTTGAGTATGGAACTCGAAATTTTATTGATGGGAGAATAAACGACCCGAAAGTTAAATTTCTGTAAAATACGTGCAACTTTATAGCTAATTGATGGAAAGAAGGGAATGACAACGGAATTATTATAATCTCCTGAAACAAGAGTCTGCCTTTTGGTGCGTTGAGATTAGAATTTTTTAACTGCTTGATTAATAATGTTGGGTGAAAAGCCCTGTCATTAGCTATTGCTTTTAAATAATTTAGTTCTTTATCGAGGAATAATTTAGAGGAGTAAACTTGAAGAGCAGGGAAAACATAGGAATAAAATGAAGCTAACTTTTGTTTAGTCGGATAACATGATTTGAAGTGTGGTGGAAGGCAAACCGATGAAGATTTACGGTAAACCGTAGTACTGAAGTTGGATGTGTTACGTGTGACCACAGTGTCGAGAAACGGAAGAGAATTGCAAGTTCAAAAGTGAACCGAATAGCAGGATCATGGAATTCATTGTTGAAAGAACTTTATTTAAATCATCTTTATAACCTTCAAACAGGGTAAAAGTATCGTCTATGTAGCGGAACCATACCGGGAAGTTTAAAGTTTCAAACAATTTTGATTCATAATAATGCATGTAGATATCAGCCAGGATGGGACTGAGGGGGCTTCCCATGGCTAATCCCTCAGTTTGCTTGTAATATTTATTTTGGAAAACAAAACTAGATAATAAATTGCCATGTTAACTAGGATACATGCTGCATTACATCTGTCACCAAGCTGATTGCTCATGAATCCATTCTCATGATTCATTTAAACGGCAACTTTGTTCCTTGAAAATGGGGCATTACTAGGGAATGGGACTATTCGCCATAGCCGTTTAGCCCTGGCCATTTCGAGCTCGAGACGTTTCGAAGTCAAGATATATGTCTCTTTACACGACTGTATTATATTAAGTTGATTTAGTTTAAGAATTCTGTTTAGTTTAATAATTTAATTTAATAAACATTTATATATGTTATTTTTGCGTACAATTTTATGCAAATGCATCATTACGCATGCCATATTAATTTTAAGATATTAATGTGCTGACAAGATTCCAAAGTAATTCCGTTTTCAATCTTATTAAAAGCGTAAAAGAAGTTTCAACTGAAAAATTGTAACAATTTTAAGAGCACCATATAAAAGTTTCTTCTTCTTCAAGAAACGAAGATGCTTTTTGTTGGCAGTATACATTCTGCATTTAAAAAAAGAATTTGAAGTCGTTAGGGTTTCATGTGAAACTCTTGCCAAATATTTCATATTTCTTATTAACAAACATGTCTTCCGAATAATAAAAAAATTCTAGGAAAATTATTAAAATAATGCAACTGAAACTATTTTTGCTTAATGAAAAGCGTCGGTTTCTAGAATGGATAAAAACATAGATATATAAAAGGGCGGTTTTCAACATGTGTATATATGGCAATTTAAAATGCATACTATTTTAAATGTAAAAGTTGCATTTTGGAAATATTCATTCAAAGAGTTACAAACGTAACCATATTTAGCATTATTTAGTTGCAATCCAAAAAAATTTAATTAAGGTTATTTTGCATAATTTCATCTCTTCTTCAACAGTATGGAAGAAAACACATTGTTACCATTATTATTTACTATCATTTGATTTCGACCAGACCGTAGATGGAATGAAAGAAAGCTTCAAGACTGGATCAGAGAAAGAAACTACATCTTAGTTTACTATCTTTAAATATGCTAAGAAAGTAATATTAAAAAATTAATGTACAGTTATCGATAATTTTATAAGCTATTGTTAGTAATCCAACATTATTTTGGCAGCTTATTTAATAGATTATGATTGAATAATAATATGTAAAACGATCTTAACATGATATTTATTTCCCTAAAATCTTGAAATGAATACATACAAAAATTTTAAGTGTATTTTAAAGAGGAATATTTTCATTCATTTCCGACCCTCTTATTTTTTAGTGGAACTTGGTACGTTTGCTCTGAGGATACACGCGGAGCATTTTGTGAAACCATCAAGCCTCTAATAAGGAAGAAGTTTAGGAGAAATTTGGATTTCTTGCAACTGCCTTTAATTTGCAGTGACGTATTTAACTTCGGAAATCTATTTAATCATTTAGATTAAATACATTTCTGAATGTCATTCCAAATGCATTCTATGTAATCATATAAACAAGCTCATTTGAACATTACGGCCATGTATTACATCGTTAAGGGCACGTAATACATCATTATCATTAAATAAAGTGCTCCTACTTGAATCCATTAAATAAAGATAATTAAGTTAACATAGTCATCCATTAAATAAAACAGTTTGATCCCAATTAAGCCACTTTTTTAAAATTAGAATATATGCTTAAAAAAAGAATGTTTTATTAATACTTTGTATATTCTGTTCTATTATTACCATCTACACATAATTATTTCAAAATCTATTTGATGTTTTTAGCATGTTCCAATTTCAGAAAGTTACCAACAAATGCTTTCAGAATACTGTATTGTACTTAATAAATCGTATTAATTTAATAACGATTTGTTTTAATATTTAATAATCGTAATTTATTTTAAAACTTAGTAATTTAATTTCATATTTAATAATCGTAATTTTACTGTACTTAATAAATTGAATCCAAATTGCTATTAAATGATTACCAAATAAATCTTGTACGTGTCTAGTCTTCTACCAAAGAGATATCTATATATAAAAATATATACATAGATCAAAACTTATATATATATATATACACTGACTACCAATAAGTATTTGGACACCTGTGATAGAAAAGAAAAACTAACTTTATTCAAAATCAATAGTCGGTAGAGCCTCCAGGAGAGGTAATTACAGCGTGGAACCTCCGGGGCATACTTTCCACAAGTCTTTGTATGACAGCTAGTGGTGTTTTCTTCCACTCGGCTTGGAGAAGACATAGAAGTTCCTTCACCGATTTTGCACGGGTAGTGCACCCCTGAATTCGGCGATGCAACTCATCCCAGAGGTCTTTGATAGGGTTCAGGTCTGGACTCTGGGCAGGCCAGTCCATTCGATGAACTTCATTGGCACCATACCAAGCCTTGGTTAACGTCGAAACATGACAACTGGCATTGTCGTCCTGAAAGTAACAGGGGTCCAACCCGTAAAACTGCCACAACGTAGGAAGCACATTGTCATCCAAAATAGTGCAGTAGGCATCGGAGTTGAGCTTACCATGAATGGGGAAGGAGGGTCCTAGCCCATACCAGGAGAAACACCCCCAGACCATAATTACACCTCTGCCGAACTTGACTGTTGGCACAATGCATTCTGGCAGGAGACGTTCTCGAGGTAGACGCCAGACCCAGACCCTGCCATCCGAACGATAAAGGATGAACCTTGATTCGTCACTCCAAAGAACCCGTTTCCACTGATCTACGGTCCAATTTCGATGGGCTTTGCACCACATTAAGCCGCGCGGTTGGACTTTGTGATCAAAGGCTTATGGGTAGCAGCACGACCATGAAAACCAAGCAGCTGTGCTTCCTTATGGATGGTATTCATTGAAACAATACTCCCGGATGCCTGTTGAAACTCCTCGCGGATGAGGACCATCGGTTGGGTACGGTTCTTCCGAATTTCTCTGGACAGCACTCGTCGGTCTCTATGTCCCAGTTTCGTTGGTCTGCCGACTCGGGGCACATTCCGACAATCACCGCTCACCTTCCACTTCTTAATCACATAGGCCACTGTCGATATTGGCTACTTCAGATCGCTAGATATGTCCCTTAAGGATCGGCCACATTTGTGATACCCGATAATTATACCTTTTTCGAAATCAGAGAGCTCCGAACTGTGAGGCATCTTGCATGCGACTAAAGCCGATGCTGTTTCCTACACGATATATACCGGCGGAGTCCGTGGCGTACTTTAGGATCGCAGATATCGTCATTCGCATAGGTGTCCAAATACTTATTGGTAGTCAGTGTATATATGATTAAAATATATATAAATCTGAATTAAAATTTAAATTAGCAATAACCCCTCAGTGCTTAATTTTAATTTGATACTTTCTCAATTCTAAAAAAAAGAATCTTTTTTCTGCATTGCGTCATTCCGAGACTAATCCATCTCATATGACTCACATAAAGCAAGTGATCAAGCAGCTAAAAATAATTTTACAGCGGTATTAAGTACCCAATCAAATGTATCAAGATCTGAAACTAACTCATTCTGAATTAATATTTCCTCCTGAAGACTACTTATTGCAAATAAGTGTTCTTCAGGAGGTTTATCTGCACTTCGGCCTAAATAGACTGCTGCTTGCTACTCTCTTCTTACTCTAAAGCTATAAAAAAATGTAAGCATTTTGAAATAGGCACGAGTAGTGAGCTAATATTTTTATGGCCGTAACATGTTTACTAAAATAAAGATAAATATGTAATCTGCCCCGGCTCACAAATTTTCTTCATTATGGATCAACATTCTACGCCATTAATGTTTCTACACTATTATTACAGCTAAGTCCTGCTTTATTACATACGTATACGAGAGAAAAATTTTATATGAACTGTACCGTCATTGATCACCATGTTGTCATTGATCGCAGATTAATCGACATATCAAGGGGATAAACTAAACTACCATCAATTAATAATAACTGAATTAACAGATAGCGTTTCATCTTACTTCCAAGTAAGCATCGAATTATTTTCTAGATCCAAAGTATAGTCACAGTTAATACTCAATCAAAAAAAGATATTAGTCCATTTAAGCCAAATGAATCCGGTTAAACAAAATAAATAGCAAATGGTTTTCAAAATTAAAGATTCTCACTAAGAACTCAATTAAACTGAAAGGGATACTTTCTTTAAAAGCCATATCCCCTATACTCTCATTTTCAAACTCAAACACAAAAGTATACATTTTAGAACATTAAAAAGTAATTCAAAATCATAAGAAGATCAAAAATGATATAATTCCTAAAATTAAAGTTTAAAACAAATAGTTAATGAGAATATATGT
>KK114491.1:155007-169859 GCA_000611955.2 Stegodyphus mimosarum
ATATTTCGCTGAACAAATATTTTCTAAATTTGTTCCAGTAATGTGTTAATTGCAATAAACGATCCACTAGTTAAAATTTGATTTGTTCTTTTCTTCATTATATGTTTGAACTAGTGAACAGCTGCATGTAAATCGGCTTATTTGAATTCTTTGACTCCAAACAGTACAAAAATAGCTGTTAATTTTTTCTTAAATATCTATATCAGCAACACTATCTTAAAATTTGACATTCGGGTAAATTCGAATTTTATCATTTGATTTCACTGCGCCTTTTAAAATCACCTTTCTTTTCTGATAAGAATCGAAAGGAAATAAATCATATCACTTTATAAACTTTGTTCAATTGCTAGTGCTGCCATCTTTACCTAACTTTTAAAACTTTTAAATTGTAATTTGAGCTTTCATTTTATGTCCACAGATGGCAGCACGATATATTTCAGATACACTTTTTTATACATTTCTTGGAGTGTTTTCTTACATCAATAACAGATGGCAGCACTAAACAAGATTATGAATTCTGTTTCAAAATACCTTGATTTTACAAAGTGGTTTAAGAACTACAATTCTATAATTGTGGACATAACACGGAGTTTCATTTATTTCTCTTACTCTTTGTATTAGTATTATATATATATATGTGTATTATTTTTCATGGAACGTTTATTCAATGCACGTGGAAAAATATAATGAAATTATAACTAATTAACTAACTTTAAAAATTAATGTTAGTTTAAATATTGCAATAATTAATACTTGAAATGACTCTGAAAAAAAATAATAATGCCCTTGAAAAGTAGATTTCTGGAAAAGAAACATGCATGGGAAAAGAAAAAAAAGCATGTAATCAGCGTTAGTGCATCGAATATTGACTCTTGAAATATTATTGAAATACACTTATTTTTATTTAGTTACTAAAGGAGAGTTAACTCAGAAGGGCTATTAGTTTGGTTTTGGCATTTTGCTTCGATTCACTGTAAATGTTCGTATCACTTTTCAAAATGTTGACACCAAATATTATCGCCCTGTGTTATATTTAAAGAAATTAAATAATGAAGAATCTCCATGTATATGTTTCTTGCATTGTGATAAAACAACGGTACCTAGAGCCATCCAGTTTTGAATAACGTAATCTCCACCGAATATAGGCCACTGGAAATTTGGAATTTAGAATTTACTTTATTATCTATTTCATATTTTGTCAGGCATTAAAGAATTTTTTATTAAGAATCTCAGCGATTTCAAAGCGAGGAGTGGCAATACTGTACGAAAAGGAAAACCTTTTTATCTCCTGCGCGCGAGACTTCTGTATCGTAAATTCTAAAGATATGCTCATTTTAAAATCATTTTGCGATATTGCTGTTGAATTGAATTTTATTGTTTAAGAGCGATGAATATGATATTTAATAAATAAAAGTAACACACAAAATGTTAAAAAAACGCCCCTTTGGACGTAATTTAAAATCTGAAACATTTCAGACTTTTTTGGTTTATTATTATTACTCTTTATTTCATATTTTTCAAAACTTTATTGAGTTTTTGGTTAACAAACGCAACGATTTGAAAGTGAGCAGTAGCAAGTACGGAGTGCAACATTTTTATCTCCAGCAAGCAAGACTGTCTCTCGAAGATTCTAAAGATATGTTGTTTTTAAATATTTTGTAATTTTGCTGTTGAATTGAATTTTATAGTGAATAAGTGTGAAAAACGTGATATTTAATAAACAAAGTAAATACACAAAACTTTACTATGAAAAAAAACTCTTAAAACTAAATTCTTAAAAAATGCTCTCTCAAGCCGTTTTACTAAGAAATCTCAACATTTGTATGTCTAACTGAGAAAAGACACACGCACACACACACAAAAAAAAGAAGACAAATATATCCCAACACTTAATATTGCATTGAACATAACCATACATTGAAATATATGCTGCTATATAGCTTTTAAAATTTTTGTGATTTTGCTGTCGAATTGTACATGACGTAAGTGCGAAGAAAACGGTGCTTAGTAATAAAGTTAAGGAAATAAACAAAATGGTTAGCAATGTTTGCTAACCATTTTGTATATGTTCAATTTATTCTAACTATTTTTTATATATGCTAAGCATTTTGTATTTGTACCCTCACCACCTATGCTGTTGAGGGAATGCAACAGTAGACTGGTAGATGAGAACTCAGAGAAAGCGTACCTTTTTGACGATCGTTAAAATCTAAAAAAATTTCAGAATTTTGCTTTTTTTTTGCATGTATTTGCAAATGCTGTGTAAGGCTTGATTTAATTAATTTGGCAACAAATATGCACATGTTATTTATAAATTACTTCCGATTTCCTCCAAGACTAGTTAAAATTCTCTATTCCTTCTGGCCAAATTAGCCGGCTAAATAGAACACGACTAATTAGTCGTGTTCTATTTAGCCGTATAAAGATAGACACATTTTTGCGAAGTCTGTGCATTTTCTAATTTCTACAATGCGCTGTGCATTCAAAATCATTTTACAATTTAAAATGCAACAGATTATCTCCGCAATTGAAGAGATCGAGTTGACTTTTAGTGCATTAATGACCTAAAATCTTGAATTTATATTATTTTTACGCATACTTTTAAAAATGATACTTCTTAGAACAAATATGGAAAAAAAGTACTAAGATGAACAAACAGCATATTGCAATTTTTAAGCCTCCTGTTATTTTGAGGGTCACATTATTATTGAATAAACATTAATTTCAATCAATAATGCTTAAATTAGGCTTTCGGATTTAAATATTTCGAGATTGGGGATAGAGAGAAAGTAAAAGGAAGATAAAAGGGTTTTGTTCTTACATAGAGATTTGGAAACATAGGAAGAATGCAGGATTTAAAATCATCAAATCTAAGCCTAACGAATGATGTCAAAGAAACTAGGTCTTTTGGCATATTTCCTGTTCAATTTATTGGATACTCTGTGTTGCGTACAACTTCTTAAATGCATCTATATTTCACTCGGTACTTCAAAAACGATTCCACTACTATATATGTCTCCTTTAAATTGTGGCAGCTTCATAGTTTCAAGTTAGTCTGTTAGATTAAATTGAATTGTGTAGTCTAGCACTACATCTCTGCCTTCAAATTTATTATTGAATTAACTTAAGTTCTCACCTCAAGTGGTCAGTGTTTTGTATTAGCACGTAAGTTAATGCCTTCTGTTAAGCAGCTTGTGATAAATAAGAACGCGAAGAGTCAGCGCACATAGTGCAAGACAATCGGGGCGTATTTCTAGGCATCCTTCTGCATGTGAAAGTGCAGTATGGCTGCAAGAAAACATCAAAACGCCTTTATACATTATAAAATAATTGGGAAGTCTGAGGAGGGACGTAGTTTAACGTCTATCGCCTAAGCGTGTTGAAGAGAAAAGTGTTGTTTCACGAGCCCCGAAAGCCTTCCAGACAACACATATAGCTGTAAGAAAGGTTGGTGGTGATCGGCAAGGAAAACAAAGGCAAAGAAAACTGATGATCGCATATCGCAGCAGGCCGATGATGCAAACGAAAAGACATCGAAATGCAACAGCGAGTACTACTGTTCAGCCATTGTAGACGGTAGCCTGACGACAGGTCTTCCCGTTTACTGTAGTCAGACGACTTGATAACGGTAGCCTATTCGCCCGTCGTACTAAAAGCTACATAAAATTGACAGCAGCCCAACGGTGAGACAGTGGTGTAGAGAGCACTAGTGTAAACTAAACAAAAACTGGACTCTTCGTCAATGGAGTCACATTTTGTTAATGATAAGAATCATTTCAGTCTGGAAAATAATTATCGGGGTTAACCAACATGGAGGGAATAAGAGACACACTTATATCCCACTAACATTAAGGGAAAAAATTAGCTGGGATTGTGCTGACATGTTTGTTTGGGAAGGCATTATGATGAACGGAAGGACGGAGTTCCCCATTTTCGAGAGGAACTCCTAGAAAGTTACGATATCCGTAGAATAGATTGGCCAGCCTGATTTAAATACTATTGAATATATGTGGGATATTTTAGGGAGAAGCCTGGGGTAGGATCTTATCCTCAGGAGAACACCAGACAATTGAAACAGATGGTTCTTGAAGAATGGAAACTCTTACTCTAATAAATATTAGGTAATTTAGTGTTGAGTATCGACAATGCCGTAAAGGAAGTGATGTCTCTTACTAATGCTCTTTGGTTTGTTATTCTCCCTTTTGGCTAGATATATTTTTCTATCAACGCCATTTTGTCAATAAAACCCTTTTCTCTTCGTTCCGTATTGTATGCGCCCTATTCATTGTTTTACTACTTCACTTTCCTCAGCCTTTCTGTACCACGCTGTGACTCTGTAATAGGCAGTCAGAAATTTTCGACTGTTATTGATAAATGTAATACGATATTCAAGTATAGAGTGACGCATATTGTATATCTGGCAACTGGCAGTCTTGTACACTATGGATTGTTGACCGGCACTGTTGCTGACTGCAGCTGCAGAAGCCTTCATTCAAACAGCTTTTGTGACAGTGGGTATTGCGGTGGAATTGTGAAGATCACCAGAAAAGTCTACAAAACAAATTGTGGATACAATTTGGTTCCAACCGAACTGTGCAAAGACACTCAAAGGTATGGCTGCACTACAACAGACATTTCTAAACAATTTCATTTCCCATTTTGGAGATTTAACTTGTCCATCCCGCTTCATAGATTTAACTGCTCCGGAATTTTTCCTCAGCTGGTTACCACTCACCGACCCAAGAAAAGAGTATTTGCCCATCGTTTGCGGTTATCAGGTGGCTGTGAAGAGTCACTCTGGCTATATAATCACTCGGGGTTCAAATACGAAATGCCAGAAGAGAGCTTCATCTCTTGAATATGTTACAATTTGGAAATGTAGAAGACTTAGTTTTCATTGATTCTTTGAACAGCAAGGCTTATGAATACAAGTACATTTTAATAAATACATTGAGTAGTGTTCTCTGTATATTTCGAATGTATTTTTGAATGTGGACGTTTGGAAGACGATTGCATGTTGTTGTAAAAAGAAAGCGAATGTTGAAGTCATATTTAGTTAAGCTATCCATTGATATGTGTTAAAAATTTACTCCAAACTCTACCGATAAAAGTTTTCGAGGATAATTAATCAACAATAAAACTTCTAGAATGTAAAAAGTTTAGTTCACGAGTAAAACATATTGATACAAAATTTGATCATATAGGGACCTGCATAACAAAGGAATAGTGAAACTTTCTTATCTTTCAATAGAGCAAATAGTTGCTGATATTATGACTAAACCAATGCCTAAAGTTAAATTTCAGTTTTGCTGGAATGAATTGCAATTGATATGAGTTTCATTCATTTCAAGACAGGGGCGATATTAGCATAAATTTAGGTATTTTTGCATAATGAAACTCAAAAGCGTAGAAAGTGAACGTGTGCCAAGATATATATATTAGAGAGAGGGTGAAAGCATTCGATTCTCACCTTAGCTACTTGTACATGGGCCAAAAGCTCTGATTCAATTAGTTCTTTCTGTTTTACGTACTGTGTCAAAGCATGCTCCTTTTTTATTGCCTAAATATGTAAGCTGATGATATTTAGGACTTACGATGATTCTATGCAAGTTATTCTTTTCAATATTTCAATTTTTAATGTATGTGAAGATTGTTACTTTAATTGTGTTTTACCTAAGTTAGGCAAAATTCTCATGCTTGTTAAAATAAAGATTTCGTAGTTATTTTGACTTATGATTCTTTGATGAAAACTGCGCTAAATACTAGAAACGTACTCAATACGCCTTGCGTGCTAATGCGCAATATAACAATATGAGGGCTCCAGTATATTATTACTATGATTAGTTTTAAAATTAAGCAAATAAACATTATAGGGCAGTGAATTGAGGTTTTATTTTTTCCCATCATGCAAACTTTAATTTCACTAGCTTAGAAATAATGCACTTCGAAAAGATTAATTGTTTACATGTTAATATTTTTAAGAAAGAAAAGGAATGTTAAAAGGTTCCATAGGTTGTTATAAATTTAAAATTATTTTTTAACTTGCATAGTTAATTAAAATAAAAATATTGTGTTACATATACACACAATATCTTACATCTTATATTGTAACTTAGAATTAAAGAATTTCGTTTAAATTATTGAATATCGAATCTAAGACAGATAACTTCTCCAAATTATTGGTCCTAAATATTGGATTCTGTAAATACTTCTGTATTGTTAGAGTTATTTTTCAGCAAAAGTATTGGCCAGAAAGATGACGGGAGGGTATTTGAGGAGGGAGACATTTTTTAAGCTTCTGTTTTCGAGTAATCACTCTAATATGCATCTGTAAATAATCCAGGTTCTGCTGTTTAATGCATTGCCGCGAGAGCCTTGCGTGGCAAAGACAGTATTTCAGTAACTGGGATCACATAGCGACTAAATCAAATTATTTAATTTTTCGAGTATTAATTACGTTCGAATTCTTATTAATCTTTGAGAAAGGAAATAAAAATATCATAGCATTCGTTTTTTATTTTTAATCAAATTATTTAATTTTTCGAGTATTAATTAAATTCGGATTCTTGTTAATCTTTTAAAAAAAGAAATAAAAAATATCATTGCATTCATATTTTTATTACGCTCCCCGACATTGCATAAATTAAGAAATTTGTTCCCAGGAGATTTAAATGTTAAATAGACCAAACATCATCAGATGCTAGGCAGTGTGAGTTAAAATTTAGAAGTGCAAGTTGTAAGGTATTTATCCCGCCTTCTTAGCATGCCTTCGTGGTGCAATGGTGAACACACTCGGAGCGTATTCGAGAGGTCCGAGGTTCGAGTCCCGGCGAGGGCATTGCTCATTTTTAATGACTCCTGCTTAAAAAAAATCCTAATGATTCTACAGTGGCCCGAACTAAAAAAGGTGTTGAATGATGATTCTGCACCACTGGGATTTGGCTACTGTGTCCCCTAATCCCAATCGCCCTTTAAAAGTGGAAATATATAAGGCATTTCTCCCGCCTACTTGGCATGCCTTCGTGGTGTAATGGTCAGCACTCTTGGGGCGTATTCGAGAGGTCTGAAGGTTCGAGGCCCGGCGAGGGCATTGCTCATTTTCCAGACGATTCCTCAGACGGGACGTCAACTGTTCTTGCGGTTTTCGCGGGGAAGACGCGGAAGCACTACATTACCTGCTCTCCTGCCCTCTGACAGCGCACCTCCGACAGCAGTTCTTTCCTTCCGACTACATCACACATCCTGTGAATAGACTGTTCACGTACTATTACTGCAACAAGGGCATCTTAGAGATAATGAAGCAAATGAATGAAAATAATTATATCCAAGAAACTAAAGATTAATGTAAAATGTAGAAAGGCAGCCTAACCGTCAGATTTATAGCAATGACTAGGATGACTTCCTAACACTGTAGTGCCATTAACTTAGTTTGGCGGAACAGGTTAAATAAAGTGACCAATACCAGCAATACCTCCTACTTCGAAATAACTTAATGCGTCTATAAAGTTTCTATTACCGTGATATTTTGTTATAGGTAAATTACTTTTGACTTTTAACCCCGAAAACGTACGTTACTCCCGAATGGAATATAAATATCGTAACGGCATTTTTTGTTGAATTGCTATAAATGGGGTATTATTTTTCAGATTGTTCCCACCAAAAATTTCCATCTTGTATTATATTTAAACAAATTAAATATTGAAGAATCTGCATGAACGTGGACACGTTACTCATACTGTGAGAAAACTGTAGTACCTAGAGGTACCTAGAGGCATCAGTTTTTGAGTAATGTTGTCCTCCACTTGAATACGATCACCTGGAAGCTAGAATTTTGAATTTCCAATTTGTTTTATTTTCTATTTTATATTCTGCAAAACTTTAACCAATTTTTTCATTAACATACTTGTAAGATCTGTCTCTACTGCTCCACATAAACTACTTCTAGATCCTACAAGGAAACTGGCGAACTCTCGCACAGACGTGAATAAATTACCAGCACAGAAGATAGGTAAAAAGCAACCCTTTATTAATTCAAAGTTTAACAGAAAGGCACGATCTTCGTGCGTTACAAAACACCGTCAACTTGCGGTGAGCAACTTAAATGTAGAATATAATACAAGTCGAATCTAAAATACAATAGTACTGAATTAGCACGTTAATTTACACCTAACAGGTTGACTCACAAAAACATAATAGGCGTGATGATACTCCGAAATGGCCAAAAGGCTTACTAGCGTAGCAGCGAGAAAGCAACGAAACGTGAGCTAGCTAGCGAAAACACGCTCTGCATAAACTCAGAGATTTACCCGTTTAAATATTCACTTCACTTAACTTAAAGTTACATCCTGGCGAGAAAATACTAGGGAAAGTTGAGAGATTCAGGAAAGGTATCAAACTTAAAATAAATTTGTTATGCAAAATAAGGGAAACATTACAACTCAACGATTTCAAAGTGAGCAGTGGAAGCAAAACTTTTACACACATTTTTATCTTTAGCGCGAGAGATTGTCGGTCGGAAATTTTAAAAATATGTTGATTTTAAATATTTTGCGATTTTGCTGTTGAATCGAATTTTATTTGGCGTAAGGGCCAAGGGCGGGATATTTAGTAAATAAAGTAAACACACAAAACATTAGTAATAAAAAGACAAAAATTCTAAAACTATCATAGGAAGAAAAGTGACCTTGATATGATGAACTGAGAAAAGACTGAGAAAAATCGAAAATTTGAATGCCAATACTTAAGGCTGCATCGGGAGTCCTAAGCGTGTACTGCTATGTTGCTTTTAAAATTTTTGTAATTTTGCTGCTGAGTTGTATATGGGGTAAAAGCGAAGAAAATGATGCTTAATAATAAAGCTAAAAAGACAAAAAAAAGGGTTAGTAGGAGGGAATGTAACAGCAGACTGGTAGATTGCGAGCTCAGCGAGAGCGTAGAAAACTTTAACAAATCCTTTTGGACGATCATTAGAATATGAAACCTTTCAGATCTTTATTTTTATTATTATGTCTTTACTTAATTTTTTTATTTGTTTAGTAGCACATATTTTATGCTTAAATTATGTCTTTATGTTGTGTTTAAGTTTTTGTTTAAGCTTTGTCTTTTAAGTTTTACTAATTTGATGAACAAATACAAAATATTACTTTTAGTACTTATTATTGCCAATTAATATAAAAACGGCATAAAGTCCTTTGTAAAATATTTTAAGAGTTATGAGAATTAAATGATTTAGAATAACAAAAACTACAAGAAAAAAACAAGTTTGGTCTGAAATTTGCGACACTTTTTTTTTTCAATTTCCCAAACTTCGGTATGTTTTTCTCTCTTAATTTAGAAAAGAGGATCACACACACACACACACACACACAAAAAAAAAAAAAAAAAAAAAAAAAACCTCATTGTATTTTCTATTGTTTTTCTACTTCATTTCATTTTCGATACCTTTTAAAATATGAGAAAAAGCTAGTTTAGGACTGAGAAAATTCATTCCAGAAGATATTGAGTCGAAACAATATTAGCATTTATTTCCATCTGGAGAACTCGCATCCAAAAATTTTTGTATATGTCAATTTCCAGATGACTAAAATATTATTATTACCTATGTAAGCTCAGAAAGAATTAAAAACTTAAACTTTTGAGAAATTCTTTCTTATGTACATAATTTATATTGTTGTTTTCTACTGCACAAGATAATGCTGTATGCGTAAGGTAGTACATAAACGGAAAGTACGGCAAGAAAAAGGTCGCAGCTTGTCTGATCGAGTAATTTGTTTTTCATCTTCGTTTCGTCTGTGAAGCTTAAAATAATGGCACTAAGAGAAAAGCGAATAAATCTTCCTGAAAACGTGATTCAATTAGAGATAATTTTTTTAAGATTAAATGGACGTTTAAAAAGAAAACTGCTGTCTAATTTATTTCTTAACTTTCAATGCTTTGATTAAAGTTTGCTTTTAGATTTATTGTTTATTTCTTTAATACGATATAACGCCTTTCTTAATATCAAGAATACAAAAAGGTAAGTCAGTATCGGAGTCATACGGATGTGCAACTCTTCGTGTAATAAAATCATGAAGTATAAATTTTCAAGTAGAATTTTATTAAATGGTAGCAGACATTTAATGTGTTTCCATCTTGTAAAATCATTGTCTCTTTATTTGAAGTCAAAAGTTAGCTAATTAGTTAATTAATTCGCATATTTAATAATTAGTTACTTATTTTGCTATTCTGCTTGCATTCAAATTGTGACGGCGAAAGAAAAACATGAATTGCTTTCATTATTTATTTGTGGAAAAACCATACTTTCAAAAGTTTAAGCTATTTGTGATGTTTATACAAATAAGGATTTGCATTGATTTTTCGTATACTTCTCAGTCATTCCTTTTACTTCCATAACGATGTAAAAGAAGTATTTTAATCATGAAAAATTTGCTTTTACCATATTTACGACCATATTTCAACCATCTTTTAACCATATATTAACGAAATATATTAACCCTATTTTAACGTTTTTTATAATAACCATATAAACCATATAACGAAAATATCCATTTTTTACCGCTATCGAATCCAATTTAACGATGTTTTTGCGTAACATCTGTACTTAAGGACAGAATAAAGGACGTTTTTTCCCCAAATGAATTATAAAACTGATTTAAAATGGATTCAGAGGAGATTTTTTTCGTGCCATCTATACGTACGTACGTATGTACATATGTATTTCACATAACTCAAAAATGAGTAGCCTCAGAACGTTGAAATTTTGTATATAGGACTGCTATAACATGCAGATGTGAACCTTCCCTTTTGGTTGCAATTGGCCGCACCAAAAATATATAATTTACATATCCAATCTGTTACTCGGCTCAGTGAGCTTAGTTTTTTTATTCTTATATGTAGGTAAATTGTGCATTTATTGCTTTAAAAAGGATTGAATTATGTTGTCTTTACCTTTCGGTTAAGATCTTTATGCTAGCTTTTATTTTTATTTTCAATTTTTTTCTTGCCTTGTTGCAAAGGGAGAACTGAATTAATTGAATGAGAAATACTGAATTCTCTGTGAAAAACTATTGCTTTTCTTTTTTTGTTTGTTTGCTTAATTTCTTTTATACATCGTTTTAGATTTATTACAGTATTTGAATAGAACATGTGGCAACGATTAGATAATTCATCTGATGATATAATTTTTGTGCATTCTGAGTTACAAAATGAATGAGATGTAAAGCTGTTAAGTGAACCTAGAGCCAGAGTTTCGCTATGGTAATAAATATAGTGAATTTTAAAGAGTGCATTTATTTTATTATGGTTTATGCGCTATCGACGAAGTAGATTTAATTCAATTCGATGAATTTAAATGAAATGCAGCAAAAAATGCTTATAATTTAATTTTCCGTACAAGGAAGTGATGTGGTGTATACATCAGAGTTTTCAAATTTAATACTGTACTATTTTACTATTGCTCTATATATTTTTCACTCACATAAAACACGTTGAAACAAGGAAAATTGCTGTTGTAGATCCCTAATGATAAATTAAAGGCTTCAGATTGATTAATGGAGTCCATCCAATTAACCTAACATGCAATTGAAGAGTAATATTCCCGTGAAGGAATAACAGGGATTTGAAAGTAAATAAATACAAAATTAGGGCACACTTAATAAAAACGGGCGTTTGTAATGCCAACCACCTAAAGAGGGATGAAAAATTAGTAATTAATAAGAAAACTGCTAAGAAAAAATTCAAATAAATAAAAGTCTGAAAGCTTTCAGATTTTATATTACCCCCAAAGGGACGCTTTTTTAAAGTTTTGCGAGTTACCTTTATTTATTAAATATCATGTTCTTCGCACTTAAACCATAAAATTCAATTACACAGGAATATTACAAAATATTTAAAAACAGCATATCTTTAATATTTCGGATACACAATATCGCGCGCTGGGAACAAAAATGTTTTTTTTTTCGTACAGTGTTGCCATTGCTCACTTTGAAATCGTTGAGTTTGTTAATCGAAAATTCTTTAAAGTTTTACAAAATATGAAATAGATAATAAAACAAATTCTAAATTTTGGCTTCCAGATGCCCATGTTCAGGTGAAGGATTACGTTATCCAAAATTTGATGTCTCTAAGTACCGTTGTCACAACGTGGAGATTCTCCATTACTTAATTTCTTTAAATATAATGCAGGAGTGTAATATTTAGTGGCAACAATTTGAAAAGTGAAACGCCGTTTTATAGTGGACGACGCAAAATGCCAAAGGGAAATTAATAGCCTTTCTGGGCAAATTACCCTTTTGCGATAAAAATTAATTAGAATTAAAAATTGGTAAGAAAATTTAGCGTTAAAAATTAATGACTAAAATATACAAGCTTATATCACGGATTAGAGTCCAAATTTCAAAGGAAAAACTCAATTTCAAATCCCCTGTAGAAAGTCACTTGGACTTTGGAAATAAAAAATAAGAATAAGAAACATTTAGCCAAGTTGGCTACTGTATAAGAAAAATTTCACCACGCGGTTTTTTTTTTTTTCGTTTTTGCTGCAGAAATTGTAATTTTTTGAATTTGACGCTGAAGACGCAGCAAATATTTTGAGTCAAGCTATGCATGGGTATTTTCTCCTCAACAAACTTCCTAATTCTAGAGCACGCCATTTGAACCTTATAGAGATTCCTAATAAACGAGTAATCGAAATTAAATAATACACACTGCAAATACGCAGTTCGCAAGCATAACGCAAAACTGAGGAACAGAAATTATTCCTTTTAGTAGAAGAATTGAAATCTTATATTAAATATAATAAGCAATTAAATAAAAAGTTTAAAAAATAAATAAACAATCTCATAAAAATCAATCATTTGATTATTAAATTATTACTTGAACAGGAAACAGAAGAAATTACTAAGAATTTAAACCTCAAGTCTAAATCCTTACATTTTTATTGCTTATAAAATTTAAAATTTTCACAGCACTATCGCTAAACTATTCAATTAGCTGTTGGCTCGCATAATGCAACGAAAAGTAACTCTAACAACGAGAAATTTTCAGTTTGACTCTTTAAAAACCAGTCAACGTAAAAGTAGCCTTTTATCGCAACACATGAGACCAATTAAACGGTACTTTAATTTCCAAAGTAACTTCTTACATTTAACGGTTTTCTGGGTCAGTACCAAATGCTATTAAAGCCTGCGAATAGTCGTTAAAAGATTACGACCCTTCCCGACAACTACAGTTAATTTCACATAATATTGTTTAAGTCCGGAGTTCAAAAGAAATAATCACCCAGTTTTACAGTCGGGGGCGATAACAAATGATATTCGCTCTCCCAGGGTTCGTGATTAGATGCAATTATGATTTTTCCTGGTTTAGAAATTTAACCCAGGTTCGAATTTAGTACGGTAAATACATTCCTGGCTATAGATGTTTCACTTTGCAGCTACCAGTATAAGAATATTTCCGATCTCAAATATTTCAGTACCCAAATTAATTTAGAATGAGTATGGAGTAATATAAGAAATAAAGTGAATTTCGATGGTTGTAAATCAAAATGCTTTTACATCAGAAACAAATAAATATATTGGTTTTTTTCTTTTATTGGTCATTAATTTTACGTCCTTGAACGAAGCAAAGGAAGTATTCTAATGGCTAAAAATTTCGGGTATCATATGTTCAACAGAATATCCATTTTAACTTGTAAGGATCTTAAGTTCACTAACCTTTATTATATGTTGTTATGATTAAGTAATGAAAAAAAATATATGATGATAAAGTGTGTATCAAATCTATCTATAACAGAATTCGCCAACTAGATATTGAATTTTTTTCCTTTTTAATTTTTTTCATCGATTCCCTTTAAATCTAAGCTCGTTTTAGGAAACTAAGTTTGAATTTTTCATTTACGTTAGGTAATTTTAAGACCTAACGTAACCTTATTTTTCATTTACGTTAGGTAATTTTAATTTCATTTACGTTAGGTAAGACGTATTGTAGTTTCCCGCAGTTTGCGTACTACAGACTACGTCTGTAGTACGCAAACTGCGGGAAACAGTTACGGGGGAAACTGCGGGAAACAGTCTGCGGGAACAGACTACGTCTGTAGTACGCAAACTGCGGGAAACTACAATACGTCTTTAACTTTCAAGAGGATTTAAACCTCTGGCCTTAAAGGTGGACAGTAACTGATGGCAAGCTCGCGTGAAGCCTCGTAGCAAGAAGACTCTCTCTCTCTCCTTCTACTCTTGGCAAAAAGCCACAACTTAAATACTTAAGCGTTAGAAAGTACAATTGGCATAAACATATTCACGTGTTAATTCTGGCCGGAAGTGGAAAATAAGAGATGATAGTAAAGATGATAGTCCTGCCGATTTGAGATTTCCTTGTTTAATTATATCTGCGAGGAATATTTTTTCTGTAAATAAATTTAATTCTGTAACGAATTTAATTTTATTTAAGTCTATTAAATCTGTAATAATTCTTTTTCTATAAGTTTTATAATTTTATTTAGTATATTTTCATTGCTTTGTATGTACATTTTACATTAATTAAGTAATTTTTGTTATTTTACATTAATTAAGTAATATTGTTTTATATTGCATTCAATATGCATACTTTACAGTACATTTTATATCCTCCTTTAGTATATATTGTTACGTGCGTACGGGTTCGTAATATATTGAATGCACAAGTCGTAAAAGGTTAACAAAAATTTATTTTTTTCACAATAAATAAATTAAAATGCTGAAATATTTCTTCACAAATCTTCGCACAATATCACAATATCTCAAACGTTTAGCAAAAACTCAGTTCAAAACAGATAAAATAGTTCTATCTTACAGCGAAATCACTACAATCAATAC
>KK114491.1:173194-201372 GCA_000611955.2 Stegodyphus mimosarum
ACTAACTGAGATGAGGTGTTTCACCTCGGCTTTTATAAGCTTTTTAATTATCAGTAGAACAATCACGATGTTTCTAGATTTTTCTGGATGGCAACAGTAATTACGAGATATTTATTTATTAAGCATTAAATGCACGCGCTCTTTTATTTTTATTGCTATTTTTTTTTGGCGTAGCTTTCTCTTCAAAAATCGTCTGCGTTGCTAAGGCAACATGAAGCAAATCTAATTACAATTCTAAATAAATAGCCAAATAAATGTGAAATTCGTAACAATATCAAGCAAATAAAAAAAATTAGTTAAAGTACTTAAAATTACTTTACAGAATTAAATTTATTTACAGAAAAAATATTCCTCGCAGATATAATTAAACAAGGAAATCTCAAATCGGCAGGACTATCATCTTTACTATCATCTCTTATTTTCCACTTCCGGCCAGAATTAACACGTGAATATGTTTATGCCAATTGTACTTTCTAACGCTTAAGTATTTAAGTTGTGGCTTTTTGCCAAGAGTAGAAGGAGAGAGAGAGAGTCTTCTTGCTACGAGGCTTCAGGCGAGCTTGCCATCAGTTACTGTCCACCTTTAAGGCCAGAGGTTTAAATCCTCTTGAAAGTTAAAGACGTATTGTAGTTTCCCGCAGTTTGCGTACTATAGACGTAGTCATTTAAAAGGCCAGTCTTAGTGCTAATCATCTGTGTAGAATATTAAAAGTTAGCTCCCATTTAAATTTTAGTTAGTTAGTAGTCTTATATTCTTTTACGTTCATATCACAGGTGGTTGGTCTTTGTATCCCGGAATGCGAGAACGTCTGTAAAATCGATAAGCAAATAGAGGGTAATTTTAACCCTTCTTATCTTTGTTGTATCTTCTACACACGCACGAATATAGTTTTTAGTAAGCTCCCTGTTCCTACTCAGGACTCCAGTTATGTTTGCAAAATCAACTAGAAGAAACACTATTCCTGATAAACTGTCTCCGAATGCATTTGAACGATTTGGTTTTGCAGGAAGTCAGTACGTACGCCTGGAATAAAGGACCCTTTTTCCAAAAATGAATGGGAAATAGATTTAAAATGGATTTTTTCGTGACATTTGCACGCACGTTTGAACATATATACATAAGTACTTCGTATAATTCGAAAACGATTAGCCGTAGAGTACTGAAATTTTGTGTGTAGGACTACCATAACATCTACCCTCAGGGAAGGTATTGGCTTATTTTGTGAAAAAAGAGTGTTATTGGAAAAAGCGAAATTTGAGAAAATTGTAAATTTGAATTTTAAAGCCAATAGAAGAACTTCCCAGGGTTTGGTACCTTGACGTGGTCTGAGGGCTCCTCCTCCCAAGGAAGGTGGTCGAAATCCAAACCCCAGGTTCAATCGGGTAAACCTCAGGGTCCCGATTGAATTTGAATCAAAATGGATCAAGATGTGCAGACAGAGACACTACTTCAAAATGATTGTATTGAGGAAGCCAGATCACTTATAGGTGATCTCGAGATAAATCTTGCAGAGGCTTCAAGAGTACGTAAAAAAACGTACGTAAAAAAATCTTAAAGACGCAAGAAGTGTTATTTAATTTTATTACATTACAAGCATTGGAAATTGAAAACCTTAAGGGAAGGTTAGAAGTTTTGCAAAAACCACAAGTAGTGGAAAAAACGTATGCAGAAATTACTAAAGAACAAAGGATAGATAAAAGATCTATTCCTAAAAAGGAAAAAATAAAGAAAAAGGAAGAACATGTTACATTGATATATCCAAAAACTAAGGATGTTTCATCTGAAGAAGTAAAGATGAAAATTGTTGAGACTATAGATCCCGTAAATTTAAAAATAGGGATCAAAAATGTAAAAAAGATCAATAATGGTGGTCTTGCTATTGAATGTTCAAATAATGAAGAAATTGATAAACTTGAAGAGGAGATAAAGACGAATGTACTGCTAAAAGAGGATTTAGAAGCTAAAGCTCCGAAAAAGAAAAATCCTAAGATTATTCTTTATAATCTTGATTTTGAAATTGGAAAGGATGAACTGGAAGAAGCAGTAATAAAACAAAATGTTATGTTTGAAGATGGTGGTTTTAATCCACTATTTAAAATAAAAGGAAAGAATAATAAAGTTCATTGGGTTGCTGAGATTCAACCCCAAAAATTTAAAATTGTTATAAATCAAGGTAAAATCAATTTTAAATGGTCCCGTATAAATGTCAGAGAGTATCTGAATATAGTGAAATGCTATAAATGTCAAGAATTTGGACATTTTCAAAAAAATTGTACCAAAGAACAATTATGTGCAAACTGTGCTCAGAAAGGACATAGTCACTGGGACTGTAAAAATAGTCCAGTATGCATAAATTGTGCAATAGCAAACAGTAAATATAAGCTTGGATTGGATGTGAGACACTCAAGTTTGGATAAAAATTGTTCTTGTTTGAAAAGACAATATGATCTATTAATTAGAAGGACTAATTATGGGTCTTAATAAATAATAAGAAGAGTTTAAGGCTCTCTTAAAAAAAAAAAAACTCTTGTCTCTGAAAAAATTTGAATTTGTGTAAAAGATTATATGTTTATGACTTCAGTGTAGTCTCTGTAAATTATCATTTAGAGATTGTATTAAATTATCATAAGTTCTGATAATCTATGTAAATATGTCAAAATTAAAATTGAAATTTGTACGAAAATTATTATATTATTTTATTATTGTTTTTGACGAAAATAGTTATTTTCAAAAATCAAGAAGATTTAATTATTGTATTCTATTATTTATGTATTATCTTTTGTTTATAATAAAGGACTTTGCTGGCGAGGTCGGCAAATCTTCCTTAGGAGGTCGAGTACGGTATGGTGGTTGGTAAAATTAATTAAATTTAGTAGATCCATTAATCCCTGCTTATGCCGAAAGGTAGCAGGTTAAATAACCAGTCTTACCATAACATCTAGTTGTTATCAGCAGCACCAAATGTATATAGTGTATAAATATTTCGGTCACTGAATTCGGCTTTAAACTCCTTACTGGACCTTAATTTTCGCAATGATAGTCACATACTTCTATTTTCAAAAGTGCTTTAAGTGGCAAAAGAAAAAGGTTTAAAAAAATTAATTTTCGTCATATCTAACTTTTAATGCAGTCTCTCTGCACCTATACTTATATTTGGGGAGTGTTTATACTCTTTACGTAAAATAAAATTAGAAGAAGTTTGACTCCCATACGACAAAAATTGACTGTTATATTTAATTTCAAAATTTGCAGTTTTTAATGTTGTGGCGGACCACACAGAGGTGAGAAAACGGTATATGTGGTCCCCGCAAGTCGCTGCTTCTAAGCTTTTATGGTGTGTCCCACGACATGTTTCTGACATCGCAGACGCAATAATTCGTTCCAGTTGACAGTGCACGAGACAAAACTTCACGACTAGTGTCAAGTGATTTTAGCCTTCTGCACTGTGTCTGTCATCAAAGCCTCTCGATTTCAGGAAGGCTGACGAACCAATGATTTGTTTTTCCTCTGATATCGTACCAAATATAACGAATCAGAGGATGTAAAATACAATACAGAAATTAAGGAGAAGTGACAAAATCAGTCTGAAGATTGTTTTCCATAGGAACAAGACCTCAGAAGGTTCCTGAACTCTCGACTAGAGAGAACTAGAATGCTCTTGAGACTCGACTACAGAGACCCTCATTAGCAGGCCCCTCACTTCACGAAGACTTTAATTTACTTCAATACTGTTCTATGCTATCCATGAAATATATATATTTGTAAAGAGATCCTCGTGACTGTAGTAAATTTGTTTTGAATTCAATAACGCAGTAAGTATATCAGGACTTAGCATTCTGTGTGTATTCTTTGAGAACATGGTAAATTCTGTGATAGGGTTCTTATCCTTACGTTCTAAGTCCTGAACTGGAACAGTGAGCGGATAATACGCTATGTTCTGATGTAACTGCTGGGCTGGAGAATAACTGCACGTGAAGGGATTTGAAATCCTCTTTTATTCAATTACTATTAAATACAAACCTCCCAATTCGGGAGAGATACAGAACGTAACAGACCACACTTTGGTCGAACTTAACAATCAAATAAATTTAAATAAATTAAAATAGAACTTAAATTAAACGTTGCTTCGCAGAGCAATTCGCGGAAGTTGGCCTCTACCGAAAAGGGTGCGTAGCAAGGTATACTAAATACTACCGCACTTTAATTTATTTTACAATGCAATCACGTAGTAAGCACTATGGCTTATAAATTTAAACTGCTAGCTGGTCAGGCGAAAGTTGAGCAGCGTGACCGGGATCTGAGGCAAAGCTCTCACACACCGAGAGGTTTCCACCTCTGGCTTAAATAGTGCTTGGCTGAACTTCAAAAATTAGCATAAGCTAAAAACGCGCGCTTCTTCTGACAGGAAGTTGAAGCAGAGAGGAGATAGAAAAGATTTAAATTAAAATAAACTTGGTTAGTTTAACTAAAACCTTACAAGTATTACGCAACCTCACAAATGTACCAATCGTAACAAGTAGTCAGACCCGCTACCTGCCGCCACTTAACACAGTGGTAACCGCCATTCACTCCCATAATGTGATTTCCAACTTGCTTTGAGGAATCGGTTAGCTAAGTAAAATGATTCAAGAAAATAAGTTTAAATGAAGGGCAGCAGAAATGTATGTAATTTAATAGGCCATACAAGTAAGTCCTAATGGCCACATCAG
Source organism: Stegodyphus mimosarum (assembly GCA_000611955.2). Taxonomy (NCBI): domain Eukaryota; kingdom Metazoa; phylum Arthropoda; class Arachnida; order Araneae; family Eresidae; genus Stegodyphus; species Stegodyphus mimosarum. The sequence goes on from KK114491.1 coordinate 177,905, forward strand.
ATTTTTTTCTTTTAGTTTTTAAGGACTCTTTCTTTCACTTTTATCATATATCTACTAAGTTCAGAGCAAGGAGGAAGAGTTTTCTTACAGAAACGATCTGTAAAACCCCCTTACCAATATATATATTTTTCAATTCGCTAAAGGAGAAGTTAGGAAAAGATGATAAAAAATAATTGTTGTTGTTTTAGTTATTCCCATTTCAAGGTAAAGTAACCGGATCGATATCGCAAATAAGCATCTTAAATGGGGTTTAATGTTAGGGAAACAACGTCTTTAGGTTGAGCTCCGCTCTCAGTTTTGATCGAGAACACACGATGGAACTTGTGCTGACATCTTGTCCTGTGGTGACAGTGTCCCTTGATAGGTTTTTTATTTTGGTTGATTTTAAGTGTCTCACCTTCCCTAAAGACGATATAGATATTTACAACCATGCATATCTTCTCTAGGATTTGAACCTGAGCTCAACGTCTTGTCAACTTGCTTTGCTAACGCTTTTAGAATCATGATTTGATAACGTATAAATTGCATTACAAATTTAGGAACTATTTATCGAATTGTTTTAATAAAATGGCATTTTCCATTAATAAGGGATCTCAATAATAGCTTAATCAATAACACAAGGTGAAGAGGGGAGGTTCGCAGTAGAAAACGTCGAGAAAGGAAAAAGAAAAAACAAAGCTTCATAATACTAAACCATTCTTCTAGAGCTTCATAAAGTTAAAAACTTTCTTCTAGAGCTTCATCATGTTTAGTAATATGAAAAAACATAATGAAAATAAATGCAACAAAACTTTGCGACAAATGCAACAAAACTTTGCGACAAATGCAACAACAAAACTTCACAATCATGGCAAAAAACAATGCATCAAGTAAATATGCTTTTTATATATCTAAATGCCTCAAAATTTTTGTAAAAAGTATGCTTTATGGATTGTTTTATTTATTTACCACGAATCCGATATTACAAAGTTTCGTTTCACTTTATTTTTATCGCAATATTTTGTACGACGATATTCTTCTTACGCTTTGTTTTCTTCATGATATTTCTCTCGCGATGTTTTGGTCGAAACGATACCATGCGCAACCATGCAGAACTGTAAAAAATATTAATAAAAATATTATTTATTATCTATTTTAAGAATTCATATTAAAGGTGCTAAAGGAATCCTAATTATTTGCTAGTTTATCATATTTTCATTTTATTTGCATGTTGTTCGTTAATAACTCTGTTCGTATTCATTGTGATTACCCAGAATTTTAGGAAAATTGTTGTTATAGTTAAGAAAGGAAAAAATATATGATGATAAAAAGTGTATCAAATCCATCTATAACAGGATTCAGCAGCAAGTTACTAGATTTTTTTCCCGTTTTTAGTTTTTTTCATCGATTCCTTTAAAATCTAAGCTCGTTTGAATTTTTCATTTACGTTAGGTAATTTTAAGTATAACTAATTTTTTTATTTGCTTGATATATACTAAAGGAGGCTATAAAATGTACTGTAAAAATATGCATGTTGAATGCAATATAAAACAATATAACAAAAATTACTTAATTAATGTAAAATCTACATAGAAAACAATGAAGATATACTGAATATATTATAAAACTTATAGAAAACGAATTATGGCAGATTTAAAAGACTTTATTAGAATTAAATTTGTTGCAGAATTAAACAGAATTAAATTTACTGAAAGAAAAATATCTTTCTCGCAGATATAATTAAACAAGGAAATCCTAAATCGGGAGTAAAATAACTAGAACAAAACTCACTTAATAATATCACAAAAAAATTCAGTTAAAAATTATCGAAATAATTATCAGATCGTTGAATTCTTGCATAATAAACTGTTTAAGGGGCTAAAATCAACCTCTGAGAGAGCAGAACTTGGAAACCCCAATAATGGAAAACCAAAAGCATTCTTTAGTCCTGTAAATTTTTGGCGCATCTTTGAGAATTCTAGAATTTTGAGTAACCAAGGGCTTTAAATAAGTTCCTTAATTCTAGTATTTCCTTAAACTTGATTGCTTCTTTCCGTAATTGCCATTTTTTGGGGGGGGGGGGCTCGAAATGCTCAACAGTCCTTGAGATGTGTCCACTTCTTCAAGATCTTAGAATCTACATTCGCTTTTCCTTCCCCCGCTCAAGTTTTAAATAATTGTTACAAAGAAATGTTGCCCTTTTTGATAATTGTTCAATTTCGAAAGTTTCCAAATTAATTGGAACGTTTTCTTCTTAACGTAGATATGAAATTACTAATTTTGATCGAAATCAAAAGACCGCCTTTGGACAAGTCCTTCGAAATATGATACTAGTTTAAAGAAGAAATCTTTCCAAATTGTATTTGGGTTTTTCTAGTGTCGCAAAAAAACTGTCTGAAACGGCTAGTTAATCTGTATCGTTTAACAAGCATTTCTTTAATTTTACGGTAATACTGAAGTTCTCTCTAGTAATAAATTGTGTCATTTCTGTTGGCAATGACTAATAAGATAAAAATGTCTATTTTGATTCTGCGACACTAAAAAATTTTGATTGACGTTCAAAAATTGTCAAACGCAATCTAGTTTCTTCTTCTTTAGGCTTAAACTTAGGAACAACTACAGTAATATCCATTTTATGTTGATCTATTTCATAACCTTGTCATCTCTTTTTCAGAAATGTTTTGTATCTTCAGTTAAGTTTTTGTTTTTCCAACTCAGAAAGACGCTCCTTTTCGATTCGTTCATCTTCAGCACTTTTTTCTTTACGCAAAAGTTTTTCAGCTGCTTGTTCTTCACGCAAAATTTTTCTTTCTGAGCTAATGCTAAATTGCCATTTTCAGCTGCTTGTTCAACCAATTTTCTTTCATTAATTATGCTAGTCAATACATTGTTTACAAATTGTTCTTTATACTTGTTTGAGTTCGTGATTCACTTTTTGAGTTGAATCACTTTCAGATTACCTGAGATGGGCAGACCTAGTTCTGGGCTAGCATTTTAGATCTTTTTTTCTGGCTTAAACGTCATATTATCGTACTTTCAGTGTCCGTTGAAAGGTTGTTGTCTGTTATCTTCGGGAGAAGATGAAGCGGAAACTTCATGCAATCTTCAAAATAATCTTCGGGTGAACACTTCGCTTGGGGAAGTACTAACTAGGAACATGAAAAAGAATATGAAACGATGGCTCTGAGTCTCAAAAAACGGTTGTTCTCAACCGGATTAATCATTCGGGTTCCGCGCTGGGCTACCAACTTATAAACCGCTATAATTCCAACCGTTGTTAGCTTTTCAAGTATGGTATTATTCTCCCTTAAAACTAGCATTGCACTGTAGGTATATGTGTTGGTGCTATAATAGAAAATTTTATTGCCAAAATGCCTTCATATTTATTATTTACATCATAAAAAGGAAGAAATACCTGACTTACAAAAGCCTAAAGCCAGAAGACAAAACGTCTACGCAACACTTGTCTCACCGTTCATACTTACCATTCACTGTCTGCCCAATTCAACATCCTTAAAACTTATTAGATTCCTACTATTAGCTCGCACTCTCCGTATATCTTGTTCAAATTTTCAATCATTAATAAAATACTCTTTATTCACCTACTCAAGTTCAAATACATTCTTTTAAACTTACAGTAGCTGACACTTGATGCAGTTTTTTCACATATTAAAATCTTCTACAATTTTTAATTAAAAAAATTTGTTTTTGGAATTTCTTTTTCAAAATTTTTATTTGTTGACTTATATAGGAATTGACTTTAAATTTTTTTAACATTACTTTTTTTAATGTCAGTTATTGCTTTTCTAAAAATCATTTTTACAACTTTTTCTTACTGTTGCCGTTTACCATTTTCTAAACTTTATCTTGCCGCGGTTGCTTTTCATTTACTGCTTTCTATTAATTACAGAATTCTGTATTCCCTCTGGCGGCCACTTGAAAGCCTTGGGGTTATATCAGATCATAAAGTTATAATTTTCATTCCTAGTTCTATAAGAAATTTCATATTTGTGACTTTAAGAATTACCTCGTATATGAAATCGATCTTTACAGGACTATACTAAAACAACTTATAGTGGCTTAGAACTATATTCTAAACCTTTTAAAACTCTTCTTGCAACATAAATTGTGAGAAAGTTTCGAAAATGCGTATTTATTTTTTCTAATTATTTTACTGATGTTGAAAATATGGCTTTCAAAGTAAAGGCAAATAAAAACTGAAATGTTATAGCTGTGTTGAGTTAAAAACTACAATATTTGATTAAAAAGATAGGAAAATTAATAAAATTAATTCTTCTTTCATTATTTTATTCTTCATTGCAAATTATATATGTTAAAATAAGTGAATGAATTCACATATCATATATGATCTATCTGAAAATGTGTCTTTATAAGAAAAGAAAATAGAATGTTTTAAAAATTAATTAACTTGTGCAAGTCTTATCTCACCGAACTGCACTTAACCAAAATACAGTTTAATCGAAATGTTAGTGTTGTACTAATAAATACATTCAAAAGTCAGTTATGCTACTAATAATGGTTTTATTAATGCAAAATAAGTTTTCCCATTTTGGAACTTTTCCATTACTATCAATACGATAGAAAACTTCCTTTGCCCAAACTACTAGCCGTAGCCAAATGTTGTTGCTATTCAAAAAAATATTCTGAACTTTTTCAGCATAAGGATAATTGTATTATCCTATGTTTTAATCGGTAACGGGAATAGTTCGAATTAAGAAACACACACCACACATGAATAAAATACATAGAATATGAGGAAAGAAAATGCAGTGTTTTTTAGCCCAAAGGGCGTTAGCCCAGAAGGGCTATTATTTTCGTTTTGGCATTTTGCGTGGAAAACTTTAAAAGTCTGAATCTTTTTTCAAACTGAGGTCACCAAATATTATCGCCCGGTATTATATTTAAAGAAACTAAATAATGAAGAATATGCATGAATGTATGCATGTTTCTCGTACTATACTCGATACCTAGAGCCATCCAATTTTGAATAACGTACGTCTCTACCTGAATATGGGCATCTGAAAGTCCAAATTTGGAATTTTTTTATTATCTATTTCATATTTTGTAAAGAAATAATAGGTTTTTGGTTAAGAAACTCAACGATTTCAAAGCAACACTTTAATGGCAACACTGTACGGGGGAAAAAAACATCTATCTCTAGCGCGCGAGACTGTGTATGGAAAATTCTAAAGATGCTCTTTTTAAATCATTTTTCGATATTGTTGTTGAATTGAGTTTCATGGTTTAATTGTGAAAAACATGATATTTAATAAATAAAGGTAGCACATAAAACGTTAAACTTTGGCCTTTATATTTTGAATAATACAAAATCTGAAAACTTTCAGATTTTTCTATTATTTTCTTTTTTTTAAATTTTATTTTGTATTCGCATATAATCAGAACAAAAGTGTTATTTTCATTTAGATCTACATAAAAAGGGACTAAACAAACAATTTGGCTGAAGATTTTGGCACTTTTCTGAAGCGGTGTTATTACTGAAAAATCCCATAATATTTCAGATCAATTTTTATTCATTGTTTCATTATTTAGAGGTAAATAAATATTTTATGATGGGAAAACTTATTTCATTTTATAATGAAAACGTGCTTTTCTTTCTATGAGGAAATTTTGTAGGCCAAAATAGTAAACTTTGAAATCTTTACAAAGGAGATGACTTTCAACTATCTGCTTTCATTGATGGAGTTCGTATCGACTAAAATATAGATCCTCCAAAAAATGATTTCTAAAAGTGATTAATTTACCAAAAAGGGAAGCATCAAAATATAAGTAAAATATGAAATTTTTTAATGCAAGAAAATCTAGCGAGAATTCGATATATGCAATTATCAGTTAGCGTGGTCGATTCAAATGTATAGCTTGTGTTTTAGATAAGCTTAAATTAACTCGAACAAATTTACTTTTATTTTAAAATTTATTTATTTATTTGCCCAAAACAGCTATTAGTGCCGAAACTCGGTATTGCGTTATTCCACTTTTCGTTCCTGTCTGTTGCCATTAGGCAAAAAGTAAAATATTTGCCTTTCAAATTTAATCTGTCTGCTATTGATGAAAGAGCTAAGCTATCTGAAAGCAATAGATGCAATTTCTAAAAACGTTTATTTATTTTTTTTTACTCTTGAATCTGATTCAGTTAAATAAAAAAGCATTTAATTCGTGATATAACTAATAAAAGCATTAAATATTTTAATAGAACTATGTTACATTTTTTTTTAATTTTCCAAATATACGGAAGATATATAACATCCGCATGTTAATCTAAATGTGTAACCGCTCCTGGTAATATAACCTGTAATCATTTATCTATTTATTTTTAACTAATTGTTAATTTTAAGTTAAATAACTTTTCTGTCACTCTCTTTTCGCCCACGCTTTTTATGCCAGAATGCGAATGAGATAACGAGCGTTTATTCATACTGATGGAGAAAGAAGTGTTATTTAAACGAAGAATTCGCAAGTTAATTTTAGAGCGTGTTATGCCTACTTGAGGCCACGTTGTACCTTGACTTGTTAGCGATTTGATTGTGTGGCGTTGAGTATTTCTAGTCATCAGGCTTGTCTTGCCGGTTTCTACAAATCAGAGCCTTTCCTGTGCTTTACTTTATCCTGTGAGCCGTTAGGGTGTTCTGTTACATTTGATTTAGTTCATCATTACGTATTTAAGCTGAGAAAGAAGATCTGGTTTGTGTAAATCCAAGCTGTAGCATTATTATTTCTTTGTATTCAAATAAAAAGGTCTTATATATCATTTTCTGACCTCTGTTTCTCTAATCAAAAGACTCAAAGATAATTCTTCTGTAGTCTTTTTAAAGTATGTACGTGTATGCTTCCTAAAAATACCAGACTTTATAAAACTATGGTGAACTCACTTTAGCAAAGAGGTTGCCCTCTGGTGAGTAGCCAGAGAAAAACTCCAGCAAAAGCCAAGTGATGAACCTGTTAAGTTGTAACTTATAGAGGGGAGTCTAATTGAATAGGGCCATAAAAGAGTGCTTTATAGTATCACAATAATTTATTACAATTGTTAAGTTACACACACGGACATATCATATAATTTTAAGAATTATACAGAGCAGGGGTCTGATGCAAGAAAGTTTCTGTTTCCTAAAATTATGTGTTGTGTGTGTGTGTGTGTGTGTGTGAGTGTGTAAAACATAGTGAAACATAGTGACAGAGAAAAAGAATAAAAACATTTGTCTTTTTCCTTTTCTCATCTTCTGGGCTGTGGGGGATGTATATAACAAATTTTGAAAGGAAAAACTCTGGGAAGAAGGAAAGCAAGATAGGAAAGGAGCCAGACTGGGAAAGGTCAAGATCGGTAAAAATAATTGGTCATAATTAGAGTTTGTAGTCTAAATCAGATATTAAATGTCATAATCGGAAAAAAATTAATGGAGAATTTTGAAATATTACAAAATAAATTAATTTTGGATAGGAACTAGAGTTCTACTAGAAACTGGAATTCTACTATTTCTAACAGTTAATTTAAATTCACGTGCTCGATTAAAAGATAATAATCGGTTGAATGAACAATTTCTGATTTATTTTTAGTTAGAGGATTAGGTTACCTATTTCATAAGTAACTTCAGAATATTGTTTTAAAATTTTGTAAGGTCCTGAAAAGGGAGAAGAGAGTTTACGTGTATTAGGATATTGGAATTCTTCATACATTACTAAATCATCTATTTTAAAATTACTGGGTTCATAATGAACATAATATCTTTCTTTATTTAGATTATGATAACTGTCAGATCTTTTTTGAGCAATTTTTCTAGCTTCTTCAATTGGCCGATATAATTCTTGATTTTGAAGTAAAGAATCATAAGGTAATTTTTCATACATTAAATATGATGGTGGGAATTTGACTACATAATTAGGAGTATTATTATGTTCTTCAGTTACTTGGGGTAATAATTTTGTCCACGCAACATTACCTTAATAAGAAGTTAGTTTGGATTTTAATCTAGTTATAAATGTTTAATTAGTGCGTTCAACTTTACCGTAAGTTTAGGAATAATTGCTTTACATTATGATTCCTTAAAAAGTGCTTAAATTTTGAAGATGTGAAAGTAGCATTTCTACTAAAAATTTTCTTTGGTACCTGAATTTGAAAAATTTGCCTTAAACAATTTATGCAAGTATCGGTAGTTACACTCTTAGAAGCAAAAGTCCAAATATACCTAGTTGCATTGTAGGGTTTATATTTATTTTAACTAACATTTATTTTAAATTTAAATTATCTTTCCTGTTTAGCCTTCATTTTTCCCTAGAAATACCCGTGCCAGAGTATGTAAATTGTAGTAGCACGCGCAGTTTATTCAAATTTAGCGGAAAACAGTTGAATTAAATAGTAGACGAAACCAGAGTGTGAGAGTCTTGCTTTGAAGTCACGCTAGTGAGGAGAAGTTACGCTAGTGAGGTTACTCGGTAGAATTTAGATCGGCGCGTGTCGGCCTGTGTGCCTAGCTTTGCAGAAGAGCTAGTTTTCAACTGTTAATCAGTAATCTTGCTGAATCTCAGCGGTAATTAAAAACGCGGTTAGTTTAGGATCTCAGAGCTTCGTTGGTAGTGTTTTGATATTTGTTCATCTAATCATTACTTTTAGTTTTACGTTTTGTTTGAGTTGAACCGCCGGGTTGGCGCAGTTTGTGAGCGTCAAGTAGACGCCTTTGTCATATTAAAGATAAAATAAAAAAGGGCTTTAACCTCTTCTCACGTTTCTGTGTAAATTCCCACATAGTGGCAGGCACTAATCCAGTTTCTGACAAGTTGGGCCAGCGAGATCTTACAGCATGATCAATAATAATGTGAATATACTTTTTTAGTAAAATTATAATAATGTAAACCACCAACAGTATCAATAGACAATATTTCAAAAGGTTCACTTACAAATGGTAAACTTTGCATTAAACCAAATTTCTTTTTTTTAGATTTCTTAGTATGAAGAGACACTGGAATTACAATTTTATACAGTCCTTGTTTTTTAATGGTGAACACATCATTTACTTTCTTATAATTAGGATTGCAAACATTATCTAAATTTAGATATTCTTTAATTTCTCCTAATGATAATAAATTAACTTGTAAACCTAATTGTTGACAAGTAAGATTTCTAGACAGCATGCCCGCCTCAACCATTAGTAGAATCTTTTTTGTACTTAATATCAAAATCATACATAGATAATTTTAAAGACCATCTAAATAAACGACCAGTAAATTGTTTAATATTCTTAAGCCAAACTAAAAGTAGCGTGATCAGTACGTACAGTAAAATGATAACCATATAAAGAATAATAAAATTTATCTATTGGATCAATAATAGCTGAACATTCCAGCTCAGTAATTACATAATTTTTTTCCTAAGGTCTTAATTTTTTAGAATGAAAAGCAATTGGATGTAAACTGTCATGTGGGTATTGCTGTTTTAAAACAGCACCAACAGCTTCTTCAGAGGCATCAACAAATACATGACAGAGATATTTTAGATGAAACAAATATAAAATAGGTCTAAAAACTGATGCATCTTTCAGTTTTTGAAAAGCTATTTGACATTCATCAGTCCACTTATAGAGGGTATCTTTTTTAGTAAATTCGTTAAAAGGATTCTATTTTTTGCATAATTTTGAATAAATTTATGATATACGTTTATACTTCTTAAAAATCTGTGCAGTTCTTTAACATTTTTAGGGGTTTGCAATTTCTTAATAACTTTTATATTTGCATTACTGGGTTGGTATTTGCTCGTTTGAATTTTATACCCTAGAAAATTTATTTTTCCTTAGCAAAATTGCATTTAGATCTTTTAATTTTATATTTTCTTTCTCCCATATATCAAATATAATTCTAAGATGGTTTAAATGCTCATCAAAATTTGGAGAAAATACTATAATATCATCAAAATAATTTAAAGCAAATTGAATCTGATATTTGTTTAAAATTTGTCTAAAAGCTCTTTGAAAGACAGGTGGAGAATTTTTCCAACCAAAAGGTAATCTAGTAAATTCATGAAGTCCAAAATTTGTGGTAAATGCTAGTTTCTCAGTATCTTTTTCATTTAATTTTATACGCCAATAGCCAGATGCTAAATCCAATGCAGAGAAAACTTTGGCATTCGTTAACTGATCTAAAACAGCATCTATTCTAGGGATTGGTTAAGAATCTGTTTTGTAATTTTATTAGTTTTCGAAAATCAATACATAATCTAGATTTTGATTGTTCATCTCTTTTATAGGCTAAGTTACAGAAGCAGCATAAGGACTATAAGAAGTTTTAATTATACTAGCTTTTAACAACTCATCTATTTGTTTCTTAATTTCATTATTATCTTTAGAAGAGATTCCATATGGTCTATAGGCTATTCGTAATTCAGGAGTTAAAACAACTGTAAGGGGTTCAATATTAACAGAACCAACATCATATTTACTTTTAGCAAATATATGATTTATAACTATTCAACAACTTTTATAATTTACCATCAGAATTGTCAATACTTTCAAAATAATTACTAGATTTTTTTAATATTAAGATCACTTATACATAAAAATTATTTTGAAAAAACTTATCTAATTTAACATTTTTACTCACCTGGTGTTTAAACTGGTAAACTTCATAAGTATTAAATTCCAATTGGAATTTGAACAGTGAAACACAAGATGAAGACAATAAATAATTTGGATATTGTTCGGAGAACAGCCTTCACGCCAAAAAGGGAGAAAGAGCTTATTGTGGTATGGCAGGCAATGGTTGTCATTCGATGACGTACTTCCTCTAGGTAGACAGCCGTAATACTTTTCCCTTGCTAAGGGATTATCTGTAGTATTACTTATTATCTGTAATATTTATTTATTAGTATTTATTACTGTAGTATTTATTGTTGTAGTATTTATTCTGTAATATTTGATTATCTGTAGTATTTACTTCCGTTGGCATGATGAAATGTCGCCCATACCCTTAAAGAAGCCAAGTTGGCGCAATCAAGGCTGTTCTCCGAACAATATCCAATAATTTAAATAAAAATTTACCATATAAAACACTACATTTTTTATGATTTTTCCTATTTTACATGGCACCTTAATAATTTTAACCACTGAAATCTGATTAGATAAAAAAAAGAATTTACTTAGAGGTTTATCTTTCATTAATTCACCTTTGATATCCATATGATGAAAAATATTTTTTGAAATAACATTGATTTCACTACCAGTATCTAAGATAGCTGGTAAATTTTGTTGTCAAATTTGGACATTAAAATATTTTCACTTTTTTGATTCAGACTTGGATATTGTATTATGATAACTTAAAGAAGGAACTGGTTGATAAGAAAGCGGCCTATACGGATATTGGATTGGTTAAAATGACATTGCAGAATATCTAGGTGAATTTTGCCTAAAATTTTGCCTGGGAGTAACAAATCTTTGCTCATTACTTGCGCTTGGTACTTTCTCCAGTGCCATGGAAATTGTAAAACGTTTTCGAACTATTTCAATCCATTCTTTTGGTATTTTTATCCTTCGAACAAGTAATAACATGCGCTGGGCTTCTGGAAGACCTTGTTTGAGGGCTTCGACTATGATAGAATCACTTAATTTTAAACTGGACTCTTATCGTAATTTGGTTCTGAAATAGAGGGCAATATTATTAAATGTTTCGTATTTGACAGATACAAAGTCATTAAATGTCACTGCCACTGCTGTGAAAAGTATGTACTGAACTTGTCTTTCAATTCTTGCCAATCCTTGCCTAAACATTCGCGAAAGAAGTATGCAAGCGCCTCGCCACGCAGGCACTCAGAGTATATTAAGGGTTTGTCCTTATCTCCAATATTTTTAGTATCATATTTTCTTTCGAATAGTAAAATATAATTATCCACGCGTATGTCACTCTTAGAGGCATCAAAAATGGGAAACTGGAACTTTGTGATGTCGATAGTAGTTGCATCTTCCGTATTTGTTGACATGGCGTTTGATTTTGCAAGCATAATCCCCACCATAAGTTTTTGAAGCGTTTAAATTTAAGCACAAAGCACCACAGAAAAAGCGAATCTGTCTGCAGATGACTGACACTCTATTTAAAAACGTTGCTTCGACCTATTTTCAGAATGGCGACGAAATTACGCGTTGAAATCCAGAGAAGTTTTTTCCCACACAGAAAAAATATCCCAGCGGCTAATTAATTATTTGTGATATTTACTACTAGAAGATAGTAGAAGAGCGTTGGAAATGCTGCAGCTTAGCAGTCAGAGTCCGGATGTTGTCTTTGGCGAAGTGGAAAGCAGAGAAGAATTTCACCTTAAAAAACTTCACATCTTTATTCAATTAAACTGGCAGCTCAATTTCGTTAGACGAAGATCACATATCCAATAACGATTTATATAGTAATACTGAAATCCTGAAATCCGCTGAGTTGGCTTCCGTCCCGGAGTATTACATAATCAATGCAGAATTGGTTACCAACTGAGCAGTTTAAGGTCCTTAAAGATATTAATAGCACTGTGTTTCTTAGGAAGACGAAACTCTTACCGACCGTGCATAATACATGCTTACTTACTAATATATAATACAAATAAAAAATAGATTCAAATATGTGTAGCAATTACATAATAAAAATACATAGCAAATTCTTGAATAAATACTGATACATTCCTGAATAAGTACTAAAACATAACTGAGTTATTAAAACATTACACAAAAATAATTACAGCTTATGAAACTAAGGTATGCCTGCACTTTATACACTTACCAATGCTTGATAGACCAATAACTTGTACCATATTGTTACAAAATGCATTATATAGCATGTGAAAAATAATCAGTCTACTTTTTCACGAGTATTTTTACATAGATCAATTTATATTGTTTATGTATTTTTACATAAACAATATATGAACAATTATGAATTATGAATCAATTATGAAACAATTATGAAACAATTATGAATCTACTTCTTCACGAGTATTTTTACATAGAAATGTGTTATACAGCAGGTACAAGTACATTTTATCAATCTTCTTCTTAACGAGTACTTTTACATTCCTGAGTAAATACTAAAACTTGATTCAAATACTGATGCATTACACACAAATTTACCTTTTACAAAAATTACAAATTTACCTTACAGTGTATAGTACTTTATCCCATTACCTATGTTTCCTAATATTACTGCACATAATAATAAAAAATTAAAAAAAAAACTTCGTAAGTACATTATATAAAGTACATTATGCAAATATATTATACCAGTACATTACACAGTTACCAATATTTAATACAGTTGCTAGTATATTATAACTAGCACGCATACGGGATAAATAACATAAATGCATTATTTAACAAATACAGTTAATGATGCTTATTAACCACTTATTAATTAAATACCCATACGTTACTGGATAATTGCATCTTGCAATATCTAGTACATATTATAGTCACTATTACATTATACAATTGATATCCAAAATATTTCATCTATATATAACTTAAATAGATACGATCCTGATTACATACTAATATTTTGTTTAGTTACCACTTTTTTTTTCTTTTTGGCATAAACTGAAGCATTACACAAATAGAGATTCATCTTACAAAATCCAGTACATTATACAATTGCTAATACTTAAACAGTTATTGTACCTTATAACGCAACCTCGGACTACTGGAAAAAAACTACTACCTGCACAATTGCTAAAATGATATAAGACCCTTACTAATGCAAATACTAATACATAATTTCCAAAATATAATTATCAATATATAATATAATTACTAATATATTACAAGGCACGTTCAGTTGCAGATACATTAACCATGTATTGTACCAGAGCACAGCACTAATGTACTACCACAGACATGGAGCATTCTAGTTTCTATAATCTTCGTGCAATTACAAATAGGCTATCCCTCGTAGCCATTAACAGTATCCCCTTAATGAAATGATTATGCTGAAATTGTTTGCCTATGCTAAGAGCATTTATTTGCACACCAGTCAATAATGCTTTTGAGCCGCGTGGTTGCATACTTATTATATTGGATTCTCTTGTACCACATGGGCTTATTATTATCACTTGGCTGCCTGAATGTCTTATTCCTGAGATAATTGCATCTAAATGCAAAGTGGTCCGGGCTGCCTTCTTCACCACAGTCACAAGATGCATTATCTCTAATCTTAAAGCGGTAAAGATAAGAGGGAAAGGGGCCATGGTCCGTCAAAAAGTGAGTGGTATAGTAAGACGTATCTGTCCAGGGAGATCCTAGGGATGTACTTATATACTCTTTGTCCTGTGGCGCTTCTATTCCACTCGTCTTGCCATTTAGTCATAAGCTGAGACATTGTTTGTTGCTTGAGAAAAGAGACCGGTTTAGGAGCCGATAATTCTGGGAGTCTGGTAGAACATGCCGCTTCTTTGGCAACGTGGTCAGCCATTTTATTGCCATACATGCCAATATGTGAAGAGATCCAGTGCAGATGAGGCCTATTGTCTGAATGGAAAATTTGTAGCAGCAGATGTTTAATATTATTCACTAATGGACTGCGCCAAGCAGTCCCTGCTATTGCAGGTAAACTTGAAGCTGAGTCCGTATAGATGTGGTTAGATGCCAGAGCTGCTGTGGACAGATTAATGGCTGCTCTAATTGCTAGCAACTCTGCCTGAAAAACTGATTTAAAAGTACCCAGTTTCCTTTGCCACTGGTAAATGACTCTATTATTCTCGATATAGCAGAGGCCACTGCCTGTTCCCTCTAAAGATTTAGAGCCGTCTGTGTAAATTCCATCCGCATTATTGAGGCCAATTGGTTTCCTAATGGAGATATACTCCTGTAGGTTATTTGTCGCTGGATGGCAGGGATCTTCTGGACTTTGATGTTCATAATCTGAAGTGACATATTCTTGTCCCCATAGATTAACGGTGACTCCAAGATGGGAAACCTTCCCTATCGTAGCTTCTCGCTAATACGATATAGCACTATCGTAGCTTCTCGCTAATACGATATAGCACTATCCTAGCTATATCGTATATAGTAATAATATTAAATTTAGAGCCTCGATGTCATTAATATTTTTAACAAAGGGAAGATGAAGAGACACAGCAAAGCGTTTTACAACAGGCAATGGCAGAAAACAATCTGACGAAAAATGGCGCGTAAAGCTATTTATAGTAGCGGTTACATAACAGGCCAGAGATTTCTCGAAAGTACTGGTCTAGGGGCAAGATCCTGAAACTGGGGAAAGTAAATTAGAGTTTGCCTATTCGCGTAGAGCAAAGCTATCGTATTTTTTATATTTTAGGTATATATATATATATATATATATATATATATATATGTAATTATTTATTAACCCAAAAGAGATATCAGTCTAGAAATACGATTTTGCGTTGCTTCACGTTTCATTCGAGTCTGTTGCTATTCGGGAAAGAAGTAGATATTATTCCTTCATATTTAATCTGTCTGTTGTTTATTAACAGCCTAAACTATTTAAAAACAATAGAAGCCGTTCTTAGGAAAAAAAATTTAGTCTGATTGATTTAAATTAAAATGCATTTAATTCATGATATATCTAATTAACATTTGAAGTATTTTTATAGGATTAAATAACACATTCTTTTCTTTTTTAAAATATATAGAAAATATATAGCGCTCCTATGTTAATATATACGCATATGCATCTAATGTACTACCAAACGTTTTGTTATTCCACCTGGCCCATCTCTATCAATAATCTCTACTGATAAACCATATTAAACTTCAAAAGAGCCTTTTCAGAATTCTTTTAAATTTAATTGTTAACTGTTAAATTAAATTGTTCATTAATTGTTGTTTTTGCTGCCGATGGGAAGCGACAAATCTGTTTCTGAGTATCATTAAGATAAGATGAAGAAAGACAGTTATTGCTTGGGGAAACGTCAACATTCACACTACACGAGATGCTCAAAAAAGGTGACTTTATTTCCTTAAATACTGAATTAAGTCATATGTTTGCAGTTATAAAATTCCCTAAAACAAGATACAGAAATGAACAGTGGAAGTACTTAATTTTTACAGGTATAAAATTTGATTTTTATATGATCCCTGCAACTTAAAATGCCTAGTTATCAAAATTTTCGTTGGCGTTTAATAAATGAATTGCGAAAGGCCCCATACATTTACCTTCAAAATTAGAGGGTATATTCTGGAATGAATTATACTATTTTATAATGCAGTTTATGACATATTTTAATCATATTGTAACTAGATAACGAATCATGTACGTAAAAATAAGTGTATTATTCGCTTGGAAAGTATTCCTTGAGATTAAGCCCATGAAATTATTAATTGCAAATATCTTTAAGTAGTTTGCGTTGCAAGTTTCATGCAAGTTCATGTTTGAATAGTTTCATGTATAGATAGATGTTTTAAAATTAATATTTTGTTTCCTGCTCTGACCCTTTGGATAATTAAATAATATTGCTAATAGATTAATTAACTAATACATTAAAATTAACGAACTGTAATCTAAAGTAAAATAACAGATTATTACTGTAGTGCCTTATTCACTTCGTGTAGCTGTTTCCGTTTATGAAAAATATTTGCAATCCTTCATATTTCACTTCTAGGACTCAGAAACAATCGAACCTAAGCCATAAAGAATCGAGCCTGCAGATTATTTTGTCTCTATTTGTTGGAATATATTTTCCAATCAGTTTCGTTATTCTAATTTAATGGACCAGCCCTTTTGAAGCAAGACAGTGGCAGACCTCCTTAAAACAATTGAGTTTTACTGTTACTTTTGTATATATATTTCCATCTTTCCATTCAATCTCTTTTTTATACAAAAGGATTGCTCACTGCAGTGTTGAATACGTAAAATAAATGTCATTGTCGTTGCTAAGGTAACTGAACATAGCACAGGGCGACGGTGGCTATAACAGTATTTCCCAAGGGGTACCAGACAATGGCAATTAGAGAACTACATAACGCTCATAATTAAAAACGAAAACCGTAAACGGGAAAAGCCTGGAATGAAAATCATTTTTAACTGCTGTCGATTCTGTGGAAAGTGAACCGCTGTCACTTCAGATATTATATGTCTTCGAGTATTTTTTTCTTTGGTTGTGGGCGACATTCATTTTACTCTTATTGATGGTTTTGGATAGCATATAGTGTTCCAGATAGAGTTATATGTTCTGCAATAAAAGCTACGAGGCTTCATTATTGGAGGGTGAAAGCTAAAAAGAAATACGGTTCCTTTTTCATTTATGAAAGACAAGGCTTAAAAAGGGTTCAATATTTCTAACTGCGTTGTTAAGTCCTTTTTTAGAATTTTTGGCAGAGATTCAGAGAAGTAATTCAGCTTTTTTTTGTATATATACCCAGCATCTCAATGTAAAATGTTAAGATTCAGGACGTCTGGATCATCAGTTTCAATTTAGCTAATATTATTTCTGGCTCTGTAGTTTTTTTTCTTAAGTAACATTAGTCTTCAATATGTATGTATGTGCATGCACAGGGAAGATTGCTAATTTTCTTCGTCTTAAAAAAAATCTGATGTGTACACCACATAACTTCCTTGTACGGAATATTAAATTATACGCATTTTATATTTTATTTAAACTTATTGCATTGAATTAAATCTACTTCGTCGATAGCGTATGAACCTCAATAGAATAAATGCAGTCTTTAAATTTCATTATGTGTGTTTACCATAGCAACACTCTGGCTCTAGGTTCACTCAACAGCATTACATATCATTCATTTTGTAACTCAGAATGCACAAAAATAATGTATATTATCATCTGAAGAATTACCTAATCGTTGCCACATGTTCTATTAAATACTATAAAAATTTAAAACGATGTGTAAAGGAAATTAAACAAGCAACACACACACACACAGACAATACACAAAAAAAAAAAAAAAAAAAAGGAAAAGAAAAAAAATAGTTTTTCACAGATGATTCGGTATTTCTCATTCAATTAATTCAGTTCTCACTTCGCGACAAGGTAAAAATACATAAAAACTCAAAATATCTATATTAAAAATTACAAAGTAAATCTTATCAAAGTAACTCACAGTTATTTCCTCGAATAAATTCCAGAATGGATTAAACATGATTTAATTCGCAATAATAAAAGCAGGCGTTATCTTTGTTGTTGCGAAGTTTAGTTACTCTAGATTGGCAACAAATCCACTATTCTGCTAAGTTTCAAATGTAAACAAATATCGCTGCTATGGTTAAAAAATTAGGCTTAGCCGCACTTAACAACTTTTAAATTGTTGCTAATTCTATAACTATAACATGCAAGTTAACTAAAGGCATAAAAACCTTAACCGGAAGATAAGAACAGCATAATTCAATCATTTTTAAAGCAAAAAATGCACAATTTGCAAACATATAAGAATAAAGGAACTATGTATATACATGGTTTAATATATATATATATATATTGCGCGGTTATGCGAGATACATGCATACATAGGTACGTACAGACGCCACAAAATATCTCTTCTGAAACTGTTTTAAATTAATTCTATAATTTTTTGGTGGAGAAAGAATCCTTTATTCTGTCCTTACGTACATATGTCACGCAAAAACGCCATTAAATTGCATTCGATAGCAGTCAAAATGGATATTTTCGTTGAAATATAATAAATAATTTCGTTGAAATATAATAAATTCACGAAATTATTTATTAATTAATAAATAATTTCGTGAATTTTTCGTGAAATAAATTTTTCGCGGTTACAATACTTCCTTTTTACTTTGTACAAGGAAGTAAAAAGGGTACTCCTATTTAAAAGTATTATACGCTTTCGGAAGGACAACATTAATTGCTAAGCACTTTGCATAACTAACATTTACTTGTTCCAAAATTTAATAACAAGAATCGCATTTGAAATATTGTGGGAATTAACAGTATTCATTTAGTAGAATCAGTAATTAACGCTTAACAGAAAGAGAAACTTAACTGTTGTAATTTAGATAAACCCATATAAAATTCATTACGTCGATAATTGGAGAAGTTCTTGTTAAATGAAAGGCGAAATATCACAAAGATAAAAATTATCTACCAAATTAGAGGTTAATAATACTGTTTGTCGATCAATCCGAAAATATGGTGTAATATTTTTACCGGTAAATCGACGTATTTTATCTGTAATCCGATAAATAACGTGCATGAATATGCCACCCTGCCATTAGCACATCAAACAACCTACGCATCATTCAGAGGCGGCAATTTCAGAAGGATGACAACGATCAAAAATTAAAATATGTACTTAAAGCACGAACATGCTTTATTTCCGATTTCGTTTTGTAAAAAGGATTCTACTTATCAGACGTCACATTATAATTGTTTGAATTGATGTTTATATATTTTCTTTTTAAAAAACTAATTATCAGAGAGGATTCTCTCATAAATTGTGAGACAGAAATATAATTGATTAACCCTCATTTTATATACTTTGACATTTGACATTTTCCAAATTAATTTCGAAGTCAAGCAACAAAAATCAGCGTTATACTTGCGAATTTTCCCGTGTGAAAATTCCTGTGAAAATTTGCAAATGTAACGCTGATTTTTGTTGTTTAACTTCGAAATTAATATTTGTTCAACGTGTTATTTTACCTTAATTTGATAGAATATTTATTTTATGGCCAGAAATGCTGAGCAATCCACTGCATAATACCAACAGACGTGTATTATGCGGTTATAACGGCAGATAATTATCTTTAAACATATGTAATAGCGAAACATTTTGGGTATCATATTTTAATAGAAATATTAATTTTGACCCTTCCTGAATCCATTTGGACGATTTGTTTTTGCGTCTCGTCTGCACGAATAAAGAACTTATTTTTCCAAATCAGGTTGTAAAATGCATTGAAAATGAATTCAAGAGGGATGTTTTCGTGACCTCTGTACGTACGTACGTATGTATGCATGTATTTATCTCGCGTAATTCAAAACGGTTAACCTTAGAATGTTAAAACATGGCATTTGAGACTCTTATAATATCTTGTTGTGCACCTCCCTTTTATATTGAAATTCTACCAAATGTATATTATATACATACCCACACTCTTACTCGGCTTAAAAGTCCTTACACGCCCTTTTTTTTCGCAATCGTTGGTCATAGTCATATACTTCCAGTTACAGTGAAGAGTTATTAGGTTATTTTGAAGCAGGGCACGAGAAAAGTGTGCAGTGCCCTCCCCGGGACTCGAACCCTGGACCTCTCGAATACGCGTGAAGTACGCTTCCAGTTACACCATGCGGAAAGCATGGTGTATATAATAATATTATAAGGAAATTCCTTATAATAGAAGTACTTTAAATGATGAAAATATTCATGTTTTGGCAATATCAAATTTAAAAAAAAATCGACAAAGAACGAAATCTAACTTTTAATGCGATCTCCCTTTCCCTTTACTTATATTTGGGAAACTTTTACACTTATTCTCAAAAAATAAGATTGTGAGAAGTTTGGCTCCTGTACCACGGAAGTTAACGGGGACATTAAATCTCAAAATTTGCAATTTTAAATGTCATTTTCGACTTGCCTTGAGGGATCGGTTATTCAAATTGGAATAATTCAAGCAAGCAATATATTGAAATGAAAGTGCAGCAAAAAATGTGTATAATTTAATACGCCGTACAAAGAAGTCACGTGGTGTTTACATCAGATCTTTTATTTTTAATTTAATAGGACATGCAAACAGGTATAATGTAAGTTAATATTTCTCAGCTTCTTAAATGAAACTTTGCATTTTTTTATTACAGAAAAATTAAGAATTTGTTGACTTTTAAGTTTTAATAAGCTCTCAGTAAATATAATTTAATTCAAACTACTTCAATATTTGTATAAAGATATAATCCTGAAAACTAAAGTTTTGTAGTTAATTTTCCACATATCTATTCTTGGATCTAGTGGCAACTTTTACATGAAGAATAATGCAAAATCAGAACATTAACGTATTAATATTTACTTGATAAAAGATGATTCAACTCTTGAAGATGCAGATATTAAAAACGAAGCATATTTATCTAATGCAAAAGAAATTCTTAAAATTATTTTTGAATTTCCACTCTCACCGTCTATATTATCAGACTATCGGGCAAGCCTGCCAGATGACCGGGCAGCGGCCAAAGGAAAATTTTTAAGTTCTATGTACGCCTGAAAAGAAAATGTAAAATAACGTTTCAATATGAATGAAATCAGTTCAGTCTTTCTAAGCAACAAACAATTCGTAAATAATTGTTTTGTTGCCAAACCAGAAACAAACACTTTTGACATTTTAGGTTAATACGTATACGGATGACATTATGATTTCAATTTAATGTAATGCAAAACCATTTTCTGAATATAAATAAAAGAATTAGCCAAGCAATAACATATCGTGACCTGAAACAAAAAAATTTGCCAACAGCAGCTGTTTATTTCATGACCGAAATATTTTCGATATACAGTGACGTCACATGCAATCGCGTGCTTTCTAGCAATTTATTTAATGTTTGGCTATGCTATTTTTATTTCATATTTTGTAAAACTTACATATTTTTCATCAACAAACTCTACAATTTGAAAGCAAGTTGCGGCGACACTTTCCGAATCAAAGCAGATTTTTATCTCCAGCGTGCGAGACTTTTACCTCTCGGAAAAATGATGCGAAAATTAGCGTTTTCAGAGTTTTTAAGTAAAAATGGTCAAAATGGCTTAAAACTTACAAATTTTTTTATTAATAAACTCTACGATTTGAAAGAAAGCAGTGGCAACATTTTTCGAAATAAAGCAGATTTTTATCTCCGACTCACAGGACTTTTTCCACTCAGAAAAATTAGCGTTTTCAGAGTTTTTAATTAATATCTTGGCTGATTAAAGTCGTACAAAGATAAAAATGGTCAAAATGGCTTCCCAGGAATTTTTGTAATCCGGTATAATATATTTAATGTTTGGCTATACTATTTTTGTTTCATATTTTCTAAAACTTGCAAATTTTTTAACAAACTTTTTTCAAAGCAATTAGTGGCAATACTTTTCGAAATAAAGCAGGTTTTTATCTCCACTGCGCGAGACTACTTCCAGTCGAAAACATGTATGCGAAAATTAACTCTTTCAGGGTTTTTAATTAATATCTTGGCTAATTAAAGTCGTACGAAGATTAAGATGGTAGAAATGACTTCCCAAGAATTTTTTGGAATTTGGGGCGGGAAAGTACCTCTTCCCGCCGTTCCGGAGGAGATAATGCCACAAATAAACAGAGGCGCACAGATTTTAATAGTATAGATTTACTAGTTTCTCATGTGGACACCACATGACTTCCTTGTATGGCTCCTTAAATTATATACATTTTTTGCTGCATTTCATTTAAACTTATTTCGTCGAATTCCAATTGAAATATATTTTTCATTCAATTAATTAAGTTCTCACTTAGCCCCAAGGCAAAAATACGTAATAATTCAAAGCATCTTTGTTTAAAATTGTAAAACACAGAAAAACGTTAAACACCAAATACAGTTAAAAAGAATATTTTACAATTAAAATTCGAGTTCCTTCGCAAAAACAAGCAAGTCTGCTAGCGGGCAGGAAAACAGATTTTGGGTGCACAAAATTTAAAAGTTTGCTTTTGGTCCCACTCGGCAGAAAGACAATGAAGTTTGTGTACAAAACTAAGTTAATTTACTGTTCTATTAAGAGTTTCAAATGTAAACAAATGGCTGTCTCGTTAGGCTTATTACCACTTAAACAACTTTTAAACTATTGATAATTCTACAACTATTGTATACAGGTTAACTAAAAGCATAAAAATCTTAACTGGAACATCAGAACAACAATATAATTCAATCACTTTTAAAGCAAAAAATGCATAATTTACCAACATATCAGGATACATAACTGAGCTCACACAGCCGTGTAAAAGAGTGCATATGTATATAATTTTTAGAAAGTATTAAAAAAACGTTAGAGACCTATTTGGTCAAAAATTTTGCGCATTGAGCTGCAAAATTAAAATTAAAGATAAGCAAAAGGAGTAAAATTCTAAAAGCAATCGTCTAAAATTTGATACCTTAGTTCCAGAGTTAAAAAACTTGAACAAAAAACAATTATTAAAAAGTAAAAGCAGCTGTAAAAAACTAAAAACCTAAATGTAGGTATTGAAAAAACTAAACATTTAAAAAAATTAAAACACGTAAAAAATTAAAAACAATTTTAAGCACTAGCTAAAATAAATATTAAAAACACCAGAATAAATAACAATAAATGGCAGTAAATGGCAATTTAGCCAAACTCGAGGCTAATCACGGACTTATCAAGGGAAAAGAGTGACAAATTCGAGCATAGCTAAACTCCATTACGCATTTCGTCAAACGACAATAATTGAGACAGAAGAGATAAAACATTAATAGAAACATAAAAGAAACTACATAATACAGTAGGTCTCAATTCTTATCGTTTATTATATATATATATATATAT
>KK114491.1:204949-231750 GCA_000611955.2 Stegodyphus mimosarum
TAATGAATGTGTACATATATGTTTCATTATGTATACCGGGTGATCAAAAAGTCAGTATAAATTTGAAAACTTAATAAATCACGGAATAATGTAGATAGGTAAAAATTGACACACATACTTAGAATGACATGGGGTTTTATTAAAAAAGCAATAATTAGCATAACAAATTAATAATTAGCATAACAAATTAAGACAAAGCAAAGATGATGTTCTTTGCAGGAAATGCTCAATATGTTCATCATCATTCCTCAACAATAGCTGTAGTCGAGGAATAATGTTGTGAACAGCACTGTAGAGCATGTCCGGAGTTATGGTGAGGCATTGGCGTCGGATGTTGTCTTTCAGCATCCCTAGAGATGTCGGTTGATCACGATACACTTGCGACTTCAGGTAACCCCAAAGCCAATAATCACACGGACTACTGTCTGGGGACCTGGGAGTCCAAGCATGACGAAAGTGGCGGTTGAGCACACGATCATCACCAAACGACGCGCGCAAGAGATCTTTCACGCGTCTAGCAATATGGGGTGGAGCGCCATCCTGCATAAAAATCGTACGTTCCAGGAGGTGTTTATCAGCCAGGCTGGGGACGATGCGATTCTGTAACATATCGGCGTACCTCTCACCCGTCATGGTAGCAGTTACAAAACCAAAATCACGCATTTTCTCGAAGAAAAAAGGCCCGATAACAGTAGATGTGGTAAATCCAACCCATACCGTAACTTTTTCGTTGTGCAATGGAGTTTCCACGACAGTTCTAGGATTTTCGGCAGCCCAAATTCTGCAGTTGGGGGCGTTGACAGACCCTCGGAGCGTGAAATGAGATTCATCGGTCCACAACACGTTACTCAACCAATCGTCATTTTCCGCCATCTTTTGAAACGCCCACACCGCAAATGCCATCCGCTTCACTAAATCGCCAGGTAACAGTTCATGATGCGGATGAATTTTGTAAGGATAGCATCGGAGGGTACGCCTAAGTGCCAACCAAACAGTAGTGTATAGAATGCCGGTGCGATTGCACGAGCGCTGAACCCGCTACAATCTCCATTTCATCCTGAACTGTCTCAGCAGCAGTACGCCTTGTGCTCGGTCGGCCACTACGGGGTCTATCTTGTAAACAACCTGTGGCCTCGAACTTCGAAATCATTCTCGCCACACCTGCATTTGTCAACGGACCTTTACCCGTTCGAATCCCCTTCCTATAGAGATAGGATCGTAACGCTGAACTAGCACATTCCCCATACTGATAATACAGCTTCACTAAAAGCGCCTTTTCAGGTAACGTCAACATGCTGCGACTGCTGGTGCATCTGATTCTCTCTCTCATTACAGCTCCTTTTATACACGATTTTCATGCGCAGTCACTGACGTTTTGCTGTCCAGCGACATCTGTCGGAGTTTTCAAATTTATACTGACTTTTTGATCACCCGATATATATATATATATATACATGTTTGATAAGGTCGATTGCAACAAAAAAAGGAGAGGCACAGCTACATGTTACAGTACTCCCATATACAAAATTTCACCGTTCTAAGGTTACTTGTTTTTGCGTTATGACACATATATACATATGTACGAGCGTACGTACAGAGGTCACAAAAAATCTCTTCTGAATCCATTTTTAAATCCATTTTATAATCCGCTTTGAAAAGAAGAGTCCATTATTTTTTTCCTTACGTACAGATTTCACACAAAAGCCTCGTTCAGATGGATTCGAGATCTATCAAAATGGATATTTTCTTTGAATTATGATATGCGAAATTTTTCGAAATCAGAATCCTTCTTTTATTTTGGAATAGGAAGTGAAAAAGAACTAAGCTATTTAGCGGGTCCATATTTTAAAGCCAAATGTCATTGATAATAATTTTTCTCACATGCTATTAAAAAATGTTAAGAATGTAGTATAAATAATTTTTTGGAGTAGAGGGGGGTAGTAAAGGTTACTGTTAAAGGGGCTTTTAATGGCACTTTTACTGCGTCGTATGCTCAAAAGAGTCTAGACGGGTGTAATTAAAAAAAATGGCAATTTTACTTAATTACCGGTACCTGAAAAAAGTGAGTAAATTTATAATCCCTAATACATATCTTCCAGCATACTGTTTAATTAAGCTAAAAGAGGATGCAATGCATATTTTAAAATAGCGATGTAAAGTTCCTCAATGAAAGAACTTCGAAGTATTGGCTTTTTGCAGAATCGTCTCATATTTTGAAATTTTTAAAATACTTGTGAATCGCAATTAAACAAGGCCCAGTAAACTGAGGTATCACACTGAGGCATAATAACCATTATTTTTTATAAATTTATAAATTTTAACTTAAATTTACTATTTATAAATTTGTTATTATTATAAATAATGGTTATTATTTTTATAACCTCAGTAACCATTATTTTATCAGTTACCATGTTACCATTATTTTTATGTAAATGTAGTTCAAATAGAAGTTTTAAATTGACATGAAACATATTAAAGTAATTGATTATTATTAAAGTAAAACTATGACAAACATAAATAATTTATGCCTATCTAGCCTACCGTGAGGTCCAACAAATTTCGACGCAGTCGAGGACGATTTCGACTCCTACACCTTCACTCTGAAAAGAAATGCATTTTAGGCTGATGTAAATGTCTAATGGTAATTTGATGGAGGTATTCATTTCTTGGAGCCTTAAATCAGACCTTGGAATCAGTGTTATCTGGACCGAAATGAAGTAGGGAGTTAATAAAGAGGGGCTTACATCATAGTTATCGCACGTTTTCCATCATGGCCGCGGAAATGAGATCGTAACGAGGCACAGCACGTACCGTGTTGAAGATGTCTAATCGACTTAATTCATGACGGTGGTTTTCAACTAAGGACTCCAACCTTTCGCTTTGAGGATGGGGAAATAGTAGAATTTCGAGGATTTTTCATTTCCGTAATGTATAGTAATACTCTCATAAATGACACTCTTTGTTTCAATTGAATGCGCGTTTTTCTCTCGAAATTCAGCAATTTTTTTTATAAATGTTTCTGAATCATTATCTGTAAAGCTTATATATGGAATTACGAGTTAAGACTAAGTAAGATGACTTGCAGTCTTTTTTCCTAATAGCTCATAGGAACTCATTTCGTCAGTACCAGGTAGAAATTGCAAAATGTAATTTATAAATGGGTAATTTGTTAAAGAAATGTTATTTTTCTATCACACATCTGAGCATAATTTGTTGTTATTAGAGCTACATTAGCTAGAAAGTGGCGAAGTAGTTCATAAAAAGGTTTATTTACGGTAACATTAAAATGTACGTGCAAACTTAAAATTTAACTTCTCTCTCTTATTAACAATTATTTACATACATGTTTTTTCTTCAGGCAAGAATTCAGAAAGGTCCGAGACTAATCTTCTTTGTTATTAATTAAAAAAATATTGCAATCGATAATAGATTTTTCATTTTCTTCATACGTACATCATATGTATAGTGGTATCACAGTATAAAACCCGGTTTAAAATACGTTCAACTTGCTATATGTTCTATATGGGTGGGAAGGTTTTTTGGGGGAGAGAAGGAAATACGATATTTGCTTGGAATACGACTCGAATTCAACAATGACAGTTATGGTTATTCCCCGCCTTTTGATGGCGGGGAATAACCTGTGGGGGGGGGGAAGGATCTGAGGGTTCCCACCTCTCTTAACTTATAATCAACATCTTGAGAGAACTTTCGGCTCGCCGGGATTCGAACGCTGACCTTTCGGTACCGCAGTAGGTTCTTCTAAACATTATACCGTCTGGGTGGGATATACGCTAGGCCATATAATTTATATATATATGCCAAATATACTGATGCGTCGTATATAGCTATATGTCGTATGTCTTCTTCATATGTAAGTGCATGCCGATATTTTTCCCTAGTTCGATTCTACAACTGAAATTATGCCTAAGTGCCAAATTTTGTAAGAATTGCAATAACAGTTTTTTTTAATTAGCACTCAAAATCTTAGTTTTGTATATATTTAATAGCATCGTGTTTTAATTAAATTTAAATGATTTTCTTCTTTCAAAATTCTAAATTCAGGTTTAATCCAAATAAATTTCAGTCTCGTTCCCTGATTTATTTTACGAAACTTTATTTTTAAATAACTGTATTTTTTTTTAATTTTTCAAAAACACTTTGAACTACAACTTATTAAAATTTGCACATCATCTTAAAGTAAATATATTTAATCTTATTTATTAAAAAAACTAGAATTCCTATTAAAAAATTTCAGAGATTTACGTAAATTTAAACATTAAAAATGTTTGATTTCAAACTTGGAGTATACGATTGGAAGTGATAACGATAGCAAATCTGAGCATCAAGCCGTTTTGATTCCATTCACATAGATTTATTTTCCGTTCTGCTTTATTTTTTGTCAAATTCAAACAGCTAAATATTTATGTTATGGATTTTTGCTTTCTTCATATATGGGCTCATAATAGTCAGGGGGTTATACTGCTTTTGACAGATTTATCAGCATTTTAATTATGCTCTTTTCTTCACAATAATATTACGTACATGCGTTTAGTATCAGAATTAAATTTCTCTGCCCCCCCAAAAGGGGGGAGAAATAAAAAAAAACTTTTAACTTTTCAGAGAAAGGAGGATTTCCTTGAGCATATCCATGGAACGATGCTTACAAAAATAGGTTTGTTGGTATAAAATCGTTAAAAATTAGAGAGAAAGGTACAGTTCTAAAGAAGACATCTTTTGTAGAACTGAAGTTCTAAAATTGTCGAAGATGTACAGTAACTCGCCTAAGAGACTTCGAGAAAGTGGCAAAATTCATTCTTTAAAGTTAAAACAGAAGCACATACCTTAAAGACAAAATAAAAGGAAACATGAAATTTCAGAACAATCATCACAACATGATTAGGGTGCAACGAATTTAAAAAAGTTTTAAAATGTAGTTTTAAGGCAATTTTCTTCGTTTTTCCCGTTTTTCTCAAAATGAAATTTTTTATTATTAATTATTAATTTTTTTAGCTTTTAGCCAGGCAAATGAATGAAATTGTAAATCATCAATATTTTGTCCTCAATTTAAATCTCGGTGTTATTGTTACGGCTACATATATATTTTTTTTTCATGACTTATCTCTATTCGCTTAGAAAGTTCTCCAGTAAACCAGCTCTCATTAAGCTGAGATTTCTGGATAATAACCTACATTTTATATTTTTAATTTAATCAAAGTTTTCAAATTCTTTATTTGATTCAAAACTATCTTTACAATCTAAAGTTAGTTCAACTCTAACTTTCGAAGTTATTCAGAGAGTTTTTTGTACTCATCACACCTGAAAAGAAAATTTATATCAGTATTTTTACTTCATTGTACGAAGTAAAAAGGAAGTATTGTAATTGCGAAACATTTCGGGTACCATATTTCAACGAAAATATCTATTTCGACCGCTATCGAATGCAATTTAATGATGTTTTTGAGTTACATCCGGACGTAAGGACAGAATATAGGACTCTTTTCCCCCAAAATAATTATAAAACTGATTTAAAATGGATTCTGAAGAGATTTTTTTTGTGGCGTCTGCGCGTACGTTTACATACATACGTACATGCATACGAGTACCTTCAGAACATTGAAATTTTGTATATAAGGCTGCTATAACATGTAGATGAGCACCTCGCAATTTGGTTGCAATCGGCAGCACCGAAAGTATATAAATATATGTATATATGTATCCACTCTGTCATTCGGCTCAGTGAGCTCAGTTTCTTCATTCTTATAAGTTTGCAAATTGTGCATTTTTTTCTTTAACAATCATTGAATTATGTTGTTCTTATCCTTCGGTTAAGATTTCTATGCCCTTAGTTAGCCTGCATGCAATAATTGTGGCATTATCAGCAATTTTAAAGCTTTATAAGTGCGGCTAAACCTAATTTTTGGTTATGATAGCGGACATATTTGTTTACATTTGAAGCTTAGCAGAATAGTGGATTTGTTGCCAATCTAGAGAAACTAAGCTTCGCAACAACAAAGTAACGTCTTCTTTTATTATTGCGAATTAAATTATGCTTAATACATTCTGGAATTATCATGTAAGTTATTAGCTTGTTTTTGCGTACAAACTGTAATTTTAATTGTAAAAATAGTTTTTTAATTGTTTTAACTGTACTTGGTGTTTTATGCTTTTCTATATCTTTCAATTTTTAATAAAAATATTTTGAATTTTTATGTATTTTTTGCCTTAGAGCATTAGGTAATGCATTGCATTAGGTAACGCATGCGCATTAGGTAAGCAGCACTGAATCGTCTGCGAAAAACTGTTTCTTTTTAATTGTTTAATTTCTTTTATACATTGTTTTAGATTTATGTATTTGAACAGAACTTTTGGTAATTATTTAGATATTATAATGTTTGCGCACTCTGAGTCATAAAATTAATGAGATGTAACGCTATTAAGTCAAACTAGCACTGAAGTGTGGCTATAGTAAATAAATATAGTGAACTTTTAAAAGAGTGGATTTATTCTATTGTGGTTTATGCTCTATTAACGAAGTAGATTTAATTTGAAATTCGTTAATTGTTAATTCAATTCGTTTAAATGAAATGCAGGAAAATTGCGTATCATTTAATATTCTGTATAAGGAAGTCATGTGATGTACACATCAGATTTTTTAAATTAAAAAAAATTTAATTCTCATGGAAAACCATGTTTAAATACGTTATAAAACTACCTGAATGAAACCTAAAAATTTCAAAATTTGAACAATCCAAAATTTTTAGAAGTATAACTTTTTATAATCATTGCCATATTTTACACATATGGATAACTAATCTGGAACATAATCTGGAAATGCATACTTTTTTGATAAGCATGTATGCCCTGAAAAGTTTTTTTTCTTTTTTTCATGCTCCTGAAGAAATCCTCCTTCATTTCAGATAAGCCCTTTAAGACAGGGCAAGTTATTCTCTTCCAAAAGAAAGAAAAAGACCCTAAAGATCCGGTGTCTTTCCGGCCTCTCTGTCTTCTGCCCGCCATAGGGAAAATTTAGGGGAAATTTTTAGTTCAGAGAATAAAGCACTACTTGGAGATTAAGGTGAGATCACGGACTCTCAGTATGGTTTTCGAGAGCAGCTCTCAACTATCCAAGATCTTAGCGTCATACAAAATGAAATCTATGACTCGTATGAGGATCTGAAAAGCGCGTTTGATTCCCTGGGGTGGCCAGCAATCCTGGAGGCACTTCACGAAGCTCAGATCCCTGCTAATCTGCTGCAGGTGTGCAAAAGTTATCTCTCTGACCACACTCTTGTAGCAGTGCATGACGGAGGAGTTGTTGAGAGAAAGCAGACCAGGGTCTGCCCTCAGAGTCCATGTGCAGGTCCTGACCTATGGAATGCAACTTTTAATTCCATTCTCAAAGCAGTGTGGCCAACCCACACAAAGTGATTGCTTTTGCTGATGATGCGACAGTCATCAGAGGCAAACCGAGAGACCAGCTGGAAAGTAACAGTAATCAGACCATAACGCAATTTGTACGGCTCT
Organism: Stegodyphus mimosarum; assembly: GCA_000611955.2. Classification (NCBI taxonomy): domain Eukaryota; kingdom Metazoa; phylum Arthropoda; class Arachnida; order Araneae; family Eresidae; genus Stegodyphus; species Stegodyphus mimosarum. The sequence continues at coordinate 212,474 of KK114491.1, forward strand.
GTGAAGGCAAGAACCTCATCATCTGGGAGCAAAAGTCAAAGTATTTGATCGTACACAAACCAGGTCAAACTCTTGTAAGAAATCCAGTTTTGAAACTAAAGGGCCGTACAATCAAACGAACTCGGGAACTAAAACTGCTGGGTCTTATAATCGATGAAAAGCTCTCCTGGCTGCCTCACCTCAGAGCAGTTCACATGAGGACACACGCAATAGAAAGTACTTTAAGGGGCTTTCAAGGCTCAGCCTGGGGCCTTAGATCACATATCCTAAAAATCCTCTATCAGTCTGTTGTGGAAAAAATGACCCTCTATGGAACGGTAATCTGGGCAACTCCAATGAACGAAAGGAAAAGGAAATTGCTCATTAGTATACAATGTGCCTTTGCTCTGGCTATTACAAAAGGATACTGTATAACAGCGACAGCGGCCACTACAGTACTGCGGGACTTCTGCCACTATATATTAGAGCAGCACAAGAAGCAGTAGTAACGACTGTCCTGTAATTACATCTCTGCACCACTTTTGGACCGCTATGTTATAATCCAGAGGAGTATGAAACAAAACGTCTCATAAATGCAACCCATCCTTCACACCATGGAAAAGGGGGGATAGCACATACCACTTCTCATCACAGCCCTCATGGAGAAAGAAGGCAAGTAAATGTTATCTATCCGTCTAACTACGAAAAAGGAGTCTCGGCCCACACATCACGGAAAGATGATTCTGACATAGAGGATCAATATTATGTATACACGGATGGTTCAAAAGTTGACGGACAAGTAGGCTGTGGCCTCATAGTAACTAAGAACAAGGAAACGCTGATAACATGCAAAGGTCATATGGGACAGAATAATTCAGTTTTCCAGGCTGATGCAATTGCGATTCGCAAAGCTATCAAGTTAACAAGCCCCCCAGTAGGATCCACTATCAATATTCTTACAGACAGCTAGTCGGTCATATATGCCTTACGAAATCCCAGACATCCTTCTTCTATCATAGGGGAGATTCAGGACATGCTGAAGGAGCATTCGCCGACAACGAATACTCTCATATCTTGGATAAAGGCGCATGCCGGTATTCAAGGTAATAAGGAAGCCGACATTCTAGCAAAAGAAGCAGCTCACAATATCGATGCTCAAAGCGCTATTATCAAACTCCCGTGGTCTCACCTTAAAAAAGTGGCAAGGACAGTAGCTCAGCACCAGTAGCAATGGGAATGGTACCCAAGCGAACAAAGGAGGAGGACCTATGAATACTACCATAAAGTTTCGCTCGATCGTCTTGAGTCATCCCCACAAATAATGAGATTTGTGACGGGATACAGCCTTTCCCCTCCTATTTCTATGAGCAAGGAATTGCAAATACCGAAAGTTGTGTCTGTGGAGCCATGGGTAAACTAGACAATTACTTGATCCAATGATTTCTAACCGCACAGTGGCATGTGCAGCTTCCGGAACAGGCAGTTTCTCATAAGCGTTATCCGATCAAACAGCCAGCATTTCGCAGCAAAATGTGCAAGATAATACAAAAACTGGAGGAATTGGGAACAGATTTGTGCCGTGTGGATTAGATCCCAGTCAATCTCTCTCTCTTTTTTTTCCACTGCAGATTTAGCAGAGATCAGCATAGTCTAAGTACTATATATATTATGAAACATATATATATTCTGAAACATGTATACCAATGAAAATTATTATGATCTATATAAGCACGTATTATGTAACAGGCTCAATGTATTATAAACTATGTAAGCAAGTATGAATTAAGTAAGCATGTGTATGTATGAACTATGTAAGCATGTATTATGAAACATCTATGTATTATGAACTACTTGTATATAAGCATGCACTATGAACTATGTCTGTCATGAACTATGTAACTATAAGAATATATTATGAACTATGTAAGCATATATTATGAACTATGTAATTATGTAAGCATGTATTATGAACTATGTTAGCATGTGTATATGATACAGAATCAATGTATGCCCTTATAGGGCCCATGAGGTGTTGCCCTGGATGGTTGCGGAGCCTGGACTAGACCCGAATAGTCTAAGTAAGCCGCACGGGTGTTCATACTCTGATTTCAACTCTCAACTGTCAGACCGTCATATTTTACTTGAGTGTCCATGTTTTAATAGTCTTCGTGAGAAATATTTTAATAGCTGTGACTTACCTCTCGACCGTTTAATCGGAAAAGAGGCCAATAGTAATTTATTTTATTATTTAAAAGAGACTGGCTTTTATTATGTAATCTAATCTGATTTGAAGATTATGCATTGTATTTTAAAGTTTACTACTTCTGTGCTTTTACCTTGTTGTAAACGTAATTAAAAAGTAGTACAAAGCAATATTACCAGTCTTCTGGACCTGGATACAAACACTAGTTCTCCTTAACACTACTTCTAATTATAAATTTTTTTTCCTAACAGAGACTGCACGTTTCAGTGAAGACCGTTAACAGTGACTTAAAACTTACCAAGCAAATCTAAGATTTCTGAAAGCAAGACCAGTGGCGAATTGCCATGGTGAAAGTTAAACAAGACGAGTTAAATAGGAGACAAGTACGGCAGGTATTTACGAGCGATTCCCCTAACTTCATGCTAAAACTGTTTGATACTCACATTAATTTTGGCACGATCTCGTAGCAAAACGAGGAAATATGAAAGATGTAAATTAAGTGAACTTAAGTTAGTAAAACTCAAACATAATACCACAATTATTTGTAGTTATTAAAATTAGATTTTAGTGTTTCAAGAATCACTATATTACTACTATGCTGGCTATTTCCCTTTCACGTAATTTATATGATTTAGACAATGTTCATGTTACATTTAGGATCACAATATTTTGACTAGAATATAATAACGGACTATTTCAGTTCAACGCTAGGGAATGACTAGTTGAACAGGGTGGCCAAAAAGGGGCATGCAGGCTTTCAGTCTTTCTCCAGAATAGATCTATACTTATTTTTAAGGGTGTTCATGAATTGCCCATTAAGTCCTGATTACCACATGTTATAACTTTCGACTGGATAATTATGATGAATCAGAAATCTGAATAATTGAGGCAAAAACAAATTGTTTGTTAATAAAAATAATAAACTAATTAGAAAAAGTTTGAGAGTTTTCAACTGTGTCATGGGAACTATTAAAGCTTATAAAGTTTTGTCTTCTTTGTAAGCATAAACTGGTTCCAAATTCCTATAAACTTGGAACGAATTATTGTTTGTCTGAAAAGAGCTATAAAGGTCTTAAGAAAATTTTAAAACAAACCTTTTTATTAAGTCAGAACTAGAACATAAATTCACGAACTCGTCCTTACAAATCAAACGTAAAGCGGATTAAAAAAAGAGTTTATAGATAACATATATAAATAAACAAAATAAGTCCATCAACTGGTGTAAAAACATGAAAGGGCAGCGTCAGGGAGAAATATAAGTGATGTTGTCCTCGCGAAGACCGCGTGCTAACCTCTGAGCTATTTCTCTCACGCGCAATCTGGTTCAATACAGGATCTGCTTCGGTTATCAGGTGAAGTATTCCTTTAAATAAAGTCTATGATGTGCTATTCGGAGTCAAAATGTAAACGTAGTACCCCACATAGGAAGTTCAAGACGACTGAAAGGTAGGTTATTACATTCAAAACGTGTTATTACATTCAACATTATTACATTCCTTATTACATTCATGTTTGATGGTATCAAACAACAAGCATTAAAATTTCGAACAGCAGGCGGAATGGCTAAGTTATCCAAAATTCAATCTTAATGAATTCCTATTTCAGCATTCAATATTTAATTTCATAGAAACATATAAAATATAATTTGATTTATATATACATGCATACAATAACATAGATATTAAATATTATAATTACCTTATACTTTTCTGTATGCTTTGTTAAAGACTTTCTTCTTGTGTAATTTATTTAAGGAAACCTACAAAAAGGTATCGAAAATCATTATAATCTTATAGGAATTAAATACTTTCACACATCATTTAAAGATTCCTTTTTTTATAGTCCAAACAGGCAATTTGCCTAGAAGGACTATTAATTTCGTTTTCGCATTTTGCTTTGATTCACTAACAGCAATATTTCCCTTTTCAAATTGTTGCCACCAAATATTCTCGCCCTGTATTATATTTAAAGAAATTAAATAATGAAGAATCTTCATAAATGTGTACATGTTTCTCGCATTGTGATAAAACAATGGCATCTAGAGCCACCCAATTTTGAATATTGAACGTTTCCACCCGAATATGGGTATCTGGAAGCCCAAATTTGAAATTTGGAATTTGTTTTACTATAGATTTCACATTTTGTAAAACTTTGTGAAACTATTTTTGATTAACAAAATCAAAGATTTCAAAGCTAGCAATGGCAACGTTGCACAGAAAAACATTTTTATCTCAAGCGCGCGAGACTGTGTATCGGAAATTCTAAAGATATGCTCATTTTGCAATATTGCTCTTGACCTGAATTTTATGGTTTAATTGCCAGGAACATGATATTTAATAAATAAAAGTCACACACCAAATGTTAAAAAACGCCCTTTTGGATGTAATTTAAAATCTGAAACCTTTCAGACTTTATCTTTTTAGTCCAAAGGGACATTTCGTCCAGAAGGACTATTAATTTCGTTTTGGCATTTTGCTTTGATTTACTAACAGCATTATTTCCCTTTTCATATTGTTGCCACCAAATATTCTCGCCCTGTATTATATTTAAAGAAATTAAATAATGAAGAATTGCATAAATGTATATATTTTTCTCCCATTGTGATATAACAATGTCACCTAGAGGTATCCAATTTTGAATATTGAACGTTTTCACCCGAATATGGGTATCTGGAAGCGCAAATTTGAAATTTGTTTTATTATTATTTGTTTAATTATTTCCTTATTCGATTTCACATTTTGTCAAACTTTGTGAAACTATTTTTGTTTAACAAAATCAAAGATTTCAAAGCTAGCAATGGCAACGTTGCACAGAAAAACATTTTTATCTCCAGCGCGGGAGCCTGTGTATCGGAAATTCTAAAGATATGCTCATTTTGCAATATTGCTCTTGAACTGAATTTTATGGTTTAATTGCCAAGAACATGGTATTTAATAAATAAAAGTCACTCACAAAATGTTGAAAAACGAGCCTTTGGACGTAATTTAAAATCTGAAACCTTTCAGACCTTTTCTTTTTAGTCCAAAGGGGCATTCCGCCCAGAAGGACTATTAATTTCGTTTTCGCATTTTGTGTTGATTCATTATGAGCGTTTTTTTATTTCCCCGTGCGATTCGTTATTTTGCATTTACGCTGATGATATTATAATGCGCAAAAATGCTTGGCTCTTCCATCGCGCTGCAACAAGGACTACTCTAATAGGATTTTCTATTGTTAAATTTAGATTATAAAGAAGTGCAGTAACCTGTTTTAGTGGAGTATTCTTAATACTGCTTAATCATTAAAATTAAAAGTTAAATTTTAAAAAGTAATGCAAGATAAATTAGGGAAATATTTCCTTTGCTGACTACGCACTTTGTTCCTGTAGTCCCCGATTCAGCACCGAAATCATCATGCTGGACGAAAGATCCAACTATACGTAAATACCTGCTTCAAACTATAGGCCGTAAAAGAGGTCGTTACAGATAACATGATGAAGAGTCAGATACTGCTGCAGCAACGTTATCTGCCTCTTTTAAAACGAACGTTGACATTGATGGACACAGCCATGAGTTTGGATACGTGTCGGAGCCTTTAGGTTTCCTTATTCGACTCCGCTTGTGCGAATTTTCCTTCTTAATTGGAAAAACGTGAGTTTAAAGAGAGGCAATGAGAAAAAAAAACACTTGTGATTTAAGCCCTTGTCCCATTTTAATTTAAACTTACGATTTGAAAAAAAGACAGGAGGGAATACATGCTTTGCCATATCTCGACCTTGGTAACCAAATGCTGAAGCACGCATTCAGAAAGAATTTTAACTATACCATTACTTCTAAACGGATAAGATAGAGAAAAGTTTTTTCCTTCACGTCTTTAAATAAAAAAATAACAGAACAGAGTTAAAATTTTTAATGGGCTGTTGAATACGGAAGTGGCAGACTCAATTCACTCCATTAACGACATCTGGAAGGAAGACTAAAAATGCGGAATGAAATTCGTAAGTATATAAAACTTTAAAAACATCAAAAAATAGTTTCATCAGCACGTAAACCGCTGTTATAAATAATACTCAGAATCAAGGTCTTACATTTAACTCGGAAGTTGCAAGAAAAAGACAATTAAGATTAAAGAAAACACGACAGCTTCTCACGTAATGGGCATAGAATAGTTAGCCATAGACTAGAAATAGTGTTCCAAAATGCGGAAATTGTAATCAGGTTACGTTACGTAGCTCTGATACTTTTCCATGCATAAGTATATAGAAAAATCGTGTCGTTTACTTTATCATTCTGAAGATAAATATTTAGAGAGGGGTTCCAAACACTATGCCCGCGGCACCATGGCGCACGCCTATCGTTTAACGTGTGCCCGCTGTTGTTCGATCACAGTAAAAATGTTTTAGTTTTCTATAAAATTCTATGTGAAAGTTTTCTCATTTTGAAGGAAATAGAAATTGCTCCAACACAAGTACCAGTACAAAGCGAAATGCGACCGATCTCTTTTTTTTTTATGAGCATGTATTATTCCAACTATAAATTCACCTAGAAAAAGTAAATGATACCAGCCGATCAACAGATATTTTAAAATGTGTTCTTAGCGACAAAACTTTGGGGAAGCCTGATTTAAAGCAAGCGAAATATTACCGGATTACGATTTTTCTCTATAAAATATATTAACATACAACGAACTTTAAAACGAGGTACATAAATTTTCAGAAAACTTAGAAGACACAAAAAGATGATCTTTTCGTTACATGAAAGTATCATATAAATTAAAGAAATTTTTAGCCCAAAGGGTGTAGCGCAGAAGAGGGTGTTAGGCTATTCATTTCGTTTTGGCATTTTGCGTCGATTCACTTTCTGCGTTGATTCGCTTTTCAAACTGTTGCCATCAAATATTACAGCCCTGTATTATGTTTAAATAAATTAAATAATGAAGAGTCTGGATAACTGTGTGCATGTTTCTCGCATTGTGATAAAACAACGGTACCTAGCGCCATCAACTTTTGATTAACGTAATCTTCCATGAATTTGGACATCTGGAAGCCCTAATTTGGAATTTGTTTTATTATCTGTTTCATATTTTGTCAGGCATTAAAGAATTTTTTGCTTAAAAAACTCAACGATTTCAAAGCGAGGAATGGCAACGCTATACGAAAAAAAAACATTTTTATCTCCAGCGCGCGAGACTGTGTATCGGAAATTCTAAAAACTCATTTTAAAATTATTATGCGATATTGCTGTTGAACTGAATTTTATGCTTTAAGTGCGAAGACCATGATATTTAATAAATAAAAGTAACGCGCAAAGCATTAAAAAAACGCCCCTTTGAGCGTAATGTAAAATACGAAAGCTTTTAGACTTTTTTTAATGTTCCTTTTTTAACTCTTTTTTTTTTTTTTTGTTAATGAAGTCAAATTCATCACCATATGAAAATGGTTATTTTCGATTCTACATGAGCAAGTTTCACCATCGGATGTTATATGAGCATATTCGTTGGTATTTTCTTACAATTAAAAGACATTGCGGTAGATAAAATGCATATATATTACCACGCAGTGTTGATGAGTTATGTTCCAGAGCTAGTAAAATAATGGCTGATGCACAGCCGATTGTAATAGATAAAAAATCAGTTTTGATTCTGTAAAATTTTCTGTAAATTTTGGAGGCAGTCGCATTTAACCTAATACAAGTTTCAAGATTCAGTCTATATGTACAAGAGGATAAAAATCTCTCATCTGTCGCTGTTTACTTTCTATTGAAGAAAACAAAAGGTACACAGTTGTATACTTCCTTTTAATACCAAAAAACGACAGATTTTCCCGGTATCAGAGAACTGCTATTCGCCATTCTGGTGCCAAAACTGTTTTAAATATTTGCTATAAGTAATCTCCAGCTAAGGTAATTTTCAATAAAATTATAATATAATATAAAATAATTTTCTTTTATCAATAAAATTCGCATTTCTGCACATAAAGACCCCATTCCGAATATGAGCTCCTGAGTTATACGCAGGATTCCCTATCAGTGTAGTTTAATTTTCATTGGTCAAACTAAGAGTGTCTTAAAAATTCGCACATTGCGCGCATAATTCTGTTTTGAATATATTACTTACTAATAAAATGTGACACCTTTCATTTCTTAAAGAGGGAATATGGAGTAAGAAAATTATCGATTCCATGTAATATAGCACATATATTTTTGATAGCACATCAGAGTCTAAAAAATGTTGGGAATGCTAAATTTCTTCAGATTGTTCAGGTAGATTACTGAGGCAATAACGTCCTTAATTTCTGCTGATTCAACGTATCTCAGTCTTATTTCATGCACAAAAGTGATGAAATTTGCTGTTAGATTTTACAGGTTTCTATTCTAAATATCGCATTATATGCAAACATACTTTGAAGTACTGTAAATTTGGTCCCAGTCCACCGCAAAACAAAGGAAATAATGCAATAAAACCTTTTTTTTTTTCTTTTTGCATATAAAAGCATTAAAATAATTCAATGCATATAACATCAGAAAGCTGTAAGTGTTCATTGGAATAATGATTTTCAGCATCAGATTACCGTCCAGACTATGGACTCTCAACCAGAGGGAATTTCCTCCTAGTGGCGAATTTCATAGTTTTAGGGGGGGGATGTGGTCAGGCTTTTATTTACCTGTTAAGCATTTAATTTTATTTTATGACTGTAAAAACTATTTTTATTCTAATATTGATATTTATCAATAGTTTATGAACTTTTCCTTGTTTAATTTATAAAACCTATAAAAAATGAAACCTAAATTAAAATAACTGCGTATGTATTTTTCAGAATTTTAAAATTTAGAGAGGGAATAATCATTAGCAATGGTGAAAGGAGTGCATGTAGTAAAAGAAATTCCGTACCTTGGTCTAGACCCATCAGGCTCAGACCCGAAGCTTATGTTTTCAAAAGCTCGAACATCTTATAATTTGTTTCAGCTACATTTTTCCTCCCTGAAGTCCAATGAAATGAACATTAGGGGTTCTTAAAAGAACGCTTTTGTCTAGGACCCCAGAGTACGTCATCGGTCTCTCCGACTTTCCTTTCTACTAAAAAGTTTTCTTTAAAATCTCTGTAATTTTATGTAAGAAGCCTAGTTTTAAGGCTGTCCTGAAGTTTGATACATATTCTGCCTAAATCTGGCTAAATAGCATAACGAAGAACTGTCACAACCACTATATGCACTCTAATGGTGTAAATGGTAGGTAAAAGATGAAAGCCACATGGTCTGAATGGCGACTAGAGCATAACTGAGTTTTCGTATTTCCTTCCCCCTCAAAAAAATATAACTTCTCTGTTGAGGCGCTTGAATTAAAATGCAATGAAAAATGCTTTGTTGCCAGCTGAATTCCCTCTAATAGGTTCTCTGTGTCTCCTATACACCTGGAAGTTAGAGAGAATAGAAATAACTATTTCATCCCTCTCGTGCGTGCTCTTGTGGTGCAAGTGATAACATGTGAAAATCTGTGACAACCCAACGACAGTATAGGGTACTTTTTATCTTTTGCGCTTCGAAAAGCCTTAAGTCTACAACTTTAGTAGAGATGTCTTAAACAGAACAAAAATTAAGAGTTCATATTTTATAATAAGATTCAAAAGAAAGTAATATTCTGAAATGAAATTCATGAGATGAGCCATTTTAACAACAGGCAGAGTTAAATAGCAATCTAATTGTGAATTCACATAATAAATACGATATTAATTACTGAACTTTTAAAAGGCATTATACGATTATTATTTGACGTAATTTAATATAACAACAACGAAAATGTTTAAAATATTATGAGAATTTCCAGGAAGCGACGAAGAGACTCGGAACTATCAAAAATGGCAAAATGGCGTCGACCCACTTCTCGAATCTGTATTTTCATATACTATAATTCATAAATCTATGACAACACCAAAAAAAGAAGGTAATATTTGTCAAAGCAGCAAGAGAAGTATATCTGCACAGGCAAATAATGCAAATGCACCTAAAATTCAGAAATATCGGAAAAATTTCCCATTCAAAGAGTTTAGGATGATAAATATTTAACTTTAGTAGTAAATTTACTTTTTTATCCATCAAAGAATCCATTCGTTACAGTAAGCTATATTTACTAAACAATCCTTGAAGCAAACTACACTCACGTTTGTGAAAATTGCAACACCAAGAAGGAATCGTCATAATTGAATGCAATTTAATACACAGTTGAGTGGTAGTGGTACAAATAAATGATTAAATGTTCAAAGCAAACAAACAAGAACAAGAGATCAGAATCAGTATTTTGTGTGGCCACCACGCGCCGCAATAAGTGCTGCTACACGACGTGGCATGGAGTCAAACAAAGTTTGAATGTCTGACTGAGGAAGAGCATTCCATATCGTTTGTACGCGTACCCAAAGTTCGTCTGCAGACGCAACAGGACGAGGATCACGAGCAAGACGCCGACCAATGACATCCCACACATGTTCAATTGGCGACATATCCGGGGAACACGCAGGCCAAGGAAGAAGCTGTACCTGCTGCGCTGCAAAGAAGGATTTAACAATCCGAGCAGTATGAGGGCGGGCATTGTCCTGTTGAAATACAGCGCCTGGCAAGCTTTGAAGGAAGGGAACAGCTTCGGGCTGTAGAACTTCACGGATATACCGGTTGCTGTTCAGATTGCCCACAATTCGTAGCAATTGAGATCGTCTATGATATGCTATGGCGCCCCAGACCATAACTCCGGGTGTTCGTCCACTGTGGCGTTCGATAATGCACTCCGGAAGGTGGCGTTCACCGGCATAGCGTCTGACACGAATGCGGCCATCATGGTACCACAAATTAAAGCGGGATTCGTCAGAAAACACGACATGCTGCCAATCAGCACGCCAGTCTCTATGCTGATTGGCCCATTGTAGCCGCAGGCGGCGATGGTCGTGCGTTAGGGGGATCCTGTATAAAGGAGTCCGTGCGCGCAGTCCACACTGCAGCAGACGTCTACGAATTGATGAAGCACACAATGAAACACCTGTAGCTATTGACCACAGTGCTGCCAATTGTCTAGAGGAAGCTGTACGGTCCGTCCGCGCCATGCGGACCAGGTGTCTATCATCGCGAGCTGACGTCACATTTCGGGGTCCACTCCCGGATTTCCGAGTTGTCCGACACTCGTCCGTCCACTGCTTCCAAACGCGCATCACTGTGCTGCTGTTACGCTGCACACGAGAGGCTACTGCACGATACGACAATCCAGCTTCACGAAGGCCGATGATTCTCCCTCGTTCAAACTCTGTAAGTTGTTCAAATCTCGCTCTCTTTCGTCGACGAGGCATAAGTACAGATTGAGTTAACGTTTACCACTAGCAGATAACCACCGATAACCATACACGCCTCGCTACAGCCGTCTATTTATTCGGATCCATCAGCCGTTCAGAGGGCGCTGCTCAGCATACGCATGCGCTACGGATTTGCAATTCTAATCATTTGCATATCATGCGCTACTTTGCATTTCCTGAAAATTTCAGCTCACTCGCGTAAGTCCTTCATGGTGTTGCAATTTTCACAAACGTGAGTGTATATATATTTGTTTTCGTTATTATGCTTCAGGGGCATTTTTCATTATGTGTTATAATTTTTGATTGCGTGAAAGACAAATGATAAATTACATTTGGGCTTCTATTTATGTTCTCATATTCTTTTCAATATTTATAGAATTCATCAGATGTATTTTTACATTAAAGAGCTTAGTAACACTGAATTATTTTTGGTACCTAAAACACTAAATTATTCCAGTTTTGGCTGGCTTCTAAACACAAGTGAGAGAAATTTCTTACACTTCATTGTTACAACTACAGAATCATTTCATCTGCATATGAAAACTACAAATGAAACTTCTTATTATTAATACTGATTAAAAATGCTTCCAACAATTAAATTATCAGGAAGGTTTGCTTTATCTTCCAAGAAAGTCGAGAAAATCTTCTCTCTCCTTTTGGCGAGGCGAAGATGATTAATTTCCACCCGCTGCTGCTGTAATCCCCGTTAAGTCAATCGTCCTTTTTTATTTTCTCTCACCTCGATGAATTTGAGGGGCGTTTTATTTAAGTTTCGCCACAAAAGGAATAAAATTTTTCATTCGTTCTATAGTCCGTTAGGAATAGTCGGTAGAAAAATGGAGAGTTGCAGTTATTCATTTGAAACAATTTGCGGAAAACGTTCTTTTCAGTGTCGCAGACAGCAATTTATTTCACAAGATGTAATTTTCCACCTCAATTCTCTTCGTTTTGAATGCTGAATGGAGAATTTTTTTTTATGCTAACGACCGAGGATACAAAATACGTTCAGATAATTTTAGGATAGGTAAAATCTGCCGAAAACATAAATTGAAAGTTATAGCTAAAAGATTAAAATCCTATACATATTCTGCTTCCGTTTTCAATTTTGTTCAAACGACAATTTATTCTATCAGTGCGGACTGACTGAGTGTGCAGAGGCTCTTGAAAGCAGCGAACTCTCTCCTTTTCAAGAGATATGGCTCCACCAGCAATCACCGAAATCAGCAGATAGTTTTAAAAATCTTAACCAGTTTCTTATTGTTGACTTAAAGCGATATTGGTGAAATTAAGCCTTCAGCAAGGCCCGCCAGCGGCCGAGTGGTAAAGTCGCTGACCACATCTAATTCAGTCGGAGGCTCGAATCCCCCAACCAGGCTTGCTGAATTGCTGCTTCACTGGATTCCCACACTTGTCACGTGTGTATGAGCCAGTTTCCCTTAAAAATGTCATACACGAGGGCATTTAAATCTATCAGCTAATATGTTTTATTTTCCCGTGTTACTACCAGCTTAAAATAAAGCTTCTCATTGTTCATTACACTGCCCACTGTTCGCATGCTCACTGTTCCCATTTATTATTTCGCACTATTCTCACTGTTTATATTTATTATTTGAGTTTACTATTTTTACTAGCATCCTAATTATAAAAATTGCAAATCTCGTATATTTAAGATATTCATTCAATTCGTTTAAAGATTTGTTTAATATCTATATGCTATTTCCTTATATTTAAAGCATAATGAAAAGGCTTTTAAAAAAAGATATATTTGTTTATTGGTTATTTATTGAGCATCTTCATCAAGGAAGGAGCAAAACAGTTTTTAAATATAAAAATAAATATTAAGTTTTTTTTGGTTGTTTTGTTTTGTTTTGTTTTGTTTTGTTTGTAGGCACTTATCATTTTCAATTCTTTTTCTTACTACACTGTTTTTCATACACTTCACTTTTCTAGGATTAGTATGAAAGTATGTAAAGGAAGTAACACTAGAAATAGCACCTTTGAGAAAAGTAAGAGCAGGATAGATTGAATATGTTGATAAAAATTCTAGTAATTCAGTAAGTAATGCAAAAATTTACTAATTTTTACTTCCTTGTACGAAGTAAAGGAAGTATTGTAATCACGAAAATTTTCGGGTATCGTATTTCACCGAAAATATCCATTTTGATCGCTATCGAATGCAATTTAAGGATGTTTTTACGTGACAACTGTACGTAAGGATAGAATAAGGGACTCTTTTTTCCCCAAAAAATTATAAAACTGATTTAAAATGGATTCTGAAGAGAATTTTTCGTGGCGTCTGTACGTACGTACACTACGAAAAAAAAAGGAAAGTTCTGTATTTCTTGTTTTACTGGGCCGATTGACGAAATGCAGATTGCGCTTTCCATCTCTCGAAAGCGCGACTGTTTTTGCACGACATCTGTACGTAAGGACAGAATAAAGGACTTTACAAAAAAGATTTAAAAGGGTTTCAGAAGAGATTTTTTTCGTGACGTCTGTGCGTGCGTACGTTTATTAGGTACGTATGTATGTATCTCGCCCAATTCAAAAACGAGTAGCCTCAGAACGTTCAAATTTTGTATATATGACTCCTATAACATGTAGTTGTGCACCTCCCTTTTTGGTTGCAATCGGCAGCACCAGAAACATATAAATGTATATATATATATCTATATATATGTATAAAACAGAGTATATACCAGATACTCTGGTATTTATATACCAGAGTATGATTTAATATTTATATGCGTATGATTTAATATTTCGTACAAGGAAGTCATGTGATGTACACATCAAATTATTTTAGTAGTAATCGACTTTTATTTTTTCTTCTGCACGCTTTGTCTACTACAGTTATAGACCACAGCTTCAATTTGATAAAGACGGAGTGGTTTAAATTGGTGCAAATACAAATCTTAATAAATTAATTTGCGTGTGATGAATATGTAAACTGAGTTTAATTTAGAACTAAAGAAAATACATGTAATCCTAATTTTAAATCTCAGGTAATTATTGCTCATGCACTTAATAGCTATTTAAATGAAGTTTGCATTTTTGCTGCATTTATTAAACTGTCTGAGGAAGAAAACTTATCAAAAATGGAAGAAAAATATCACAACAGATGTAATGTAAACTTCTCACAGCTACATGGCCTAAAGGTCCCTCATTTCGTCATAATATCACTGCAAATTTGTTTATTTTCTTTCAAGAATAAGATTCTTTCTAAGGTATTATTATTCACGAATCTTTTTCTGCTTTTGATAATAGAGCTATTAAAATTTTCCTCTACATAATAAACTATATTATTCCATTTTTAGAATTATCAGGCATTACTTTCCTAGAGCAAAATTGCCTAGATTCTCCATACATTCAGCTTTTATGTTCTTTTTATCTGCTAATAAGAAATTTACTTCAGTAATTCTAAAATCGCTAATAATAAATTAATTAACCATAAAATCTTAAGTCGTAAATAATTTTCAAGGGGTTTGTCGCTCATCGATTAAACTGTGCAAATTTTTTACTGTAGAATACGGATTTAATATTAGAAAGGAGGAAATAAATCTTTATTGTGAATAACTGTTCACTTTATTCATCATTGTTTAATTTCTTCTTCGTTTAAAATTAGCTAAAATCCTTTTTCAGCTAGTGAATTACATTTTCATGAGTGGTGTCCTATTCAATAAAATTAATTTTTGGTAAGTATTTTAATTACACCCTCACGGTTTTAACATTTTATTTCATAAATTCGTGTTATCTCTTCCATTCAAAGTTGGCTTACTTTTCTTACTGCACAGAGGACGCTGTATGTTTGTAATGAGTGAGTGATCCACTAATTTTAACCTGCAAAATTTTTGGAAAATTTTTTTTCTGAAAAAGGGAGATTTCCTGTTTGTGTATTTTAATCCATGGAAATTTTTCGTTTTAAATCAGCTTTAGGGAGATTGATTCTTCCCATTTGTTAAATGGAGCTGATAAAAGGTTTAGTTTGGGAGGGAAGAAATTCGTTAATTAATTATGACAACGCTCTTTAGGGCTATTTGCCTAGGAGCTTAGAGGGCATTTTAAAGAAAACTATAATCGAAGTATTGGATTGCATTTCTTGTTCTATTTCAATTCATTTGATAACGTCACAAACATAATAGCTTTTAAGGTTTACCTTATCATACTAAATCTAGGAGTTATTCTACACTCGTCAAAAGTAAAATTACAACACCAAGAAAGAATGCTCGTAGCGTCATGCAAATTGCAGGATCGAGAGTTGTGAGAGAGATATGCAAATGATTAAAAAACAGACACATAAAATTATTATAAACCAATTTATTCAGTAGCTAACGTCCCCACCTCGAGCAGCGATATAGGCCGCAATCCAGCGAGGCATGCTATTAATGACTTCATTGATGGTTTACCTGAGGTAGGCTTTGCCAAGTCACATCCACTGCTATACGCAGATCATCCAGAGTTTGCGGGCGTGGTCCTCGGTTAATGTCGCGTTCAGTGGCATCCCATAGGTGTTGGATGGGATTGAGACCAGCAGAGGCTGCTGGCCAGGGTAGGCGTGCTATTGTTTTGCTGGAATACCACATTGGGCAGAACAACAGGCTCCACAATTTGCGTGACGTAGCAGTCCGCTGTCAAACTGCCGTTAATGTGTACCAGGGGACTCTTGTGATCAAACATTATGCCCCCCAAACCATAATACCCGGTGCAGGACCGCTATGCCTCTCGGCGAAATGGGTTGTTTCGTAGCGTTCTCTGGGTCGCCGCAATATCTGTCGACGGCATGTCATTCCTGCATAGACAAAAACGAGATTCATCCGTGAACAAAACCGGATGAAATTCTATGGTCCATGCACTAAGACACTGACACCACACCAGGCGTCTAGTCTTATGTTCAGCAGTCAGTGCTCCCCCTGTATCTGGTACCCATGAACGCAAGTGCGCTTCATGCAATCTGTTGCGTACGGTTTGGCTGGAGACATATCCACGTGCTCCGGGACGCAACCGGCTTCGTATGTCACGTGACGTGGAGAAAGGGTATCCAATAGTTGACTGCCGAATACGTCTTTTTGTGCGCTCTGATATGCACCTGTGCACGCCACTTCCTCTTCGACGTGCACGTACGCCTTCCTGAATCCATCGTGTGACACAACGTTGGGTGGTACTCACGTTGTGCCCAACTCGAGTGCCCAGCGACAAACTAAGTTCATCGGAGTTCGATAATACGGTCACGTTCCCCAGTCGTTAACTGAGGGTATTGAGTTCGCCGACGTCTCAGAGGCATTTTCTATGCTTCTTCCAAAGTCTCCAATGCTCCGGAAAGCCGCAGATGCTGTTTATGAGAATTGAGTCAAGTCAAGACGATCACTGGTATATATCGCGAAACGCAACAGTGGCTGACCTTTATAACACGTATATGCGTACCACGTGATCCAATACGTGAGCAACTTTTATCATTGGCATATCCACCTAACAACTCTCTCTCCTGCAATTTGCATGACGCTACGCGCATTCTTTCTTGGTGTTGCAATTTCACCTTTGAGGAGTGTATGCTAGTTTAAATTTTTCTCAACTGAGTATCCCGAAACGATTTCTTTTCTCATTTATTTTTCCACAAATATAATACAAATTTCATGCTGGCGACTATATGCGTGTGTAGTCATTATTTATAGCATCAGATACGATAACAACAAAATTCAAGATAATATATATTATCTAAAACTTTGCACTGATGATATTTAATGGCCTTATAAAATATCCCTTTTATTGAATGAACTTTTTTTTCTTTTAATTTCATCAAAATAAATGTCTTTTATGTCGTTGAGTATTACGACATGCCAGTTCGTCAAATGAAAAAGGAGAATGGGCCAATCTAAAAATATAACATAAGGAAAAATAACGTAAGACATTGACATATTGCGAAGTAATAATAATAATAATAAGCGTCACTCTGCTAAATTTGATTTTGCCTAACGTTAATTTAATAGTATACTAATGATAAATTAGAATAGAAACACGCCAAAGTGAAACTTAAAGTTAGTAAAGAAAGAAACTTGTATTTGGAGTAGATTTAAACAAAAATCGCAATTGATTTCGAGGGCAAACAGGTAACTCTTCATCAGGAGCAAAGAAATTTGCAAGACTGTAAAGCAACGGTCTTATTTATACTCTACCGCAGTAAAGTGAACAGGAAGGTAGAACCATCTGTCGGCAAAATTAGTAATAAAATTAAAGAATTAAATTAGTAGAATTTTCGATCGATAAAGATCGAATATTTTGATATTTCACAAAGATCGAATATTTCGAACTTTGTGAAAAGCTTCAAGAAAATCTAATTTGCCAATATAAGAAGCTCTTTGTATAATTTCTGCAGACTCAAAGTCAAAACTAATCCAGTCTTGCAAATTTCTTTGCTCCTGATGAAGAGGGGCCTGTTTGACGTCGAAATCTATTGAGATTTTTATCTAAATCTACGTCAAATGTAAGGCGGTTTCCTTATTAATTTTAAGTTACTAATGATAATTAACCTGATCATCATAAATTAGATGAAACGTTGTTAAAGTAGAAGCTTTGTACCGGAATTATGTTATTCACATAAGATTTTAAGCGACAGCCTAGAAATATCGGAAAACGCGATGTATTAGCAGCGTTCTAACAGAAGAGCCTTGTACGTCATTGCTGAATCTTTTACAAAGACATTACTAATATTATCTTTGTATACGACCCCCCAATGTCAAATAACAAAATCTTTTCCCTAAGTCGAAATATTTTTTAATACGTACTTCTTCCCTTTTCCGAAAGCTTCATTAATCTGCAAATCCTCCGGCTGGAGAAAAGTATTCCGACTTTTAAGGATCAAATTTGCGTAAGGTTCAGGATTAAAGGCTAGACCACGAGCTTAAATTCCCCGCCGAAACTGCTCTATTCTCCCCTATCTCCTCCCTCCAAGACGACGTAGTGCGTTTTTATCTTCATCGCAACCTGTCATTTTTGATAAAGTCGAAATCTTTCATTGTCGCCCTCATAACGGTGCAACTTTAGTCGCGTCTTTAACATAAAAACGGAAGTCGGAACGTTATCCAGAAAAGAACCACGCTAGCTTACAAACATTTGCGGGTGATACAGAGGAGATAGGAGTGGGGGTAGCACGCTCGGTACGCGTTACGTAAATTTATCTATTATTGTTTAAATATCAGTACAGTGGAACTAGGAAGTATATCGATTAACAAAACTAAAAACTAGAAATTAATAATAATTTTCTGTACTTCGTTGAAATAATATTAACTGTAATAAAAATAAATTATTCTCATAACTTTTCTTAATCTTACATATTGTTGCGTGCGTACGGGTTCGTAACCACGCTTTGACAAAATAAAATCTCATATATTTTCTGTCACAGGTACGATCATGCCTCGGAAACTGATAAAAGAAGGACAGAATAAAAGCCGCTTTTATCATTTTATCACTTTTTGAAGCAGCTTTTATCATTCATGCGACTTCCCAAATGTTGTCACTGAAAAAAATGCAAGATCTTTAATTTAGCTTCCATGCGCCAAGGTATGTGGAAGTTTTCAGAATGCTGCCGTCCGGCAAGAGATAAAATATTTAAATTAACACTCAAATTTAATTATTAATTTAAAAACTGAACCATTTAAAAACAATTAATGCACTAAACAATAAGAACTTTATTTTACATTTTTAATAATATATCTTTAAAATGTATGGAATTGTTAATTTTTAAAAATATTTGCACCTTTGCAATACTTAAAAAAAAAAAAAAAAAAAAAAAAC
>KK114491.1:234488-252647 GCA_000611955.2 Stegodyphus mimosarum
ATATACATGTTTTTGCACCAAGGGACACAAATATTATGGCCGAAAAGGCGAAATTAACAAGTCTTCGAAAGCTAATCATAGTTGGAAAGTTAATCATAATTTTGACTTGCAAATGGTAAAAGCTGCAGAAAATCGACAAATCGTTTTTTTTTTTTTTTCATTGATGAACTGGATTTTCTTGTAGCTTTTCGTATACACAAAGGAAACAGAAAATTATCTTGTTTATTTAATGACTTTAACACCAATCCAATCCTTACCAACGCTTTTACAATTCTATTAGCTTAAATTTTCAAGTTTTCGTCTCTATTTCTGCCGACAGATGACGCCACCTTTTCATTAGCTTTACTCTTGCTGGGCCGTGGTTTTACCTTTGTTCCAGATTTCTTTGCTTCTGAGGAACAGGAACTTGCATCTGTTTCGTCTTCCAAATTAATTAATATCTACTTCAAACACAAGGTTTTTGCTTTGCTAATTTTATGTTTTATTTTGTTGTGTTTCTCTTCTGTCTTGATCCATTAATTTATTAATGACTGAGGTAAATAGTAATCAATAAATATCCATATTAAAATTTTAATCGAATGTTTCTATGTCTAATTTATTTAATTATTTTTTTCTTCTAATATTAGACTTGTAATAGCATCGAATTTGATTATAAAAATATCAAAACAGCATGTTCAGAACTTAAACTTTGCAAAGCAATTTTTCTCGTTTTTCCCACTCATATTACAAATGTGGAATTTTCAGCAAAGTTCTTTATAGTGGTTTTTGTATAAAGCACAGTCAGTTTAGTTTGGCATGCTAACTAACTTTTTCTTGAAAGCAAAAAATTGTCGATACCTGGGCTAACCTTTACATTTTAGAGTCAAGGCCCTTACGTTACGCTACGAGAGCATTTTGTAGCTCTTTGCAGTTCTAAGAGATACTACCATTCTACGCGCCATTTCATTTTTACTTTCCTGTACGAAGTAAAAGAAGTATTACAGTCGCGTATAATTTCGGATATTATATTTAAAGAAATTAAATAACGAAGAATCCACATAAATGCATGTATGTTTCTCGCATTGTGATAAAACAACGGTACCTAGAGCCATCGAATTTTGAATAACGTACGTTTCCACCCGAATATGGGCATCTGAAAACCCAAATTTGGAATTTAGAATTTGTTTTACTACCTATTTCATAGTTTGTAAAATTTTAACGAATTTTTGATTAACAAACTCAACGATTTCAAAGCGAGCAATGGCAACACTGTACGCAAAAAAAAAAAAAATTGTATACCAAGCTCGCGATTGTGTATCGAAAATTCTAAAGATATGGTCATTTTAAAATTACTTTGCGATATTGCTATTGAACTGAATTTTATGGTTTAAGTGCGAAGAACATGATATTTAATAAATAAAGGTAATGGTGTAATGCGAAATCTGTAATGTTTTCAATTTTGGGGGGGCTTGTCGCCCATTGCATAGCTGCTTTAATTTTAATAATTTCACCAAAGTTTTAACAAGTATTAACATCTCATACAATTGCCCTTTTTAACTTATCTAAGTTTCCACTTTTAAAACCTCTTCAATATTCTCCATCCTTATCTTTTTCCTTAGGTAGGATAATCATAAATTTTTGCTCCTTTTGAATTTAATCTTATAGTCTTAAAAGTCTTTACCAGGACTTATTTTCGCAGTCGTTAGACCATAATCTGATATTTTAAAGTTACAATACCTTCTTTTTCTAATTTTGAATTAGAAACAGTTTAGACGCATGTAGCGATAAAAGACGAAAAGAAAAAAGAAAAAAAAATGTGGTTGACTGGAGATCTCTATTGAGGAAACATTCAGCAGTCTTCATAATCATTTAAAATCCACCCTTATTGTACATTACGAAAGTTAAGTATCATGCTATTCTGATCGTATTAGGAAACTAAAATAGCATTTCTTTTTAAAGAATAATCATTAAATTATTATATTTAATGAGCATCCCTATATTTATGCTGTTATTCTACCATTATTTTCATGAGTAAAAAGTGTACAAAACTTTAACCATATTGCTAAACTCTCCTTATTGTGCCAACCAAAACAAAGGTTCTTTTGTGCATAACAAAAATGGATCTTTTGTTGATCCTACTTGAGCCCAAAATTATTATGCAATTAAGGGAAACATGCAGCAGGAAAATTTTAAAAGGCGGTAAGTCCCTAATTTTATTACCAACTCCTTCCCCGTGCGGTAGAATAAAATATCCAGTAATGAACGTTAAATTTTTCGCCAGAATTTAATTTCAGTAATTTGCATTTGGGCTTCGAACATTGCAAAAGAAACACCTTGACAGGGAGTTTTAATATTCCCAGACTTTAGGTTTAATAGCGACGAGCATGTCGGCCTCCGGATTTAACTGACGTAAACTTTACTTGCAGCTATTTTTACCCATTTTTTGTCCGCAGTCTTCGCACAGTTTCTCCGTCTTTTGATAAAGTACATTTTTATGAAGTCTTAATTGGTTTATCTTAAAGGCTTGATGAATATGGTTATGAATGCGTAAGTGCTTAGTTAAAAATGTGTCGGATATTACAGGAGAAACGGAATTAATTAACTTTTTTAATTGCGTTTAATGCTTTTAGACAAGCTACGTCAGATATGATTTAAAATTTGCTCTGAGAAATCTCTTTTACAATAAACTAAGGTTTTGAAAGTGCAGCCTGAGGTAGGTAATATTGTTAGTTGATTAATATTTAAGCTGCATTGAAAATGTTCTTTTGCTTTAGTATGATTTTTAAAAGGCATGATATTTCCATATTTAGTAATGAGTTACTAATGTGAGTCAAACAAATAATTTCCCATTTGAAGTTTAAATTCTAAGCTTTCCAAAATGGGCGTCTGAATTCATTTGCAAAATTAAGATTGGTCTTCGCTAGAAGATAATTTCTCGTAAATAAATGTGTTTCGTTTTAATTGTATAAAATTTTCTTAGATAAAATACAATGAAAGCTAAAATAAAAATCCTCTCGTTTTCCCTTTAGTAAAATGACTTAAGTCTTCAGAAGAAGATATCCAATTATTCGGTTTTGGATCATATATTATCAATTGACATTTCCAAATATCTCCGGATATTTGAAAGTACTGCAATGATAGTTAACTAACTATAATTGCAATAACCTGATGATCTGTTGCATATCCATTACTGATTTGTGAACGCTATGCGTATTATACTTCAACCATATTGTTAATAAAAAGTTATAATGTAATGTAACAGGCACATCTGTAGAAAATTTTCTAATGTAACAAGCAAAACTTCTGAACAATTAAATGTAACAATAGCTTTTTATTTAATTCTTTAACATGAGATGGTTCTTGAATAGAGTACCGAATAACAGCATTATATCACTACAAAAGCACATATACTATCCATGCATCAATACAAAAATACCTTTATACAGGATCCAAAGACAAGCGAGTACTCCATCCATTTGTTCCCGTCCGTAGATATCCATGTAATAGTAAATAGTTGTTCACTAAAAAAGCTCATAGTGTAGATTTAAAAAATTATAAAAATTTGCATTAATACAAAAGTATTCTTTTTTTCCTTCGTTCGCCTATAAGTACTCTTTATTCTTTTCTAAACAATATTTCTTCTCTTATTAAGTGTTCTTTCATTGTGTAATTTTATACATTTTATTTATGAAAGTAGCATTTAAAATTGCGTAAGTTTTTAAACTTATAAGTTCTGTGGTTAAAATACCTAAAACTGATTTCTCTAACCATCTAACGGTTGTCCAGAAAAACTAATGATAACTTTGCGAGTTATTGCCCTCGATACAATTTATCTTTCAAGCAAAAAGTGAGTCTGAACTGCAAAACTTATCACAAAATTTATAAATTACGTCTTGTAGGTGTCAGAAAATTAAAATTCTACAACGTAAAATGGAAGACTTTACAACAAGTGGGTGCAGACTTTTACTCTAAAGATATTGTTGAAATATCCTTACTAGATTATAAAAACATGTGGAATCCGAATCAAAGTCTAACTTTTAACCAAATTGAGCCAAACCTCTGGGTTCTTTCTATAACTCTACAAACGATTTTCGCAGCCCCGGCAGAAAGGCGTATGGGATTCTAATAAATTTGGGGTTAACATTAACATTTTGTAGAGACATTAGGTATTTTTTGAAGCAGGAGAAGAAACAAATAAGCAATGCCCTCGCCGGGAATCCAACCACGGACCTCTCGAATATGCGCAGAGCGTGCTGACCACTACACCACGAAG
The DNA here is from genome assembly GCA_000611955.2 of Stegodyphus mimosarum. Lineage (NCBI taxonomy): Eukaryota > Metazoa > Arthropoda > Arachnida > Araneae > Eresidae > Stegodyphus > Stegodyphus mimosarum. The sequence continues at coordinate 238,741 of KK114491.1, forward strand.
GCATGCTAAGAAGGCGGGAGAAATGCCTTACAATCTTACTATTTCACTTTGAGTAAGCCATTGGTCTGAGCGATTATCATGACGAATCAAGGACCTAGGACAGAAAATTACAACAAAACTAATTGTTACTAAATTTTATTGCGAATTATGGTCTCAAACTATGGTAAAATATCAACGTTAAGTGTTTATTTTTAATTAAAATGCAGAATACATTGATTCTTTCTAAAGCAGCATTGGTTATTCAATGATTTTTTTAAATCTTTGTATAAAAATTACATACCTGAAATTAGCAATAATGTGTGAATTTAGTTCTAAGTTTCTTACCTTTTGGTCTATAACATATCTTAAGGTGATGAGGTATATATGCATATGTATATATAATCAAATGAATGAAATGGTAATACTCCTATCTAAAATTTCAAAAAAATAAAAATTGATAATGCCAATAAAGAAATTACATAAATTCCAAGCTATAAAGTCGTAATAGGAAAAGGAAGAAAGTAAAACTTTAAAATTTAAGATAATTTTGAAGAGGATTTTGAAACATTGTAAAAGAACACTTGCCTTATAATCATTATTCTTCTCTACATCAGAATTCTCAACATTGACTTATAATCACTAGCTAATAGTTGTGGAAAAGTATCAAATGTAAAGTACGTTTATCAAATGTGAAAGCTCTGGGTTCCAATAATCGTGAAAGAACAATAGTAAACTTATTTTAAAATTTGCTTTGTTCTTTCATTTTTTAAAAATCTAGGTTCAATCAATTCTTTTTTTTAAGTATTTCTTTTCCCATTTTATATGAACGTTCCAAATAACTTTTAAGTTGGTTAAATTTGGGAAATGGAATATTTAGGTATAAAAATTTTAATTTACATATGTATGGTAACGAGGAAACGCAGTGTCTGAGCAATTCGGAATAGAGTGAAATAAACTAATTCTCCTTTAAGAGTCAGCAATATTTCGCTGTCTTTTCAGTTGTTCATTTTTTCGGTAATTTGCTATGATATTGCTTTAATTTTCATTTGTAACTTTTGCATCTCAGTTTAATTTACTTTTCCACAACTATTAGCTAGTGATTATAAGTTGAGAATTCTGATGTTGAGAAGAATAGTGATTATAAGGCATTTGTCAAGTTTTCTTTTACAATGTTTCAAAATCCCTTTCAAAATTATCTTAAATTTTAAATTTTAAATTTTTACTTTCTTCCTTTCCCTATTACCACTTTGTAGCTTGAAATTTATATAGTTTCTTTATTGGCATTCTTAATTTTTATTTTACTGGAATTTTAGATAGGAGTATTCCCCTTTCATTCATTTGATTATATATATATATATATATACCTCATCGCCTTAAATATATATATATATAAATCAATTATAGACCAAAAGGTAAGAAACTTAGAACCAAATTCTCCTATTATTGCTAATTTCAAGATTTCAAAGTTAAAGTAATAATCTAAGCATTTAATTACTCTAGTAATGTTTTTATTTATATATTCAAACGCGAGCTATAAGAATATAAATGCTCGAACTAATTATTTTAGATATAGAAGAATCATTGAAACTATGTAATTAATACGAATTTCTTAAAGTTTCTCTCTTGAGCAGAAAATACATTCTTTGGAAGCAATGGCTGAAATCTTCAAACAAAAATTCGTTTTATTGTCAAAGATCCTGTTCAAAATCAATTCGCATTTGCAAGAGACAATAACGTAGATGCGTAACTAATAAATTATTTTGATAAACCCTGACTTATTTTGCCATGTGATTTACTATGCTTATTAAATTTAAGTAAAGTATCGTAAAATGTGGGAGGTTTGCACTTAAGCATCACATAATTTCTCAACATCAGAATTTTAGCCATCATATCAAGGAACAATGACGTGCTTGAGAAGCAAAATGTCAAATCATTGAAGTGGAATATCCATTTATCCATCCACCTTCATATCAGCCAAGACAGACGAATGGAGCTCCGGCGGCCATTGAAAGCTGTTAATGGTGAATGATAGGCTAGATAGCTTCTTCCCATTCCTCTTTATCTAATGGTCATTCCTTGCACAATGTTATCCGCTGTCGTAAATCTGGAGATGAACTCTTGGATGGATTCAATTGCTACTCCCTTGTCTGTATGTTACTTTGTAAACTTTCTGGGTGGATGAATGTAAACTCGCTGAGATTTACAGGCATTTCATTCTCAGACCATTACAGATTACATCTTGAGATAATTATAATGTACTATCTTTCAGTTCTCTTCTGTTATATCAAGATACAGCGAAGAACATTTCAGGTTAAGATTGGAGCTGTCAATACAGTCCAGCTGAGACTTAATTAATTAACTGATTATTCTCTGTTAAATATTTAGAAGCAGTATTGCACGACAATTCATGCTGTTGTAGGAGAAAGATGAAATCGGCAACAAAAGCTATTTCAAAAGAAAGGAATTATCAATATTTTATATAATAATTGAAAGAGATTCTGCACAGAAAATTAAGAAAAGTGCACTCGAATATACATCTTAAAGAACTGAAGTTTAGTAAAGTGATTAAAACTTTTCTTGAGATTCCTGTATAATTATTAGAGAATATTTTTCCGAATTTCAATGAGTACACTATAAATCCTTTGCTTCCCTGAATATGGGCGATTACTTACGCAGATCGAAAACTGATTTATCACTTGTAGTATTGTTATTAAAGTATAAAAAATGCGATACTATTTATTAATTTTTTAGAATATTTATTCCAACAGCACTTAACGAAGCGCCTGTTTCTTCGAGAAAAAAAAATTGTCTAAGTTTCCGATGTTAAATGATTCATCATTACTTTCGTAATAAGCTTCTTAAAAATCATTTTGTAGATTATTTAAGTTAAAACACTCTATTGCTTTTATACAGCAGTGACATAGTCTGCACAAGTATCAAGCACAAGAATAAGGAACTTGAAATGAGTTAAACAAATGAAAGGTTATTGGAACCACAAATTGTGGGTTATAATATAAAACAATGCAGTACACTGGCTGCTGTAACGATCTGAAGAGTCTTTAAAACTATCACAAAGCTACCAACAGTTTACAACTATAATTAATAAATCAATAACTTAAGATTATAAAAATGTATAGATACAGTATTCTGACTATTAATTTCAACTCAGCTTTCCCAAAAAAAGCTTTGTGTTTCGCTCTTTGATCAGCGCTGGAGGAATGTGTAGGAATCAGGATCACTTCCTTAAACCTTTATCATAAGCTACAGACAAGAAATCACGGCATTTAATATTGCACACTGATACTTGAGATTTGTATCAAATTACGAATCAGAAGAAGCAGGACCTGGGCAAGGTTGGCACTTTTCTCTGGTGAATAGATAAGTCGGGGTCCCAAATTTGCAACAAAAAATCATAAATACCTTTTATAAATTTTCAACTTAGAAACACATCGACAAATACAGCTCTAAAATATATTACTATTTAAGCAATAGTTATATTTTGTACACTGCATTTCATTAACGGCGATATATAGCCAACAACTTAGTTTCCATTAATCATTTCTCACAGTCATCTGTGCTTATAAGCGGCTGAGCGGTAAGATCGCTAACATTGGTAGTTCGGCTTAGGTTCAAAATCTCATGAGTGTGTCAGTGAAATGAGTGTTTTCATTTTGCTTAAAAGCTTCTCCATGAAACCAACCCTCCCCTTAAGTAAATAGCCTTGTGGGCTTTGTCATGCAGATAATATCTTAACCCAAGACAAGTATACTTATTCAGGTTGTCGTTCAATTTACTGCCAAACAATAAACATAAAATTACTTAAATATGATTTAACTGAATTTCTCTTATGAATGTCTTATGCAGTTGCATTAGATTGAAAGAAAAATGAATATTTCTTGCATCTTTTTTTCAAATAAAGTTTACTTTGAATGAGACTGATGATTTGAGATTGAGATGATGATTGAGTCTTTCATGTTCTGTTATATCCATATTTGATTCGTCTTCGAAGCTGTACAGTTAGTTACACTTACTATCATTGCAGAAACTTACATAATCATTGCTGGTTGTTAAATCAATTGCATTCTAGTTCCATTTTCTCCCAAGATTAGTGTATTATTTTATAGATTTTAAATTGCTGATAATAAATCGCAAATTTATGAGTAAATTAAAAATTAACTCTGCCTTATCAATAGAAGATATTCTATTGACATATTATTGAATGTAACTAATTAAATTTTAAATAGAACTTTGTAAACTTTTAACATGCTTGTGTTTATAAAAAAATTTAATTAAATCAAGTCAAGACTGACAGAAATAGTAATTTCTTTTGAAGAATCACTGCAAATTGTTGAAAGATGCATTTTGTCATTGAAGAAATTTTTCTACCAGCATGCGAAGAGACAAAGTAAAACGTAAATTAATCCGTATTTTTTTCCCCTGAATTGTTTTGTTGTTTGTATGAAGTAGCAATACAAAATGTTTAAGAGCAAAGAGCTGGAGCAAAAGTTGAAATATATCTTGGAGAAACTAAGATAAATATCCTTGCTAATTCTAAGATATTTAACGATAAAAGAGTTTATTTTAAAAATCGTATTTCAATTCCGCTTATTTTAAGGAGTTTAATTTAAAAGGACATGCGATAATCAATGACGAATGGTGAATGGAGACATGAATCAATACTAAACCATATTAATAATAAAAACCATGCTTTAAATATAATCTGTCATCCGCGATTGATAAAAATTACTTCAAATTCGATCACTTAGGAGGGACTCTTCTTGGCGAAATGTAAAAGGGAAACTGGCTCGCATTCATCTTGTGCATGAGTAAAGTCACAAGGACTTATGCCGCGAGCCCGAACTCATGTCTATCTACCAGCAATCTTCGACATTTTTACCCACTCGTTCCCTACCGGGCAGGACTTACCATGAAAGGTCAATTTATTAACTTATGTTAGAAGTGAAAAAATGGAAAATTATGACGCTTTAAATTCATTGTAATCACAGAATTCCAAACAATGAATGGAATAATAATAACTTTAACAAAGCCAAATATTTTCAGTATTGCAAACGAGTTGACTAGTATTATGAGATTACTACACGTTGTAAAGTAAGAAAAACTTTGTACTTTCAAGAAGAATTAACTGTGATAGCAAATTATAGCAAACGTATATAGGAAAAACGCAAACTGTTATAATACGAAAAAAAATATTTTTTCTCCTAGCATAGCTATTACATAAGTACCATTTTAAATTGTATTAATTAATTTTGAATTAGCTAAATAAAGCAATTTTATAAACATTCTCCAAAAAGAAATCCTGTTCATAGTCCGAACTGCAGATATTCTGTGCTAAGCCATCACTGATGTTTACAGTGGAAAGTACTGTACATTATTGCTGTAATTAGATAAAGCAAGATAAACGAATGTTATAAATCAATAGGGATATTTTTATATGTTTCTGTTTTATGAGATTACAATTTAAAATTTTATTTAGTATTTCGGCAAAATATTTAAAAATATTTATTTATTGTATCTTTATTTAGTTATTTTTATTACGATCAGTCATGTATAATTGCAAATTATTATTAAATTGTTGATTCTGATTATTTTTTTTTTCGATTTCTACATTTTATAAATTTTATTCCACAGTTATTTTCTTACGATAAGCTATTGTAATAAAATAATTTCTCTATGTGCTTCTGAATCTCAGTTTCTGAATAAGAAAATTTAATGCTACTGGGCTCGATGACTAAAGAAGCAGCTTACAATTTACATATTCGAATGATGAAAATGATTCAGAAATTTATAGTTTTAAAACATTTAATTATAATAATTTTAAATATTATGGCAGTTATAAGATCTGTAGAGTCATTAGGTTATTTTGAATCGGGAGACATGAAAAAAAGCCTAATCCCCTCGCCGGGACTCAAACTGGACCTCTCGAATACGCGCCGAGTGTGCTACCGTTACATCACGAAGGCATGCTGGAAGGAGAGAGAATGCGTTCTAGATCTTTTAAAAAGAATTTAAGAGTACAGTTTAGTTCAGAGACTGTTTAAAGATAATTCATGAATACGGTCCAATTCAATTACACACCAATTTAAAAATTTCGTGTATATATGCGTAAAAATATTTTTGTCATTTCCATTTGTCCGAATGGTTAAGAAGCATGTTTGGTTTCGTGTTTTTTCCCTGTGTGTAACTAGAATACAAACCAACTTGCCTTAGAAAGTCCTTCACAAATGCATCCTTATCCTTCTGTGTTTTCTCGTATTCAAATAATCAACTAACGACCATTGCAGAGGTAAAAGAAACTACAGTTAATTGGCCAAAAGATGCTGCCAAATATGGATATTTACTGTATAAAACATGAATTAACTAAAATAATTTTTGAAGAAGTTATTAATGATTTTGCTTTGATAAATGACAAATTTGATTATAATACAATATGTTGAAAATTAGAGCAGTATCGTTTTATATTAATTGCATTACAATTTATAATTTTAAAAGGTAGCTAATTTGGCTGAATTATCAAAGACATACGTTCTAATCATATTCCAGACATTTCTTTACTTTTTAAAACTAAACGTACTTCTTGAATCATTTTTCTGGATAAAGCTGTGATTGAAAACTACTGCAAAAGTAACGGTGTTATGATCTAAAATATTTATTGAATACAAAAATGTACTGGTTTTTCTGCCATAATTACTATAAAAGTAACGGTATTATCATCTAAAACATTTATTGAGTCCCAAAATGTGCAAGTATGTGTGATTTTTCGCTTTACACAGGGGCGCAAATTTACCCTTTTATCTCAGAAAAAAAGTACTTGGTGACAGCTCTGAGGAGAAATGTGGAAATGGAAAAGAACAAAAATAGGAAAGAGCAAAAGCTTTAAAGGTTAGGAAATTAACATAATTATCAACAAGCTTACCCTTAAATTCTAATGCCTAAAAACATGTATTCTTTTCATAGAAAGGACATAGCAAAATGTCTCGGGGAAAGCGTTACCGTTATTGTTTCGATACATGAGTTTAGGGCTTTTTATGAAAGCTCTTTCCTGCACCTCAGGCGAGTCTAAAATTATTATAGATTACACAATTTAATTTAATCTAATAAGCTGACTCAGAAACCTACACTGCTACACTAGCGGCCAGAATGCGTAGCCGCTACTAAGATTAACAGCTGGAAGACAAAACAGAAAATGTGCGCTTCAGTAACGAAATCACGCTGTGTCTAACCTTTTCATTTCAATTGTTTAAATACTCTCGTTCCCCTACTTAATTTGAATCATGGCAAGAAAAGGCGAGGGGCAATAAGAAAATTCAGAAAAGATACCAAAATTAAAGTAACTCTTTAGTAAAAGTAAGAGGAATCTAACAAAATGACGCATCCCAATATAAGAAACTGAGGAGTGTTCTTGTAAAGAAAAATGTCTGGCAGTTCTGAAAAATGGACAAGACTTATCCTTGAGAATTATTTCCGTGAAGAAGAAGAAAATCCAGTGTCCTTGAAAATTAATGTCATAATGTATAAATTAGTACGTAGCGTATATAATTGAGATCATATTTCATGCATCATTAATTTGGGATTATACAACGAAAACGAATGTTACAAAAAAATCGAATATTTCAACATAGAACACTAAAGTGAAATTGCAAATGCCTCTGTGATGTATAGAAATGAAGTTATTCATAAGCAGTCAAAAATTAGATTTTATTAATAAATGTATGAAACATACGGCTTTAAATTTAATCTTTCTCTTGAACAATATCCAAACAAGCTAATTACTATGCAAAAACATATTTCTTTTGCATAAGAAAAAACTACGCGCATTTACTTTCAACACCTATACTCCATTTAACAAACTTTTGTCTCAAATTTACTTCTTTTCTTCGTCAGCTATTAAAAGCATAAATAGCCACTACTATTTAAATAAATACTCTTATCGCTATGACTATAATACAAATCATATCATTATCTAGAGGAAATAAAGCGAAGAAGGAATTTTCCAGCATGACCTTAAAAACTCAATTAGTCAACGTCATGAAAAGAAAAAGCAAACATTTTCAAAAAGATAGTCAGTATTAAGACCTCATATAACAATTTAATCCAAACAATTCTGCCAATGAGAATTAAAAAAAATTTTCCTGCAACAATAGACAACCAAAGCAAAACATCGTTTTTTCCTATTTTTTCTTAAATGAGTTTGCTGCTATGTTTTTAAAAGCTGTTGTTTTTTCTTTCCCTCTTACAAGAGAGGGAAGCATTAAAAAGAGTTATTGAATAGTATCTCCTTCAAACTAAACTTTTGATAAAACTGTAAATCAATTGAAACATTTTTGTAGATTCGAGATTTGAACACGTATAATTTTTAATGATGAAATCCGAAATAAATTAAATAGAAAATCGCCATAATTCCTTTTTTTAGTTATTTTATATCTGAAATTTATTAGTTATATACTTAATAAAATTATATATATATATATATATTCATATACACAAGATACTTTGTAATTTATGTTAATGGACTCTTTTCAAGAGTTAACTTAATTTAAAATTAATTAAAAAGCAAATTTGGTTCAGCATAGACTTTTAATGAAACTCTGTTGATTTCGAAGGCGATCAAGTATCAGTCCCTGTACTTCAAAAGCAAATTTATTTTTGTTCTAGAAACAACAAATTAGAATAATTTTCCATCGGAAAGGTGTCTGAAGTAATAAGGTCCATTTCTTGTCCTTCTTAGAAATCAACTGATCACCCTGAGCGTTTCGCCTATAAGATGAATGGTTATTCTTCAGTATCAGCTTTTAGTGGATGACTGAAGAGTAAAATTTTGCTATTTATATCCTCGAACTCGGTAAACTTGAATTCAATTCATCCAAAGAATTCGTGATATCTGCATAGAACTGTGAAAAATCCAATATTTCTTTTCTGGACTTCAATGCCAAACTTCTGTAGAGTAATAGCAAACATAAAATATCATAAAAACGTTTCGACTTAACCCCAGTGTACTTATAGGTACCAATAAGCCGGTGTTTTCACTATAGTCTCGAGCTCATTTAGTGCCTATAATAGCTGTTTAAAATGCCAAATATGCAGAAAATTAGCAGTCCGAATCTCATTCGTATTCTGTGTTTGTTTTCGAATATTTCCGATTAATCGAATAATGACGAATGTGGCTTGTGTTTCAAACTTTAACTGTTAAAAGATAAAATGAAATCAAATTGCAATGAATGCTTAATGGGTTGCTTGTTCCGATTTGAAGGATGGAATTTTGGACATGCAGACTTTTTAGTGAAAGGATACTGGGAAGATAATTCTTGAAAGCTTGTTATTAAATAAGACTTCTAATTTCAAGGAAGGCGATAACAACTGCAAATAATTCCTTTTTGCCTCTTTCAAGCAACCAAAAGTCGTTTTGTTCTTCTTAGTACATTGCTTGTATATATTTTTCTTCTAGTTTCTTTAACTTGTAGAGACATTAGGTTACTTAGAAGCAGGAAAAATGAAAAATGAGCAATGCCCTTGCTGTGACTCGAATCATGAACCTCTCCACACGCCGAGCTTGCTGACCACTACACAACGAAGGTGGGAGAAATACCTTACATACTCCCCCTTTTAAAGGGCGACTGGAGATCAGGGAAACCATCACGCTGAGAATCATCATCCACTATCTTTTAGTTCGGGCGACACTGTAGAGACATTAGGTTATTTAGAAAGCAGGAGAGATGAAAAATGAGCAATGCCCTCGCTGGGATTCGAACCACGGACTCGAATATCCACCGAGTGTGCTGACCACTACATCAAGAAGGCAAGCTAAGGAGGCGGGAGAAATATCTTATAAACTAACTAATTGAATCAGAATTTACGCTTTTACCTGAATTACTAATATTTTCTTTTGTCAATAACTTCTTGACATAGAAAGCTAAAATCTACATTACATGCAAATATAAGAATAATTCTTTAGCAAATGCTTTTTTTTATTTCCAAAACATGGGTGATAATATGAAAACTGATCAATTCATTTCATTTATATAGTTCATACAGATTGACTGCGGATAATTAAATTTCTCTAATCGTTAATTTTACTAGTATTTGCGTTCAATATTCCTATTTGGAAGAAAGTGGGATAACAAAATTCAGCTGAATAACAAGGAAGTGAAGGATTAATCTAAAATCATAGCTTAAAAACACATTATGGTTTTTCTTCACCTTCCCATTAAAATGGGATAAAGGCATGTAATTAAATAATCTTTCAAGTTTTTTAATGTATGGAAAGTAAACAGCCAAAACACACTGAATTATTTAAAAAAAACTGTTAAAGTTATTTCTTATACTATATTCATTACGACAATTAGAGTTTTTACGTTGCCGATTCATGATCATGCAAACTGTATCAAGAACTTAATGATATTTTGCCGGTTCTGAGGTTTAGAATTTGTGGCAACAGTTCTAATAATAATAAATTAACAAATACTAAGTGTACATATTTCGACGACAAAAATCATCTTCGTCCACACCAATCAAATGAACACATTTCATTATTAAATAAGCCGAATCTCTATGAAGGTACTTCTCAATACTTAGAAGATGCGGAATTAGAAATTACATCTACACAGTTGACGTCTTCAAGAACAGTGTGTTCAGCATTCATTAAACCTACAGAACTGAAATGTAGTTGGGCTAAAATTAATAAATTCATTTTCCAAAAATTTTAGTTTTAAAAATAAATACACTGCTGACCATTAAATTTGCCGAGGGAGCAAGGAAAGCAAATATCAAAGTCTTATTTATTTTACATATACATTATAATGGAAGGAAGACATGGTTAAATTTGCAAGTGCTTTGAAGAGCACAGCGTACAGAATTCAGTACACGGAGTTACCAGCTCTAGCAGCAACAACGGATGTGCTACGGATGGATGAACTTGAATGGCAGAAACGGGTACTTCATTCCTTGCGGTTTTATGCAGGACTGCATCAATTAGAAAGGTTGTGTTAAGTGATGGTCTCGAAAACTCACGACCACATGTTCTCAGAGGGTAAGAAATTCGGACAACATGTTGGCCAGGACAATGAAGAAGGTCCGGTCAGCCCGAGGAATATGCGATGGTGAATATTGCCTGTAACCCCTTCTGATAATGCTCCCTTCGTGAAAAATGACACCAGACAGGTTTCAAAGATAGGTGAAAGAAACGGGTTTTAATATGTCAGAAATTACCGGCTATGCGAACAGCAGGTGATGGGATGTGTACTCGGTATCACTCCGCTACAGTACACCAGGTCCGTATGACGCCTATGACGATGTTGAATATAAGCTGACAACATTCATTCTCAGTATCTTCAATACAGATCCGCTCATCATGTTGCTGTAAACAGAACAGGGATTCGTTTGAAATGATGACGTATTGCTGTTACTGTGTCAAGTATCGTCATTCATCGCACCTCTATGTGCTCGCATGCCTCTGCTGCAACCACAACAGTAGTTGCAGTACTGATAGTCCGCGGTGCTGCAGAAATAATCTCATTTTCCATGCCAACTTTTGCCGTCTTGTACACGAACCAAGTTACTGATTTTGGATATGTGACGTGGCTGTACGATCCCCAAGGCCGAGAGGACAATATGCTTGTATGCTTGTTCTTTCAAGCGTCGGTTATCTGGAGCAGCTGAGATTCCGCATGCACTCAGTATGGCACTAGAATCGATTCCATTTTCGATTGGCAGTTATTGGATCCCGACCAATACTAGAAGAAATATTGCGGAACGATAAACCGCAAATCCCGAGTGACAACAGTCCTTCGCTGTCGAATTCCGACACGCGCTAGTAAGAGTTTCTTCTTCCTACATGAATCATAACCCAACCTTTACACAAACACTAACGTTCAAATGCGATTTCCAGATGAGAAATTCGTTGTACAGTCAAAATATAGATGGCGTTACTCATATCTGCTTTGTGCGGGTGCACTGGAATGTTAATCATTTGCGTATCCCAGCATTTAATACTTTCATGCAAATTTGTAGTTTATTTTTAAACCCGCCTATATGGTGTAGTAATTTAAATGGTCAGCAGTGTACATTACAAATACTGAAATGAATATTCAGTCGCTCTATTAACATGGTATAGGGAAGCTGGCTGCTGTAGCCATAGTTCTGCGTTCGAATCCCGGAGAAGCCATGGCTATTTGGGAGTGTTTTTGTGACACAAGGGGAATTAAAATATTGTCCAGCAGAAAATCCTCTTGAGAGGTTCCTGGTAAGGAACAAGGGGTTAGAGACCACTGAAACCATTCACGTGTATTCGCTTTCAAAACTGAGATGGTGCTTCACATTTCTTCCAGCTGTAATTCCGTCGCATGTATGATGCACCTTGGGCAACGTTCTCGGTGATAAGACGGTTAAATGACAAAAAGATTTGCGTATTCCCAACAAAAGCATTTGTTTACAAGTGATTGGCTATTTGTTAATATTGGAAGATGCTGACAATATTTTTTAGCACTTTGGTCCCGTTTCTGCTGTGCTTATTCTACGAACATACTTCTTCCACATTTCCAATGACTACTTAATTTTTCTTTACCCCTAATTCCTCACTTTTAAGGAACACTCTTAAGGAATACGCGTAAATCAAGTGATAGTTTATGACCGAGAGATAATATTTTAAATAAAATAAGTATGATGAATTTGCCAAGCAAGGGAAATGGCAACTAGCAGTGAATACAATAAGCTCTTACTATTTTAAAGCTAATTTATTTATTTTTATAAATGGGTAATGTTATTTCAAAGATCAACAGTCATTGAAACGTCATTCGTTGCATGAAATGTATGAAACATTCTTTTAGCAGTAATAATGTGGCACTTTTCTTAAAAGAAATAACCCATCCAGTTACCAAATGTTGTGTAGCAAAGAAGAACCGCCATAAACCTCAACATCCCATTTAATGGTCCTCAATTGAAAAGAAATAACTATCTTTAAATCGCATTTTCGGCGAGGCAATTTCATTGAAAATGTCCTTTTTTTACACTTGCACTATATCTTGTCGAACTTTATAAGCAGGTAACATTTTCATTACGAAATCCTGTGTAGCACTTGCTGCGCCGTGGAAAGTCATCTTGTTGGGGTGGGGAGGGCACGTGGTAAATTACCCCTAATCTGAGCGACAAGCGCCCGCTCCAGCGAGCTGAAGGGGGGCGCAATGGGGGCGGAGGCTCTAAACAAACATGACATTAGGCCTGCTGAAACGGCGCCGCGCCGTTTGAAGAGTCAGTCTTGCCACACTGTCATTTGCATCCTCCGTTTCCTCGGCAGGGTTGCTGAGATTTGCTTTTCGATGCGCGGGAGTTGCCGTTTCGGAAATATCGCCAAATTAGCGGTTGCGTTTGGAATTGCAAGAACCATCTCCAGAAAAATAATATTGTTTTAAACCAGACTTAAGAAAGGAGTACTTTCGAACAATTCTACACTTTTAATATGAACAAGAGAATGCCTATATTCTGCTTAACAAACATCTTACTCATGTAAATTAATTGCTGCATATAAAAATTGTTCAGGTTTAAAATTCTGAAACACAAAGCTATGGAAACGGTTCTCTGAATCAATCCATTTTTTAACCAGGCTAATTACCCATGTGTGGTTTATTGTAATCGAATAATCCAGCCATTTTTAACTGACTAAATATAATGATAATGTTATATATGTATGTGTGTATATATATATATATATATACATATATTTATATACATTTGGTGCGGCCGATTGCAACCACAATAGGAGGTGCACACTTACATGTTATAGCAGTCCTACATACAAAATCCTAACGTTCTGAGGTTACTCGTTTTTGAGTTATGAGAGATACATACTTACATTCGTAGGTACGTACGCACAGACGCCACGAAAAATGTCTTCAGAATCCATTTAAAAATCAGTTTTT
>KK114492.1:574-18305 GCA_000611955.2 Stegodyphus mimosarum
TGCCTGTTTCATATATAGCGAATCCGTTCTTAAATGAGGGGCGAAGCGGTAAAGTAACTGAACACTAGTAGTTCGGTCCGAGTTTCGAATCCCGCGAAGGGACTGGCTGCATGCGCGCTTTCGTGGTTTTCTCGTGGGTAACGTGTGTAGAAGCCAGTTTGCCTTACAAAGTCTTCCACGAAAGCATCCCTTTCCTTAGGCAGATAAATCGTACTGATGTTTATATTATCAACAATACTGGTTATTTTCAAAAATGGCCATCTTAGAAGGGTGATTGCCAAAAAGTATTCACTACGCTTAGTTATACGTTATACATGAATATACTCTTATTAGTTAATCTAACATATATAAGAAATTCAATTTTCAATACTCTTGTTTCCCATTTGTTCCGCTACAATGAAACAGATTCATACACAGCAAACCGAAATGCATCTTTACAGGAAGATACCAGCTCAATCCGTAATTAGAGTTACATCCGGAAAAGACTATATATACATATAAATATATATATATATATATATGTATTATTATATATATATATATATTGTATATCGTTTTTTCCCGATGTATATATAATACATATCATTTTACTTTCCTAAAATCTAATATTCAATTTTGTAATTTACGAATTTCTTCCCCTTTATCATGTATTATCAGCTTGTACTTTATAAACCTGATACATAGAAACGCAATTTGATTTTATGCATTTCAGTATCAAGTGAAATCTTGAAACTGATTGTTCATTATAACACTTTATGTAGTTTTCATTCAAAGCGGAAATTAGATAATGTGTTGCAAGTTATTTTCACATTAAGTTTTTTTGTGCAAATAATACGTCCTGCTAGTGTTCTTGTAATAAAATGCATGTTAGTAGTTGATTTCTAATTTTCGTTACATCTTGATATTGCTGCCAAAGATATTCCATCAAGACGAGTATTTTTTACTATGTTTATGTGCATGGATACATAGTCTATTTCTCCGTGTACTAGAAAGATCTGATAATGATTTACCCACTTTTGAACTAAAAAAATATAGCTAGGAGTGTTATACGGTTTTATAATAAAAGTAAAAAATATATATAAAGCTCTGTAAAGTACTTACACATATTTATAATATTATGTGCATGCTATATATTTATGCACATGTCATCAAGTATAAAATCATTTATATATAATTTTTATGTCGCGACGAAATTACCGAAATGCTTAAAAATCTAGTATTTCTAAAAACTGTTTTCTTGCGCAGAATAACGGCAAATTATAAAACATTACGCAAAACTGAAAAGCGTGATGAACAAATTTTGCGAAAAGGAATTGCGACTGCTGCACTTATCTCACAAATATCTTTCATTCAACACAAAAATTCTATTCTTGGTCAAAACATACCCTGCAGTCTGAGTCACAGACGAAAGAAGTCTTTTGTTGAACTGAGGGGATGTGTTTAAGTGTTTTATGGCTTACTCACTTTCCGGCCAAACGAGCACAGAGGAAGGGAAGCATCGTTGCCATAGTAACCAGGCTGTAGATAGTCTTACAGATTTCACTCTTTATCGCTCAACGTTCGTAGCGCCATCTGTTATTAAAAATCGGCATGAGAAAGGGGTATTAAACACTCTTAAGAATCTGAGAGGTTTAATAGTTACCGAGCAAATTAAGTATAGGGTTCCAATGGAAGTAAAGGATAATTTTCTTCACCAATGGATGAAATTAAAAACTACATATAAGCTAGCAGAAAAAATTAGACGAGTCAGAGTATTAAATAGAGCTTTTAGAAGGAAAATGCTAGAAAACAATGTTTAATACTTCAAGAACGTAATCAAAATGGAAACAAAATGAAAGGTAGTTATCATCACAGACATAGTTCTAAAGAAATCTTGAAAGATTTTAATACTAAACCCATAATTAAGACAGAATATTAAAATTCATGAAAGGGAATTTGAGAAAAGGATACAACCTTGTTGTTATGAATGTAGATCCTACTCGCATCTTCGACCTCAGTGCGAACTCAAAAAGAATTTAGAAACTGTAGCTTCATATGAAACTGTAACCTCAAATGAATTTTCCAAAAATTGTTTTAAGGCCATTATAGCTCCATATACCAGCCTAGATGAAGTAAATGGCTGTCAAATGCCCATACTTAGAGATACTGGTGCAACCTTCGATTTAATTTGCCAAAATTTTGTACAGCCTTCCATGTATATGGGTAAAACCGTGTGGATACAAACATCTCTGGAAGAACATCCACTGTACTTACCTTTGGCTGAGAATATGAATGTGCTCTTCGTCATATAATAAAAAAGACTGTAGTCTTACGGGATTCATTAGATCAAAGGAAAGTATCTTCTAGGTAACAAAACCGCTGCCTTATTTGAGGTAGCAAAACGAGATGAAGCAGTTCAAATTCATATGATTAACACATACAAACTCGTGCTCAACAGTGACAGCTAAAAGAAACTGAAAATCTAGTCTCAACATATGAGTTAAATTCTGAAACTGAGCTTAGCGACAAAGACACACTAACTGAAAATGAAAGTTTGCCTCCTGTGAAATATGAATTAGATCTAATAAAGGTGTCTCCAGAAATATTTATACAACAGGAGAGCATTGAATTGATGCCACTTTATGAAGAGGCTAAAATAAAACATTATAAAGGTACGAGGTATATGTTGAAAGGTTAAATGCTCTTTTTCAAAAATGACGATCCTGATGGAACACAACGACTATTGATTGTTGTTGGTGCAACAAAGAGCAAAGATGCATTATTCAAAACTTTTTACTGGCCAAATTATTACAAAGATGTGGATAATTTTGTTAAAACTTGTGACAAATATCAAAGACTTGGAAAGCCACAAGATAAAAAGAAAGTGCTTTTGAAAATTGTTCCTGTTATTACAGAAACATTTTCAATAAATAAATGTTAATGCTTGTGAGCCTCTGCCTGTGACACCTACAGGAAATAAGTATCTTATAACTGCAATCTGCATGTATTCAAAATATTCAGATGCAGTTCCTATCGCAAATCTTTGTTCAACCACGATTGTTGATGTTTTCCTTCAAATTTTAGCCGAATGGAATTTCCAAAAGAGAGGCAGACTGACTAAGCCGCATCATTTAGGAGCGAGCTGAGTTTCCTAGAAAAATTCAGAATTAACGTTGTACAAGGTTCTGTTTACCACACCAAGCAATCCTGTAGAGAGGATGCACAGAACATTAATATGAATTCTTCGAGTAATATGTCTACAATCTGGTCCGGACTGGGATTAAATCTTACCTCGTAATATAGCTTCTAGGAAGTTTAAAACTTTATTGTTTAAAGATTTCTAACATCAGAATATTCAATTTTATATGTGTATTAAAAATTCTTATTTGAAAAGCACTTGTACTCCTTTGGTCTGGTATTTACAGGTATGCTTGAAAATGTTTGTCCTATAAACAAATTTAATTTATTTAAACTGATAATTTGATTCCGAAAGTTCCATAGCACTCTGAAATAAGTTCCATGAGAGAAAACTTTTCTTTGGAATGTTCCTCGTGAAGAAAGGAGTTTAAGAGTGTAATGTATCTGCGCTGCTACGCTAACAACATAATACCTGTAAGAAATGTAAAGAATCGTGCATAAAATGTGTTCCATCAAGTTGCTCAGAGAAAGGTTGTGATCAAGATAGGGAACCCATTTGTGATACAGGCAGGTAAAAACAATAACCCAAATGGGGTAGGAAAAATGGCGCAACTATAGTGAGAAAAAAAGCCCTAACTATGGTGGGAAAAAGGTGCCCCAACTAGAGTGAAAAAAACTGCCCAAATGGGGTGGTGAAAAATGCCACAACTACAGTTAGAAAAAGGCCCCCCAACAAGGGTGGGAACAAAACAACCCAACAAGGGTGGGAAAAAATCGCCCCAACCTGGATGCGGAAAAATTCCCCAACTAGGGTGCCAACGAAGTTGGGGGAAAATGCTGCAACTACACTTAAACCCCGTCCACATGCAACGCTCCTTCGCACAGCTGCCGTTAGCAAGAGGAGAAAAAGGAAACAGGAAGGAGTCTTATTTTTAGATTTATTTATTATATTATAAGATTCGAATTCAAGCTTTGCACATATACTGCTTTTGGATGTGGAGTCACGATTTTGATTTTTAGAGGGTTAGATTTTTTTTTTCCAAGTTTTTCTTCTTTACAGTTGAAACGATTTTTTGCCAATATTTGCGTTAAATAAACTTCTTCGTACTATAAGACACAGTGGGAAAAAAATTAAGTAAAAATTTTAAGGTAATTTTTTGTTGTTGTTGTTTTGTTATGTTTTGGGAGAATTTTTGAAAAATGGCTCGTATTTTTAGACTTTTTAACACCTATTAATTTTAAAATTTCATATATAAATATATATCAGTTACAAACTTCCAACATTTTTACAGATTAGAAAACAAACTTTTCGCACTTATCAAAATAATAAATGAAACTAATAAATTAAATGGATGATTTTTTACTTTTTTAAATGATATGCAATGAAGCAGAATGAGAAATACTGGTTTTTCTTGGGAATCATTTCGAAACATCAGTTTCAAAGTAATAATCTCATTACACCACACTATTTTCATGACTTTATTTACACTATATAATTTGTTATTGTTGCGAGATGTTAGTTCAGCGTGAGATCGGAGGTATTACCGAGTTAGCTTTCTCTTAAGATGTGGTTTGCACTGCGTTGTGTTTAACGTTCTTAGTAATTTGAAGCGTAACTACTGAGTACACTTTGTGATATTTTAAACACTTGTACGAGTATTTCTGTGGAAAATTCCAGAACTTGGAAGTGTTTAGGTTGATAAACTAAATTTAATGAAACTATTATCGGACCTGTGTCCAATGACAATCATTTACGAACTATTATCAGGCTATTACAAACCTGTACGCATGCAACAATATTATAACTAATTCATGTATTAAAATTGTTTTGAACGTGTTTCACAAAACAAAAACAGATAAAGAAAAATTCTACTTGCGTTTTATGATTTTTTTGCAATCTTTCTGGCCAAATAAAGTTTTAAATAAAGGCTTGTAATTTATATTTATATTAACCAAATGTATAAATAGCACTAAACTTTTACATATATTTATGAACTGAAATTCAGTAATAAAATTTTTAGGAAGTTTGAAATGATTTAATGACTATTTAGACAGTTTGTATTCTTTAAACTGCATTTTCTCAGTTTTAATTTTTTCTATAAATCCTTTTACTTTAAGTCCTAAAACATATATAGGTATGGACTAAATTATTTGATATTTTTACTGCTTATTTAAAATTATATACTTTATAGAAACAAGGATGGGTTTTGCAAAATACTGAAAAGAAAAATTATTTGAAATGAAAATGTGACGGAGATCATATTTGTTTTAAAGATTTTACATGGAAATGTGTTTTTACTTTTTATCTCAGAAACTAATGCATTAATTGCAAAATCAATCCTTGAAATTATTAAGAATAATAAATACAATAAAAAAATCTGGGGGGAACACTGAAAATTGTAGGAGAAAGAAAGACATTATTAAATTTTTATTAAAAATTTATTAAATTAATTAAAAAGCTATTTCTTTGTTAAAAATTAAAATAATTTTGTCATACAAAAAACATTTAATAATATTCATAAAAAGTAGATGAAAGTTCCTAAATAAAAAAAAAAATCATTCAAAAGGTACCGAGCCCCTTGTCGCGCTGAAGCCGATATGCGCGTCTCAGCGCCTTAACTTTAGTTTTAATTTCAATGATATATCTGAAATATCCAGCATCAGATAACCTTGTCTGTACTCGTTTATAAATATCCATATCTTGTACAGTGCCATCTATTTTTGAGGGGATGCTATCACATCTGCAGATATCTATCAATGCTACTGTTTCGCTGACAGTCCAGCGAGCACGTCAGCCATGTTACTTGAACCGTGTAATCTCGCAGTGCAGTACGGGAAATCTCCCCATTTGCCCTGCCCCAGAGAGGTAGGAGCATTCTAGCAAATTCTACCTCCAATCCTGAGAAGCAGTTAATGCTTGTTCGCCATGTGAATGGGACACGTTAGAAAAACCGGTTTTCTCTGCCGGTCGAACCTGCACTTGTGAACGGGGCTTTAGAATAAAAATGCCCCAATGAGGGTGGAAAAAAGTGCCCCAGCAAGGATGGGGAAAACGTCCTATCTAGGGCAGACGAAAATCATCCCTACTAGAATGGGAAAAAATGCATCCCAACTGGGGGGAATCACACCCTATGCATCAATAGGGCAGGGAAAAAAACCACAACTAGAGTGTGAAAACACGAGTAGGGCAATAGGGTGGGAAAAAATGCTGCAACTACGGTGGGGAAAAACCCGCCCCAACTAGGGTGGGAAATGATCATGCAACTACTGCGAGAAAAAGTCACAAGGATGGTGGAAAAAAGTCCCAACTAGGGTGGGAAAAAAATGCCCCAAATATGGTGGGGAAAGTGCTCTAACTAGAGCGAGTAAAGTGCCGGAACTACAGTGGTAAAAAGATCGCTCCGACTAGGGTGGGGGAAAAACGCCCCAACAAGGGAGGTAAAAACTGTCTCAACTAGAGTGGGAAAAAATTGTGACAACCAGAGTGGAAAAAAAACATCCAACTAGGGTGGGAAAAGAAGTATCCCAACCAGGATGCGAAAAGACAACACCCTCAAAAACAAGCCTCCCTACTGAAGACTGGTAGTTTAAGTGATGTCACAAACAATTGGCTATTTCAATGGGATGATGAAGATAGCCTCTTCGGTCAAACCAAGGCCATCCAGATGGCATTAGCAAGTAAGTTAGGGGAATTTTGTCTTTGGTTGTGAGACGACATGTTAGTGGACAAAAGCGTTGTTTTAGTAAGTTGAATGTCTGCTTAATTTAATCTGGATTTTTTTTCGGTTTTCGTTATGCCTTTAAAGTGTGGCGTGCTGTTTTGCCGAGTAAATTATAATGATGGCCCTAATGTGTCAGTATACAGATTTCCTAAACAACAGGACTTGTTAAATAGATGGTTAAAATCGATACTGCTAGAAAATTTTACCATTTTGAAGTATTCTAAGGTAAGTTAAACCTAATTTGAAATTTAAATTTATTAAGGTATTTCCTTCTGTATTTAAAAGAATGGATACGTTAATATTAAGGAATTTCATTTCCGTAGTATACATGATGGATAATAATGTGTAATCACATATCAATTAGTATAATTATGTATCGAATTGTATGGTTAATAATTATGTCTGAATTGTATGCTAAATGTTCACTTACTTTATAAAAACTCCAAATTTTTACTTTTTGATTAATTTTAAAACTTCAAACTTTAACTTCATATGGCACAAAATGGAAGTATTTAATATATTTTTGTACTAGAAGTATTTATAAAGAAACTGTTATGACAATATATATGTATTTCTTTAATTGTAATATAAAGTGCATAGTTTTGCATAAAACAAGAAACAAATTATGTCACTAAGAATGCTTTTCTCTCTCCTCCTGAGTAGTAGATAAACACACATGAGAAAGATTTTCAGCATGTTTCTGAATACTGTGATAAAAAAAAACAGAGAAGAAAATAGAAGTTCCATTAAAATAAGTGTGACTGAAAGAAAATGCTGTTCTCTCAATTTTCAGTGCTTGCCCCAAATATTTATTTTCAACAAAATTATTTCATCAAGGGCCACTGAAGGAAAAAAAGAGAAAGGAAAATGAGCAACTTGAAGCAGCAATATCTAAAAAACATAGCAAAACAGCAAGAATTTGAAAAGAAATACTGTTATAGTAATCTGAGTGAACTTTCATCATGTCTAAAAAATGTTAAGATACCTGATGATTTAACAGTTGCGATAAAAGAAAATAGTGTATTTTTTCTCCAGATAAGCACAGAATCCTAATCCTTTTATTTCCTTTCATATTCCTTCCTTATTTAGATGATATTATGAAGATTCGAAACCTTAATTACTTTCTTATTACAATTTTACTTCCAAACGTGATTTTTTCTCTCAGTCTGGCTTCTTTTTATCTAAAAGGATTTTTTAATTATTATTGTGGGGTAATGTAAAATCATGTTTACTATATTTCTATGACAAAATTTGGTTATACAAGTTATTCGTCTTAACTTGAATTTTAATTTTTTGTACGTTTATTTTTACTTTCTTGTATGAAGTAAAGGAAGTATTGTTATGAAAAATTCCAGGTACCATATTACAATGAAAATACTCATTTTGACCGCTATCAAATGCAATTTAACGATGCTTTTGCCTGACATCTGTACGTAAGGACAGAATAAAGGACTTAAATGAATTAGAAAGCTGATTTATAATGGATTCAAAACAGATATTTTTAAGCATCTGTACGTATGTATGTATGTATCTAGCATAACTAAAAATCAAGAAGCCTCAGAACGTTGAAATTTTGTATATAGGACTACTACAACATGTAGTTGTGCACCATTACTCAGCTCAGTATTTTTATTCTTATATGTCGCTAAATTGTGCATTTTTTGCTTTTAAAATGATTGAATTATGTTGTACTTATCTTCCAGTTAAGGTTTCTACACCTTTTGTTAATCTGCACGCAATAGTTGTAGAATTATCAACAATTTAAAAGTTGTTAAAGTGCGGCTAAGCCTAATTTTTTTACCATAGCAACCATATTTGTTTACATTTGAAACTTAGTAGAGTAGTGAATTAAGTCTTTCTGCACCTTCAGTGTCTTTTTCCTGATTGGGACCAAAAGACAACATTTAGTTTTATGCACCAAAAAAACTGCCTTCTTGCCTGCCGGCTAGATTGCTCGTTCTTGCACAGAAACTGTAATTTTAATTGTAATTTTTTTTAACTGCTTTTAATGTATCTGGTGTTTTATGTTTTTCTATATCATTCAATTTTTAATGAAAATAATTTGAGTTTGTAAGGTATATTTTACTTTTTTAAGAGTTACTTTAATTCCGCTTACCTTTCCTATCTTATCTCATTTCAACTTCCAACTACCTAATAGAATGAGTTTTTAGAAACGCACTGAATGCAAATAAGCAAGAGCTAGTACTTAAAGGAAGTTCAACTGACTTCGAGAGAGGGACTCAAGCATCCTGAGTAGCACACATTTGCCTTTGGGTTAGGTCTCTCTAAGCTCTTGTTACGTTCGGCTGTATTATTGTCTTTTGACAGTTCTTCGGCTAGTTTAAGATTACGGGCCAACTACTTTAGAATTGTGTCAGCTTCGGCTAAATCTCTTAGTTGATCATTAGTTAGTTCTTATTTCTTACTTTTGAGTTTAAGCCCCTTTGCTGTAAGCCCGAAGAAAGGGGCCGACTGTTAATCTTACTTTGAGTGAATAAAGGGTAATTAACATTCTTCAAGTTACGCATCCTGTTCTCTGAACTAAGTGATAATTCGCTTAACAGTTCTCTAGGTTTCTTGGCACTTCGTTTAGCAGAATAAGAGGAAGGAACCCTACAAGTTTTTATGTACTATGTTTTATGTATTTTTATTACCCTACAAGTTTTTATGTATTTTTGCCTTGCCGCAAAATGAGAACTGAATTAATTGAATGTGAAATATATCTCTAATGAAATACAAGGAAATAAATTTAAATCAAATGCATAAAAAAATATAATATTCCATGCAAGGCAGTCATGTGATGTACACATCAGATTTTTCTTTTCAAGCACAAGGTGTAAAGAATTTTACGGGTATATAAGTACCGTAATTTCGCGCGTATAGTCCGCGGACTATCTGTGTTTAAAATGCGAATTTTTGAAGCTGCGGACTATCCACCAGTGCGGATAATACGCTGGTTGTTCACGGTTAAAATTGTTGAAATTTAAAAAACACGCTGTCGTGAACTGCCGATGATCAAATATAAAAAAAGAGCGAGATTCCAAGAAAAAATTCGTATGTATCGTATCGATAGTAAACCATAGAGCATAGTGCAGAACGAATGAGTAGTAGCAAGTAGAGCTCCTAAAGTCCAGGCTGGCACATCAAGCGATGCCGGGATATGAGCACTCACTTAGCGCAACCAGAGTCTTGTGTCCCAGTATCCTTCGCACTGCTTAAGCGCAACTGCCGGGAGGGGGAAAAGTAGTTGATGCGTCAGCTCGGTTTTTAGGAGCCTTAGTAGCAAGTACCTGGAGTACGAAAAAAAAGCGTGATTCGTTTACTTATAGCGTAGTTTGGCAACACCGAGTGAGTGGGGTCGAAGGTCACATTTCATTACCACTTATCACGAGGATAGCACGTTGCACAGTATTTTGTTTTCGTATTTTGTCTTTCATCTTCGATAACGTTGATGAAACATCGCCGGAGTTTTACTGCTGAGTTTAAACTCAAGGTAGTTGAGAAAGCTGAAAAAGATGGAAATAGAGAAGCGGGCCGTTATTTTGAAGTGGACGAGAAAGCGGTGAGAAATTGGCGCAAACAAAAGGATGTGTTAAAAAGCATGGGAAGAAAGCGATCCAATCGGCACGGAAAAGTAAAATGGACAGCTTTAGAGGAAAATTTACTGAGATGGGTTCTCGACCAAAGAAATGCCGGACGCTCCATTTCAACAGTTAAAATCCGTCTCCGAGCGAAGTCCATGGCAGAAGATATGCAGATAACGGATTTCAAGGGAGGAATAAATTGGGTTTACCGCTTCATGCGTCGTAAAAACTTGAGAGTTCGCAGCAGAACGACATTGTGTCAAGCTGTTCCGGACGACGTAGATGAAAAAAAAGCTTCTTTCCTTCAGTTTACAAGGAAACTTATTGCAGAAGGGAAGTATTCCCTAAAAAATGTTATAAATATGGACGAAGTTCCATTAACATTTGATTGCCCACCGAATCGCACCGTCGATACTTGTGGAGTGAAAACAATATCAATAATAACAACTGGTCAAGAAAAGACCCAATTCACAGTGATGCTCGCCTGCTGTGCTGACGGCACAAAGTTGAAGCCGCTCTTAATCTTTAAGAGAAAAACAATTCCCAAGGAAAATTTTCCTCGAAGCGTCGTAATACGGTGCAATGAAAAGGGTTGGTGCAACGAGGACATTATGCTCGATTGGTTTCAAGAAGTTTGGAAGAAGAGAGAAGGTGCCTTTTTCAATTCCAAAGGAGTACTAATTATGGATTCCATGAGGGCACACATAAAAGACAGTGTAAAGGCGGAAGCTAAAAAAAAAAACATCGGTGCTGAACTTAGCGTTATTCCAGGCGGTTTAACAAAAATCCTGCAACCTCTGGATATTAGCGTGAACAAAAGTTTCAAGTCCCACGTACGTGCTTGCTGGGAGATCTGGATGTCGGAAGGTTTACATACTTTCACAAAAGGAGGAAATATGAGACGCGCTTCATACACTGAAGTTGCCGAATGGGTCGATAAATCCTGGAAAAGTGTTAAAGTGTCAACCATCCGATCGGGATTTATAAAAGCCAGGATTGTTAGTGAAAGCGAGGAAATCACTGACAGTGAAGATAGTGATGTTGAAAATGAACTTTCGGACACTCTTCCCGAAAATATATTAGAACTGTTTAATTCTGATACCGATGAATCGGACTTTGAAGGTTTTCGTGAATGTAGTAGAATGTGTGATTAATTAATATATGATTAATTAGTAAGCACTGTTTTTTATTTGTATTTAGCGTTTTATTTCTGAAGGTATATTAGTAAGTAAGTACTTTTTTTCTATGTATACTTAGTTCTTTGTTTCTAAAATACATTAATATTGCCGTATTAAAAAAACGTAATTTCGGACGTATAGTCCGCGGACTATCCGGTGGTGCGGACTATCTGACGATTTTTGAAATTTTTTTATATAAAATCGTGCCTGCGGACTATACGATGGTGCGGACTATACGTGCGAAATTACGGTAAATCAAAACTTTGAATATTTTATATACAATACTAATTTGTATAAGGAATGGGTTTTAAGTCAATTATATTTAAGCATTACACAGCCATCAGCAGGTACTTGTGCTGATTCGCCATTTTTTTTATCAAGTTTTTGTGCTTTCATTATTACATTGCTGTACAATAAGACAGGGTTGCCACTCAAACAGAAGAATGAAATTCCCTGACTTTTCCAGGATTTCCAGGTGTGTTTTAAGAAAATTCCAGTCTATCCACATAATGCCCTTTGGCTGTGCTAAGAGGTAAATTAATTATGGTACTACCTGAAAACACAAACATTTGCCAATTACATATGACTTACAATACCCAAAGCATTACTATTTTAACTATAATAGTTGTTTTCTTCACTGAAGATTGAGATTAGACTCTGTCCAATCTGGATTAAAAAAGATTAAAAAATGTCTTTTTTTTTGCAGACATTTTGCAGCTAAACAAAAGAAAGAAATCTATTTAATGCTATTTTTTAAATAAATTTAGGTATTTTATATTTATTTAGCAGCATACATAAGCAAAAAATATGTGCATTAAATTTATAAAAATATGCGCATTAAATTTCGTGATGTTATGTCATCATACTGCTAGAATTAGCTTTAGGATTATGCTAGAGAAGAAATTTGAAAATCTTATTTTCTAATAATAAATAAATTTAGAGGGAAGAAGCAACATTAAATGATATGAATAACATTAAAATAATTAAAAACTGAATTACAGTAATCAACAATATTTTGGCGAATATAATTATATTAAATGGTTAGCTTAGATGACTGATTACTTTCTTTTTTACTGCAAAATGCAAATAAGGCATTTATTAAAAAGGAAAAATAAAAGAAGTGTTTAAAAGATTTTGCGGTAAAATCCTACTATATGCTACGGCCTACGCCCGATTTTGGAAATTGGTGCCAACACCAAAATGACCCATTTACTGCTCATCATAATATCGCCAAATCATGTATGTACCGTACATGGAGGCTACTCTAACCTCCATGGTACCGTATACTATGATTAAACCGATTTTATTTTATACAAAAATACGTATTTTCTTTAGTTCAACATGCATTGCACATGCGAGTCTCTCAGTTCTCGACGTTACTAGAAACCAAAGCTACTCAAAACTTTCTTTGCCTTTCTAAAAGACAATCTGATTGGAGCTGTGAAAATTGGCTCTGTGGCAGCTGCCCGTATGATGATAACGCGCGTCAAGAAAAGGATCGCTTCCAAAGTCGGCGCAAAACTCGCGTTTTTTGGGGGCGATCACTGTATGAAATTCCCTGACTTTTCCAGATTTTGACTAAAATATTTAAATTCCCCGACTTTTCACTGAATTTTTTGGTCAATTTTCAAATTTCCTGACTTTTTTCGGTTCTTCCGGTTTTCCAGGTCGCATGGCAACCCTGATAAGAGCATGTGATTTTGTTTTTTAATGCATAAATAAGTACTAATTTTAATGGAATTTCACAGATATGTCATTGAAATATTTCGATTTTATATTGTTTATAACACTTAGTTCTTGTGACAGACTTTTGAAAAACATTAAAATTTATTATATGGTCTTCAAGATACATTTCCTGCTTTGAAAATTCTAGTTACTAGTTCTTCTGATTAAATTTAATTTACAGAATGCTCTTTTGCTCTAGTATTCCTAAATTACTTCTTGAATCCATTTATTTCTTTTCTCATTAAAATTGTAAATATTCTACAAAATTCATCTTCCTTTGCTAACACATTAATACTTTCTTCTCAAAAGACTTTTCTCTTGCCAGACCTTTTTCGCTTTGAAGGGGGGGGGGTATGTATGATACAAAAACACGAAGAAAAATTTAATATGTAAGACTTAAAAATATAAAGAAAAATTTACTACTTTATTAACTGGAACAGTCCTTTAAATTTAATTTCATTCATCTCCTTTCAAGACTTCATTCTGCATCAAATTACATCACGCTTTTCCTGCAGTAACTGCATCTTTTTCCCAATTGCTGCTCAGGATTAAAGCAAAGACTTTTCAAGCTTATTAGAACAGCAGCTAACTAAACATGTTCTTTCACCCTTTTGCCTTCTTGGAGGAAATGCATCGCGTAGCCAATGCTGGCCATTCTCCCTTATGTAAGATTTAACAGCTTATCTAAAATTGTGGAACGTGTTTAGTACCCCTAGCATTCTACCAATTGAGAAGGTATGTGCTAAGAAAATTGCCATCCAAAAATAAATGATGAACAACCAAGCTGATCACACGTCTTCCAAAATGCCATCCGGTCATCTACTACACTGCACTTTCCAGTAATCTATGTAGCAGTTTCCTCCGCCATGACTAAAAAGTGAATCCTTAATAAAACTTTTCTAATATTAAGTGGTCTACAACGAAATAAAGCATTGTACACAAACACACATGAGAGTGTTTATGTACAAATATATATATACACAAACACTCATTTGTTAAAATTTACAATAATTAGTAAATATTCTTTTAAATAACATAAAAACTCACTAGTAAATAACAATATATTGTGAATTACATGCTGAAAACATTTTAATACAAGACCAGTAAGAAATGTTTCTATCCCCGAGTGTGAATTTGATATAAATACCTAATCAACTTTTACAGAAAAACAAGTATTTTTATTTGTTAATATAAAATGATTGAAGCAGATGCATCACTAATTTACATGAACAACAGATTTTTTTTTAATCAAAAACCCCCTTACGAATGTAACTATTACTCAAAGAGCATTTCCTTTCACACTGTTATGACAATGTGAATGGGCTCCAATGATATGCTGATTTTTATTTACTTAGAAACGACTGAAACGAAATTACTGGATTTAAATTAAAACAAATACTGCATAACACTTCTCCCTACAGGCCCATCTATAATAAAAAGCCACCTTTACTTATGAAAAACCTAATTGTTCATTTAAATATAAATAATTTTCCCAAAATTAAAGCTGTCACACCATAAAATCCATTTTAAAAATGAACAAAAACCGAAATTATTGGAAACACCGATTAAGGCATTAAAAAAAAACTTTTTTTAATGCCAGCAGTTGATACAGATGATTGTTTTATGTGTGAAACAGTACATTGTAAGGATCTTACACAGACCTGGAGAAAAGTAAAGAATCATGTTATTCAGGTTCTCATAGTTTACTTAATAAGGAAAGTAAAGAATTTCTTTTGAAATGAAATTACCAAGCACTGAAGTTTTATTATGAGGAAGTCAATGGGGTCAATAGATGAAATGATTTAGACTAACTTACCTAAAATGCATCTAAACATGCACTTGCATCTGAAACCTTTTCAAAATTATTCTACCTCTTAGCAGTGAAAGATAGGCAAGCATTTCATGTTCTACTAATATTAATTCTATGTTTCCCATTAGATAAGCATTAGTGAATAAAAATGACATGCAGCTTAAAATATTAGAACAGCAACACAACTCACAGATATAACTAAAGCAAAATTCTTGTCATGTAACAAATCGATATCATTACACATACTACCCTACAGGATATGTAAACGAAAAATTTTGAATAATTTAAACTTCAATTTAATTGATATAATTAAAATGGAATACCTGCTACAGACTATTTTCTAGAAGCAAAGTAAAAACATTTTCTGAGATCTGAATATTAAAGTAACATATTCATTTCATACAAACTACAAAATCCACAATTTTCAACATCTATATTTAAAATGTATTAGTTCTTGGAAATTTTCTCATCCATGTTACATACATAATAAAATAAAATATTGACAGGAAAAGGTCACAGCAGGAAATTGAAGTATTATTATGAGAAAAAAAAACGCTTCAAAATAAATCATGAAGGACCATTTCCCCTCCCCTAAAACCTGAATTTTCAATTAATATTAAAAAATAAAACATTAAAAAACTTTACTCATAGCTCATAAAATATTCAAATGTTTGAATAAAAAGTGACTGAGAATTGTAGAAATATTGCAAAACTGTTATTAATTCGCATGCAAATTTTATATGAAATGTATTAAAAGTGTGAAATTCAATAAAGTAATATAATCATTCTTTCTTGCTTTTGGAAATGAAAGTTAATATCATGCTGAAGTTACTGTTTTCAAAACAACAGCATATATCAAAATTAAGGTGAACAGTTAATTCAGTTTTAATTATTAGAAACTGATATTTCCATTTAAAAAATATATATTAATCACACATAACAACCTGTTTGGCCAAAGCAGTGTATGATGTTTTCTCTGAAGGTTCCAAGTTTGCCCACCATTCTCCTAAAATCTTTGTGATGCTGCGATTTTCCAAATGGGGATATTTTTCCCGTACTATATCTCTATGACGTTTACAAAAGATGAAGAAAGCATTCATGGGTCTTCGCACACCTGATACATTGTCTTCACCATCATGACAATCTTGTTCATTTTCAGAAGAATTATCCTAGGAATGAAAATAAATTATCTAATGAATACTTAATCCAAATATAAAATACAATGTAACACACAGAATAATTATGAAATCGTTCAAAATGCTCTTTCTTTTATTACAAAATATTTTTAAGTAAATATTCATTTTAATTCAAATTAACACAAAATGCCTATTATCAAATTTCAGATCAGCCAGCTTGTTTCCTACTGCAGCCATTATCAAATTCTAAATGCTTGTCTAAGTTGCTCTAAATCGGTGGTTCCTAACCTTTTTTTTCTTTCACATATCATCTAGTATGACTTTGTATTTAAAAAGTACCCCTAACACTTCTTTCAGAACCCCTGGTTTCTCTAATATTTCTGCAGTATATTTTACTATTGTATTATTTTTAATACTATTAAAACTTTTTCACTATTATTAGACAAATTACATAATTCATTATACACTGCTCGACATTGAAAATGCAACACCAAGAAGAAGTGATAAAAAATTTATGCAAATTTTAGAGTAGACGCACGTCACTAAGTTATGCGAATGATGTGAAATACGCAGCTCTTCGACGTACGTGAAGTAAGATATAAGGAAAGGAACGTGCAGAATGGGCAATATTCATGTTGTTATTTCTGCCAGAAGAATTATCGAAGAAAGCTGGTTTTTGTCCCGGAGGATATGTGTAATAGGAGAGAAGCCAGGCCGCCGTCAACGAAGGCACTTCCAGCAAATGGACAATTTTACGAGGGGTAAGGTGATCGGACTGAGAAGGGCGAGTTGGCCCTTATGTCAAATCGCAGCTGATACCCATATGGATGCGAGCACGGTGCATCGGCTATGGTGAACATGGTTGGAACAAGGGAATGTGGGAAATAGGAAGGGTGCAGGCACAGCCAGAGTGACGTTAGCATGCGTGGATCAACGCATCCGCCGACAAGCTGTGGCGGTCCCGCAAGTCACTTGTACCGCGATTCTGCAACATGTGCAAGATACCCCGGATGTTCCAGCGTCGATGAGAACCATTTCCCATCGATTGGTTGAACATGGCCTGCACTCACAGCGTCCGTTAAGAAGACTGCCATTGACAATACAGTATAAGCGCCAATGTTTAAAATGGTGCCGGACTGGAGCGATGTGGATGACAGAATGGCGAAACGTCATGTTCTCAGATGAGTCACGCTTCTGTTTATCCAGTGACAGTTGCAGCATACGTGTGTGGCGTCAATGTGGAAACAGATCTAAAATCCGGCAGTAACTGTGGAATGCCCAACCGTGCAACAACGTGGCATAATGGTTTGGAGCGCCATTGCCTGTGATTCTAGGTCACCTCTAGTTCGTATTGAAGGCACTATGACGGCCCAACGATACTTAGATAATGTACTGCGGCCGGTGGCAATCCCCTACCTTCAGGGGCTGCCTAATGCAATTTTTCAGCAGGATAACGCCC
>KK114492.1:18564-37769 GCA_000611955.2 Stegodyphus mimosarum
GAATAGAGAGTCCCTCAGGACAACATCTGCACTCTTATTGACTCTATGCCTAGACGTGTTTCTTCGTGCATCGCTGTCCGCAGTGGTCCTACATCCTACTGAGCCGACGCCGTTCTCGCTCTGTATTCTGACTATCATTTTGAAATAAAGATCACTTATTGCTGCTTGCTGTCTCTGTCTTTTTTACAAATTTCATCACTTTCTGACAACTCCTTCTTGGTGTTGCATTTTCAATGTTGAGCAGTGTATAATAACGAATTAGGTAAGAAAAATATAATCAGAAACTGATCATTACATTATTTACTTAAAACACAATGACTATACATACTTTAAATACTACTATACATACTTTTAAGACAACCTTATTACTGCAAAATAATTATTTTCATTATCAGCTTTTGTCAAACGGAAATGAGTAAATTGATGAATTTATTGAGTCTGAATGAGATTGAGATTTAAATTAAAAATCCTGTGCATTCTTGAAATAGTGTTGCATTACAGTAAAATACTGCACTTATAATAAATAAATTAAATAATAACTTCATTTATTCTAAACTTAACCCTTTGAGGGGTGGTATATAAAAGAATTTAATTTGTGGTAAAATTTTGCATGAATTATATCTTATGGACCCTAAGAACACAAAATTAAGGCTTAAAAAAAATCTAGAGTGAAATCGTGAATTTTGAGAGCCGGTATATATTTTATACCGGTGCCCCTCTAGGACATTTTTTTCCCATGGAGCTACCAAGAGTTAATTTTTGTTTTTTAAATCTATTATTGCATACTTTTGATGTGATTCTATAAAAATGAGTGCTTTGTTATAGCTATGTAAATCTGAAGCCAAAAACTTTTAAAATTTCACTAGAAATTTAAAATAAAATTATATTTTTAGGAACTTTGATGATGCTACCCAGCTGAACATACTTATGTAAAATACGGGGTAAAAAGCTTTTGAAAGTTATTTAAATTGAATATTATCATTTAATGAAAAAAATTAGCAAATATATCACTGCATGCGTAAACCATATTATGCTGTAATTGAACTAGTATAATAAGCTGAAACTGCCTTTTTAACTGCCAAAGATAAATGTTTGCATCTAAAACTGACCTTATGTATTCGCTCCTTTCACCAATAGTGAAGACTTATTTCGAAAACCTGTTACTTATATCCTAACCGTGGGAAAAAGTTTCTCTTGTGTTCCCTAGTCTCCTTCTGAAATTAACAAAGACGTGGATACCATAACGCAAAAAAAACAAGCTTTCAAATCAGCATTTTTTCCATTTCTCTAGCAGGTGCAAAAGTGCATTCCTTTTTCCCGTGTTTGTAAGTGAAATTTCCTTTTGTCTGATCTTATCACTGCCCCATTGTGGAGATAGCTTGACCCCCCGCACTACCAAATTAGCTATCAATCACCTCTTTTCATTTTCACTGCATTCTAAGGTTTTAGAAAACAGGAAGCAATGGGTGTCTTTCAGGACTAACATGCCACATTTAACCCCTACAATTGTATGATGTTTTGACGCCAGACGACAGTTTTGAAATCGAAGTTTTTCTCGAGGGAAAGAGTAAAGTGGTGAAATTAAAATTTTAGCTGGAGTAAACTAAGGATAAAAAGAAACTAAGATACTTTTATTCATACTTAGCACAGGGTCAGTAAAGTCCCCATCCACCCATGAACATAATATTTAATCCAAAACAACTGGTAAATTAATCACAAATAACTAATTATTACATCATAAACAATTGTAATATAAAGTAATTTGTGTCATTCCACAGAATAGAGAAATGCCTGGTGCTGCCATCTATTGGCATTGTACCCTTTGTATGCGCACCGGTATATTTTATATACCGGTTTTAAAATCGTATAAATAATCTTCTTTTAATTAACAGTTTTCATTTAAATGCAGCAAATATATAATATTTAGCATTTGTTCGTCATACATTTGCAGATTTTGTATTTGTTCTCCCCCTTCAATAGAATTTATGAATCTTCAAACATGATACCTTAAAACGAGGTATATTAATTTCATAATTGCAAAATATTGAGCAATCATAGGGTAGTGCTGCCATTTAGAATCAAAAGAAAACACTAGAAACTCAAGATTAGAACTTTTGGTGTAGAAAAATTATCACCTTTTAGGAGGTTAAAAAAATGACAAACATCCGGTATATTTTTTATACCGGTGCCCTTCAAAGGGTTAAGGCTCGGTCTGTAAGAAAATGCTAACAGCTGAACAAATAACTAGAACACAAAATGAATACTACTACATCATTTTTGTATATCTAAAAATTGTTAGACATGAATACTAAATGAATAATATTATATCATATTATATATCTAAATTCATTACACATGAACACAAAATGAATAATATTATCACACTGTATACCTAAAAATCAGTAAAAAAATCATTGAAATTAACCTCAATAAAGTAGTTTTGAATTTCTGTTCATGCCTCATTATAGACATGATCTTTAAGTTCATTTTAATGAGCACATTTTGAAGACAGGCTCAAATTTGGAGAGCTTATAATTGTTCTTTCTTGCTTTTCTTGCCAGTCTTAAATCAGGAATATCATCTTGTTTGTTACAATAACTGTTTTAAGTATGAAGTTGAGTATGTTCTTTCTTAAAGTTCAGTGTTTGCAACTGGTGAAAGAGCATTTTAATGCCTTGTCAGTTACGTTCACTGTGTAAATGCTGAAAGACCATTTTAATCCCTTGTTAATTATATCTTCATGTTATTCTCTTATTGAAGTCCAAAAGAGAAGTCTTATGTCCTTTTTTAAAGATGACTTTCAGGGTTCAATAAATCAACTGTCAGAACTAAAAGAAAGAACAAAAGATAAACTCTGGGAGAGTGAAATCTATAATATCCCAAACTACCCCCAGAACAACACTGTAGTGGCCTTTTGTCTAGCTACAATGTATAACTATTTGATTAACACTGGGCATCTTGTCTGCTCAGCGCTCTCTCAGAACAGTGATTTTTTCCAGATACTGGGAGGCTAGAGACCTTTTAAACAGATCGCAGACTTGATATGTTTTACCCATTACATTTTTTCTTTTTGTGTAATTTTTCTTTGTACTTCAGACTTCTCCATGTAAATTATTGTATTGTGCATTCTACTGCATTATTAGCATATTTCTACAATTTTGGGATCTCTGTATGGCACAAGGATATTTGTCTCTGTATTGCCAAATGCATTAGAAATAAGGGTTCAATGAATCAACAACTATTTTTAGAATAAAAAGAATTTTTCCCCCTTTTATTCAATCATGAGTTTAAATTTTCTAAATATTTTGCTTTTCTAGCAGCATTTATTATAACTCTTTGTTATCTTCTGCCTTTGCTCATAATTTTTTATACACCTGATTAAGTCATCATGTACCTTCAAGGGAATGGTATGTATACCATAGGTTTTGAACTGCTGCCCTAAATAACACAACATAGGTTTTCTAATCTTTCTACACAAATATCAGAATTTTTCTTAAAAGCAGTTCAGTTACAACTGCAGTAGTAATTCACAGAAGCATTAACAAAGAATAAAATACAAAAATATATAAGTAGAAAGAGGTATGACAGGTCTCCGATAGCTGGGTACATCAAGCCAGTCTTTGATCAAGAACAATAACAGTTACTACAAACAAGTAATCTGATGTTTATAACAGATTATAATGCACAGTCTTTTCTAATTACCTATTCTAAAATTAACTCTTTAAAATGTTTAAAATTATGAATTTGTGAAAAATTACAAAGAGTTATTGCACTTTGCACAAAAAAGTTAACTCTAGGCTTTTTGATGATGATGAATAAATTGAACACGATCAATTCTCAAATGAAGGGGCGGGGGACATCTTCCCAATTTAAAATTGACACTCAAGGCCTGATCTCAGTTTTACAATCGTTATTAATTAATTATCCACACTAACGACTTTGTGCTGGGGATATTCTTGATATATTTGATTTCAATTTCTGTAAACTTTTATCCCGATTCTGAAAATAATAGAAATGCCCTGTTAATAATTTTCAGATTAGTAAGTTTGTAGGATTTATATTTATTTTATATCTTTCCTATTTAGCTTTCATTTTCCCCCTAGAAATGCCCATGCCAGAGTATGTAAATTGTAGCAGCACGAGCAGTTTCTTCAAATTTAGCAGAAGCTAGTTGAATTAAAATAGGAAAGGAAACTAGAGTGTGAGAGTCTTGCTTTGAAGTTACGCTAGCGAGGTTGCTCGGTAGAATTTAGATCGGTGCGTGTCAGCCTGTGTGTCTAGCTTTGCAGAAGTGCTAGCTTTCAACTGTTTAATCAGTAATCTTGCTGAATCTCAGCGGTAATTAAAAACACAGTTAGTTTAGGATCTCAGAGCCTCATTGGTAGTGTTTTGATATTTGTTCATCACTTTCAGTTTTACGTTTTATTTCAGTTAAATCGCCGGGTTGGAACAGTTTGTGAGCGTCAAGTAGACGCATTTGTCATTTTAAAGATAAAATAAAAAGGGCTTTAACCCCTTCTTACATTTCTGTGTAAATTCACACATAGTAGCAATCACTACCTCAGTTTCTCACAAGTTGGGGCCACGAGATCTTACATGTTTATAATGTGCACACACTGTGATCACCTAGAAACTTATTTTTGTAGCAATTAAAATATTTTCTCTCCACTTTCTAG
Organism: Stegodyphus mimosarum; assembly: GCA_000611955.2. Classification (NCBI taxonomy): domain Eukaryota; kingdom Metazoa; phylum Arthropoda; class Arachnida; order Araneae; family Eresidae; genus Stegodyphus; species Stegodyphus mimosarum. Next base: position 23,241 of record KK114492.1, read on the forward strand.
TAGCCTTAAATACACTCTTAGACAAAAAAAGACGCACCAAGAAGGAGTTATCCGAATGGGACGAAAATCGGTAAAAGTGATGTACATGTACAGAAAAACAAATGATTACAGTTTGAAAAAAATTCGATGATTTATTGACGTGATAAGAGCTTTACAAAGCGAAAAAGTCAGTAACGCGTTTGTCCGCCTCTGGCCCTTATGCAAATAGTTATTCAGCTTTGCATCGATTGATAGAGGCTGCGGATGTCCTCCTGAGGGATATCATGCCAAATTCTATCCAACTGGCGCCTTAGATCATCAACATCCCGAGCTGGTTGGAGGGCGATGCCCATAATGCTCCAAACGTGCTCAATAGGAGAGAGATCTGGCGATCTTGCTGGCCAAGGTAATGTTTGGCAAGCACTAAAGCAAGCAGTAGAAACATGTGCAGTGGAAGGGCGGACATTATCTTGCTGAAATGTAAGCCCATGATGGCCTGACATGAAGGGCAACACAACGGGCCTTACAACTTCGTCGACGTAACGCTGTGCTGTAAGGTTACGACGGATGACAACCAAAGGGGCCCTACTATGAAAAGAAATGGCACCCCAGACCATCACTCCTGGTTGTCGGCCTAACTGCTGGAAGACAGGTTGGTATCGCACTGCTGTCCAGGGCATCTCCAGACTCACCTTCGCTGGTCATCAGGGCTCAGTTCAAAGCGGGACTCATCACTGAAGACTATTCTACTCCAGTCAGTGACATTCTAGTGCGAATGAGCCCAACACCACTGCAAACGGGCTTGACGTCGTACAGAGGTCAATGGTAGGGCACCATCACTGCAGCCCCCTTTCTGTGAGCCGTCTATGAATGGTCCTTGCGGTCACTGAAGCACTAGTTACACGTACAATCGATGATAATGATGCATCTGCGGCCGTGAGTGCCGCTCTGACAATTGCTCGGTCTTCACGTTCTGTCGTTTCTCTAGGCCTACCGCTTCCTTCTTGACGCTATGTGCGGCCATGGTTCACTCATTCCTGCCAACATCGTCTAATAGTGGCATTGCTTGATCAGGTCAAAAGTTAAAAAACTACTGGTACTTCAAAATTAAAGAGCAAATATAATGAGACAAGTCACGATTCACAATATTTGATGTTTTCAATATAGCAGCTGACTGAGATGTTAGACTTATATTTAAAATATGCTCTAATTTTGAGACAAGAGTTGTTTTAGCATCACTCTGAACCTAAAAAAAAATGCCATTACTTTGAGATAAAAGAACATGTAACATAAAATCTAAGCATCAATTTCTTTAAATTCAAGCTGATTTATAATTAGAAGTTTTACATTTTTTTAACATGCACCATGCATAAATGCATTTTATGTATACACATAAAATACTTTTAATTTACAGATTTTTAATTTGCAATCCTTTTGCAATCATTTAAAAATGTTAGCCAGCCTACTTCATCTCGAGAAACCATACTCAGCAGATTCCAGTTAAGAAGGCAACAAAGAAGGATAAATTATACATAGTACCTATACCTCAAGAAATTTCATGATTCAGCAAAAGTAATTCATGATTACCAATCCAAGTCTACAATTAACACATTGACTGCCACAGCAAAATCAGGTAAAGTACTCTGTCAGGTCTTTTTTTTTTTTTTAATTCTAGTGTTTTCATGTACCATTTATCCTAAAAATCAGTTCAGTACCTTGTTTTTTTTAACTCATTGTTTTGTTTATTTTCATTGTTTTCAGTCTGAGTACTGATGATTCACGCTTCTCTGGATTGTTTTGTAAACAGAACCATGTGAATCACCAGTGATTCAAACATCTTATTGTTCTCTTTTGATATGCTGCTTTGAATTTTATACTGCAATTTAATTTTTCAGTATCTCATATTTATTTTAGATGCTCCCATAAAATGCTTAAGATATTTAATACATAATTGTCATTTTCTTTTTATTTTTGAAATTTGTATCATCTTTTGTAAACATTAATAGAGAGGTATATTGACCCTAGCAGTAAGAAAATATACTTTTAACCATATAAACCTGCATGTTTGTAAAACACCAAGACTTGCATATCTTCAAATAACACAAAACTTGTGAACTACATTCGATGCACACAGCTCCGAAGAGTAAAACTGCTATGAATAATCAATGATGCACATGGCAGTCAAGGTATTAATACCAAAATAGCACATTAAAATTCAGATTTCATGATGATTGGAACAACAATATATTGAATTTTACATACTGGATTAAATATTTAATGGGGCTATCTTATAGGATGCATTACCCATGAGCAAAAGATTCTGTAACTTATGAAAGTAAAGCAGCAGCTTCAATTGAATATCATGTTCAGAAAAGTTACCAGCATTTCTATTGAAATATTGTGAATTTGCATATTATATGATTTAGACATTCTCTATTTTGCCAATGAAACATAATTTCTTTGGCAAAGTATATAGCTAATTTGATAATTGACTTATTATCCTGTTGACTATGAAAGTTGGCAGAAATCCTGTAAAGTTGTGCTAAATGTTCATGTGAAATTCTAAAGGAACTGACATCTCTTTATTTAACAAACCATCCGTACTCAACCTAATTCATTTTTTGGGCTTTGTAAAAACGCTTTTGTTGATTTTTACTATTTTATTAGACCCTTCCATTTTATCAGAAACTCTGTTTAGAATGGTAAGAGTACAAATTTTCCACAGGTAATTGTTTCAAACTGTTACCATTTTGTTAGACTTATTGAGCTAAAAATATATGAATTTACACCTAAATAATTTATATTCCTGATGCAAACCTAGAAAGTCATTATTTATTATTTTTTGCTTTCATCATATAATCAATACACGACAGCTTGAGAAATGACTTAATGCAGCAATGTCTTAACATTTTTTCCCCCATAAATATCAGTATTGAATACCAAAGAGCATGATAACCTTATATGCTGACATTGCGCTAGCTGATGATTACAGACAGCTAACTGCACTTCAGATGTTGAATGTGTTGACAAGGAGAAATTTAACAGACATCTCTTTCCATATGCAAACAAAAAAAAAGGAATTTGTAAATGATACTCATGGGCCAAAAGATTAAATAAAGTCGGGAGAAATATGTTCAAAATCAGGATAACAGGAGAATGGTCAGAAATTGGGAGAGTTGGCGATTCTGCGTAAGTATTGATAATTATCCCAATATTTACAAGAAATCATTAATGTACCCCATTATCAAATAACATATTAAAAATATACTGTCATTCAGGAAAGAATCCCAATTTAAAGCTTTCATAACTTCAAAAATTAGCAACAAAGAACCATAATTAATATGGGAATGTAAAGAGAAAATGTCTTAAGATTTATTTACATATATTCAGAATGATTTCATTTAATTAAATATAATGTCAAGGTGATATAATACAAGTTCATTTAGGCTTGTGGCTTAGATATTTATTTCAAACCAAATCATCTGACTAGAGCAGATGCCACACAAACCAGTGAACAATTTAAGGGAGGCAAAATTTTTAGAATTTAGAGAAAACCCAAGTAGCAAAATTTGAGGATGAAAATGTTTTTTTTAATTTATGAGAAGCAGCTGGCAGCAAAATTTAGGATCTGTAAAGATTTCTCCAAGTGGCAAAATGCCTAGCGTCTCACTGCCATCATGCAAATTACAATATGCAAACTCCTTTGCTGTTTAAACCCCATTTTGTCAAAAAGAGCTTTTTAACTGGTTAACTACACCTTTTTATTACCTATATACCAAAACTTCTTTTTCTTTGCATTCTTATATTACAGTACTTTCTGATAATCCACACCCGTACCAAAAAGCTGCAAAAAATATTCATGAGGCAAAGCAGTGAATTGGCAATATAATTATATGGCAATCCACAATGTTGCCAAAAAGTACTTACTTGGCAACCCAGGTATACACATAATATGTCTGCTTTGGCCAATGCACAAGGTCAAAGTTGTACAATGGTAAGGTTGTGCAATTCTTCGATTTTTTTTAAAGCAAAAATAGGTCACTGTGCAATGGGGAGAACAACAGTGCAAAAGAGAATATCTTGAAAAAGGCAAGTGGTTTATTACCAATGTTCTTTGCCTTTTTAATTTTTTTGATTGATTGATCTTCTATGATATTCTTAGCACAGCGTCATTTTGAAAATGGTTGCCGCCTTTCACGCATTAGCTCAACAAAAATTAGTTGTCTGGATGCTTTTCGAAGTCACCAACAAGTTCACAACTTTGGTGCAGAGTGGGAGTGGAGATTAATAGAAAGCTAATCTATATTACTTATCATTCTATCCTGTTGCACTTTAAACCATAAACATTTGAAATAGGTCATATCTTTTAAAAATTTCCTATACTATTATTTATAATTTAAAGTTATAATATTTAATGTTTTCATATTTCAACAAATAATGTTTTGCTTAAGATATCTTAATAATTCAAGCTCTGTTTATACATTTTTTGCAAGTTCTGCAGACAGAACTTGCAAAAAATGTAGCTACTTTTCTTACAACTATTGTATTAATCTAGAAGTACAACAATGCAGTTTATTTGCAAAATGTTAACATTCAATTATCATTAATTTTCTATGAATAATTTTGATAGTTCAGATAAAAATTTACAATGCTTGATGAATGCCATGTTCCTTTTTTATTTAAAATTTATAAAAAAAACTTCAAGTATTTTAAGCACAAATTTGAATATATGACATATTTATTAAGCACAAAATCCGTGACCTGGAATTGTGAGTATTTCAAGAATTACGGAAATTTCCAGTTTTAGAGCATCAGTTTAATAAGATAATATGTAGGCATGGCAACACTGTAGCATTGTCTAGGTCAGACAGAAGAATGCTAACGCCTCAACAAGACCAATGCCGATGAGGCAGAGGAACACGAAGCAGCAAATATTAGGGATGACAAAGTTTTTTAATTTACAGAGTGCTGGCCAGCAGAATTTAGGATCCACTGAGATTGAATCAAGCAGCAAAATGTGTACTGCCGATCCTGCCTATACCCTTCTCCAACCACTCAAAGGCTGAAAGTGCAATCCTGGTGAACATCAACACATCAATCTGTGTACTGTTAATGCCTATGGTGAGACACCCTAGCTAACAGATGTTTAAAAGTGAGATGCCGGAATCTCAATCGCAAGAAAAACTGAATTTACAGCACATCTGCTTCCCTTTGTTGAGTATTATATTCTTCATTTCAAGATTCTGTAAGGGAGTGGGAGAATTACTTTTATGATTTCATTTACTTATTTATTGTTTGATGGTCCTAACCAGTGGTGGCTCGTAATAAGCACTCTGGAACTGCAGCACCCCGTTTCCACTTATTATTATTTTTAATATTTAATATAATGAGCCCTTTTTTCTTTAATTCTTTCTTTATACTTCTACAATATATAATCCTTAAATTTAATGTCAGTAGCCATCCTCCAGTTTATGAAAAAGGTATGAACGTTTTTGTATGGAACTGCGCTTCACAAGGCTGTTCTGCGCAAGTGCGCACAGAAAGCAGCACTCGAGCCAGGGAGATAAAACAGCACTGTCGCTCTTGCAGTGCCGAAATTCTAGAAAAGTGATTATTTCTTACTCCACGCGTGTGGTATTTGGCTGTTCTGTGCATGTGCTCTTAGGAAGCAGCGTACGAGGCTGAGAGGGAGAGAGCACTGTCGCTTTTGCAGTGCCGAATTTGGAGTGTCGTTGGGAGCTGGTTCTTTTTTTTTTACTCCGCGTGTGCTGTGTTTAAAAATCATACACCATATTCTTGGTTAGATTATTTTTCAGCTATTCTATTTGATTCATTTTCTTTCGGTTCTTTTATTTTACAAAAAACTTTAACCATGTCCTTGCATCCTCAAGTAATAAATTCTGTGACTGTAAGTGAACTTCAAGAGCTCTCGTTTTCATACGCGTGCAATGCTTTCAATATAGAAAAATTTCCTCAGTTGTCATCCAGAGATCAAGGAGAAAATTATTGATCTCTCCGTGCAAATTAAAACAAGACGAATGGATTTCATTTTTAAATGAATAGTTAATGCTTGAACTGTAACAATTTAAGTTAAAGTAATTAAGAAATGTTTACTTTTCTTTTGTAAAATTTCATGGAGGTTTCAAAATAAATTTTCTTTTTATACATGTTTGTTTCCCTTTACACAGGTTTAAAACAAAGGTTAAATTTTTTTGGAACAGCACCCCCACTAATTTTAGCTACGAGCCGCCACTGGTCCTAACATTAGATCACTCCAGATTTTCAGACTTTGTACTCTGTGAATAAATAATATTGAAAAGATCATATTTAGGAAAGAAAATTATTTAAAAAATTTACTGAAAATACACATTTGACAAGTTTTGAGAAAACAGGAAAATAAAGTACCAAAAAGAAAGCCAAAGAACAATGCAGCTGATGATTTCAACATAATCATTGCATTACTTTAATTATAAAGGAAAAAATCTGAATATCCAATATCTGGAATAATCTAATATCCAAACAAACAGCAATTCCCAATTCCTAAAAAAAAAATCAAGAGTGGCGAATATAATACTCCAAAAAAAAAGCTGAGATGTCATAAAAGCGATTTTTCTTACACCTGAGATTCTTACATGTCACTTTCAAACACTTGCTGGCTAAGGAATCACCATGGCAAATGACAATGCACTGACTAACATTAGCTGGGACCAAACTTTTCGATCTTAAGTTCTGGAGAGAGGTTAATATTTTCTCTCTGACCTAAACAATAAGTGAAACCCAAGACATATTTGTTTGGAGCTAATACTGGTTATCTATTATTATACTAGTGGAGAGAGGGAAGGAATTAGATTTGGAAGAAATTTAATTGAGTTAACATGGCAAATTGCATTCTTCCTTATCTAGCTCATTATTTTTTGCAGGCTATTATTATTAAAGTTTGAATTTTTGATTATGTTGAAAATAAATTCAAATTCTGAAGCTGTAAGCATGATCTACAAAGCAAAAGCATGTTATTATTTGCATTCTAGTGGCCTTAGCACAAGAAAATGGTACTGGTACAAATTGCCAAAAAAGGTAAAAAAAGAACAAATATTTGCCAGCTTTGGCAAAATAAGGCAAATCAATCGCTATTGCAACCACATTACATCACTAAGTTTTAAGAATGCAGTTTTTAGTTTGACCACGGGTCTTTGAATCTATCAAACAAAAAAGGTGAAGTTATTAGTTTTTTACAAGAGTATATGGCATTGTTTTGTTTTATCACCATTAGACTCCATCAGAAGGTCATTAGAAACTTCTAAGAATCACAAACTTTAGCTAACAGTTAAAACCAAGTTCATTTAACATTTAATAAAGGGAAAGAACATCTCGCAAGAGGTTAAATATTTCAACATTAACATGCACATGAGCTGATGCCAGACATCGTTCACAAACAGGGGGAAAACAGGTGAGAAGTAAGTAGTAAGTAAGTCTCAGCAAAAAAGTTCGTGTTTTTATCCTTGCACTATGACAAGCACATATTCATATAGTGCAGCAAAGATGAATGCTGCCTTTTGCATGGAAGAATTTAACTTTGCTGATATTACTCTGATAGACTGGAACAATTGGTTGAGAGAAATATGCATCTCTGAGTTGCAGTCACGAAAACAGGGTTCGTACACATTTCTGCACATGGAAATTAAGTTCTTTTAAGGGCATTTAAGGGCCATTAATGAAAAAAATTAAGGACCTATGAACAAATGGGAACTGAATAAATTCAATTAAAAATATTATCTATGCCTGAAACTTCATTTTTTTTATAACTTCCTAAAAACAAAATTGATCCGTAAGTAGGATGAATAATTATTAAGCCTGAATTAATTAACAAAATTATTAATAAGTTTGAGAATAAAATCAACTTTATAAAATATATCAAGCAGCATTAAATATTTTACATCTATAATAGTTGGACATATTTGAAAGAAAATCAGTGACATTTTATTTATGTCTTGCAAACAGTTTTATGATTTTTTTTAATGCTTCATTTTTGTCAAATACTTGCTCAGTCTAGAGGTTTAGTAAATAGCAAGTAGATTTTATGTCAAGCGGCACAGATTAAAATTAGAAGTAAGATCATACTCAACATGATTCATAAAAGATTGCCCTGTCACCGCTGCTGCTTGCTTAGAGAGAGACCTGCTGATTAGAATAAACCTAAAAGGCCTGATATAGGCACGGTTGGTAAGATTTGAAAGTTCGCTGAGTTCTGTCTGTCACAGTTAGTGTCGTAGCTTCATGTAGGTCCAATAAACCACTAAAGCACCACAGGTGGTAAGTTGTTTTGTATTGTTTTAAGTCTCACTAGATGCAAAGAATAAGTTTTACGTGAATTTTTACATTTTTGTGTTTTATCTTGTGGCCACAGTAAGGATTAATGAAAGGCAATAACTCACTTTAATATGCAGAGGTAATTTTTAAGGATAAGCAGTTCGTTATAAATAATTAAATTAGGTAGTTAGATAACCTTAGTCATTATGGATTTACATAGCCAATATGAAATTTTATATTTTTTAAATAATATTTGTTAAAAAAGGCCTATTAAAATCACAATCTAATAAAATTTCAAAGTTTAAAATACATGTAATTTATGACATTGATTCTTAAACGATATTAGGATAGTTACACATTAAAAGCTACAAAACATTCAATTTTTGTAACAAAACTCAACAAAATATTTATGCATCTTTTTAATTTGAAGCCTTCCCAGACATTTTGGTTAATTTAAATCAATTTCCTTCCCTTGAAGCATGTTTTCTAACGATCAGAAAATTGTCTCAATACGTAAACCAGTGTTCTCACTAGTTTCTGCGTGCTTTATCTCCTAACTTGTCAACCTCTCTACAATATAGTTATGAGGGTTTACTTGATCTGGTAAAAGTTAAATAGTCCAAAACCTCCCAACATCCCGACAGACATGAAGCAAATTATCGCTATACCTGAAAGTAACTACAGTGTTAGACAAGGTTTAAATAAGCCTCTTATTTAAAAAGAACTTAAAACATAAAGGCATGTTCTGATGCTAACGAAATCAGTTACAGCTCATGGTGATGTAATTAAACAAGAACAATCCTATTCAAACTAAAAATGTGGACTAGTGGTCAAAGACTATGCAATTTAATTTTAATTTAAGCTGACTCAGTAACTCTATCATAGGAGGAAATAGAAATGGGAAACTATACTAAAGGCTGAAATCATAAACAACCGGGTAATTTATATAATAATTGTACATATCATCTAAGAATAATTTTCTTTATGTATTATTCAGTCTCTTTCTTCAACACATTTCCTTTTTATTTTAGAATTTTTGGTTTTAATTACAAATTTCTGTTATTCTAAAAAAACTAAATGCATTTAGAATGTATAGAAAAAGCTGCTAATTTTATTTCTTTAACAATATCAAAATTCAGAAAAAATATGAAATATATATGGTAAGGGCTGGTTATAGAGCTGATGTGGCAGAAATTTTAGAATTTAGTGACAAACTAAGCAACAAAATCTAGAAATGTCATAACTTTTAGAATTTAAAGCAGGCACTGGAAGCAGAATTTAGAAAGGCACTAGGCAGCAGAACTTAAGATTCACAGAGATTGTATCAGGTAAAAATATGCCTAGCGCCAGTTCTGTATGATGCATTAAGGCATATTATATGAATCTTTTTAAAGTGTCAGTTTTCAATTTCTTTATTAATAAAAAAATACATTTCTATAACGCCTATCCATGTGGTAAGATTAGAAGCATTCCTGATATTTTCCATGCTTGTGTTCAACGAAAAGTAGAGAAAATAAAGGGAAGATAAACATGTTAAGAAAAAGGTTCTAGTATCAGAAGTAAAACATTCAAATATTAAGTTTTCATTGTTCTTCAAGGCGTTCTCGAAAAAGTAAGAAATTCATCACAAACTTTCTGTAAACTACATCCACTATGTGTTAATACCATGGAGACATTTTTAATTTTGTCACATATTACTGGAATCAAAGCCTATATATAGTAAAGCGTCGACACTTCAATGGAAGAACCTGCGTTTCGAAGCGCCCGCAGCGCTCTCAATGGTTGCGCTGTGGAAACGCAATCAGTAAAACTGTGCATGCTCCTTTTCTCTTCATTCACTAGGATATTGAACTCTGAATTTGTTTTGCTCCTTTTCCCACCACAGCTTTGGCCAAAATGGCATACTGATACTGCAGCTTTAAAGGTTGCACATGCAAAAAAATTTTGTCAAAATCAGATAGAATACATGTCTACAGATTTCCTATAGAAGACAGAGGTTAGTACTTGATTATTTTACGCTTTTGTTATTTGTAAGCGGATTATAAATGTGAATATTTTATATTTAAACGTGAGAATAATTTTATCCTGCATGGCATGGTTTATATATGACTGTGTGTCCATTAAATCTATTGGTTTACCACACACTGCAGAAAAATTCATATGATTTACAGTAAGCAGATCTTACAGAGGTGACTTGCATTAAAAATAAGCACTTCAGTAATATTTTTTATTTAATTTATATAGTAATTTTTTTAATGAAAGATGTACTGGGTTTTAAAGTGGCTTTAAATACTGAATCATTTAACACTTTAATGCACATTTTCCAGCTTTTACTAATGTATTTGCTACAAAAAATTAATAAGTCATCGGTTTTGAGAAAAATTTTTTGAGCCGAAAATAAAATTGCTCAAAACTTATGAAAATGTTCCTCAAAATGCACCTATGCTATATTTATCTTTATCAAGAAATAAAATGATCCAAATAGTTTCTTTGAAATCCTCTAAAATATTATTAATTATTGAGAAAATGAGGGACTGACATATTACTACTAAAATGATGATAACTCATCAGAGATTTACACTCATCACTGCCATCAAAATACATATCTTTGGCAACCTCTTTTGCTAAATTTATAGGTAATATTTTCTTCTCGTATCCCTCTGATGCAAGCACTTTCATGTTTCTTTGTCAGTAATTCTAGGATCTAATACCCAAAATGATCTTAGAGAACGAGTTATTAATTTTTTATAGCAAATAAATTAGTAGAACCTGAAAAATGTGCATTAAAGTGTTAAATGATTAAGTATTTAAAACTATTTTTAAATGCAGTACATTTTTCATTAAAAAAATTACCACATAAATTATATAAAAAAATATTACTGAAATGTTTATTTTTAATGCAAGTCACCTCTGTAAGATTAAATGTTGCTGATAAAATGCTTACTGCAAATCATATGAATTTTTCTGCAGTGTATGGTAAACCAATAGATTTAATGGACACATAGTCATATATAAACATGCCATGCAGGATAAAATTATTCTCATGTTTAAATATAAAATAATTACATTTCTAATCCGCTTACAAATAACAAAAGTGTAAAATAATCAATTACCCTTTGCTCTTCTATAGGAAATCTGTAGAAATGTATTCCATCTGATTTTGAACTTTTTTTTTTATTGGATGTTTCGAACAAATTTGCGAAAGTTACAAGTTAAATTTTTGGGAAAGAGAGAGAAAAAAAATTTAAATAATGTAAAGAGATACACTAATACAGTGTTCCTTCTTATATAAATTAATCACATTAATTTAGTAATTCCATTACCTTGAGGTCACTGAATTGGGGAGGAGGAGGGGGCGAAAGTTTTAGTTTACACCGCAACTGCTGCAGTGGATTGGCGCTGAAGTTGGCAGCAGGTCGACTGGGTGTATGGGAGTGTCTGGGTGTATGGGAAGGTATGAGAGTGTCGACGCTTTACTATGCATAAGCTTTGACTGGAATCTTCTATAACCGTGGGTCTATAAATCTTGCCTTCAAATTCTTCTAAACTTTCCAAGCTGCAGTGTCTAAAATCCTAAAGAAAAATTATCCCTACCAATTCTGTAATAGCCAAAAGCCAGAAATATTTTGAAAAAAAAGGAAAAGTGTAAAATAAATTTTATAGAGAAAATTGATGCATATTCTGAGATTTCTGAATATTCTCAGACAATTACATGGGATAAACTCTTACTATCAAAAAATTAAAAAGAAAATATTTTTAATTAATTACATAGCTAATTTTGCTTTTAGTAAGAACTGTTTCGTAAATTGTGTTTTATAGCATTATAGCTTGTTTATTTCTCAGATTCAAAATATTGCATAATAGGTTAAAATGGAACTTTATAATATGACAGCGAAAAATAAAAATATTTTATTATAATGTTATTTTTTAAATATAATTTCAATATATTACCATTATTTTAATAGAATTTATTACTGTTACAATATACTAAAAAAAACTGTCGAAAAATTTCCAGATCTCGGAATTAAAAATTTTCTATGAAAACTGATCTTAAAATCACCAAAATATTGATATGTCACCAAATTTAGAACAGTTAAATAAAAAAATTCATATGACCAAAAGCAAAAAGTTGTTTAAGAGATCTTCATTAGAAAAAAAATTAATTTCGAAATGATCATGTTTCACTTCTTGCTTAGAAACTCAAATATCCCACTTTTTATATTAGAAATAACAAATTATAACACATGAACCTATTCACCCATTCAAAAGATAATCATATATGTCAGTGAATCGCCAAAAATATTCCTCTAAAATGCTAATTCACACTCAAACTGGCAGTCGTAAAAACAGACAGAAATTTCAGATGATTAAAATTAAGGATCTTCTGCCGATTTTGGCCGAAATTAAGGACTCCTAAGGACCATACGAACTCTGGAAAATTAAAAAAATAGGTGGTTAAAGAAAGGCTTAATCAAAGACTGATGAAAACCCATCTTGAAAAACAAAATATTGTTGATTCCATTCAGGCATCTAGTAAATTTTGGGTGATATAAAAAAAAAGGGAAACTGAGAAACTTTTCTTGTTATATGGCCCGACTGAAAAGAGCACAACTTTGTTAAATGCAATCAAACAAAATAAAAAAGGCTGGGAAACAGCCAATTATTATGACTCCAAGGACACCTATAAAATAGATGTATTCCAAAAAGATAGTTTCAAGCATCCATATTCCAGAATTCATGCCCAAACTATCAGGTGGGTATGGGGTTCTTCAGAATGGCACAATAAGAAACATAGGGCAAGATACAATTTCAAATCGTATTTAGTGAAGTTCAGGTGGCAGAAGAAAATTGCAGCTCAGGGTAAAAACCATTAAAAGGTATTTTAAAAGTGACTGCCAAACACTTTTCTCCCGAAATAAAAGGGAAAACTAATTGCATCAAATTACTGTAAAGTTAGACAACCATTCTCAATTAACATGTACTTACTAATAATCTATTTTCGACCTATAATTTTTAAAACTACAAATTAGTTATCAAAATTAATTATATACAGAGTGGATTGAACACTTAATGACACATTTTTTCAAGCTAAAATGTTTCCACATTCTTTTTTCTTTAGCACCACTATGTTCAAGAATATGAATATTTTTTTCAGATAATAAAATACCAAATACATAATCAAATTCAATCCAAATAGTATAATTTTATGAAAATGGATGATATCCAAACATTTAATTCAAGTACAATATGCACTCATTTTTCTCAAAAGCTTTCCCTAACAATGAAGACCTGAAATTTTAAACTCTTACACATATTTTTTCAAACATACTGAATCTACTCAAATGAAGATACAGCAATAAAAAATATTGGTTGCTAAAATACTACAGATAAGCAAATAAAAATACATAAAATACAACAAAATTTGGTAATGCACTCGCATTTTGCAAACTTCCAAAATTTTAAAAAGTCCCCATATGATCAATTGCCAAAATGAAAACACAAGAAACGAATTTATACATGCAGAATCTCCTCTGCTAGGGGTGAAAGAAGTCTCAAAATAGTCCATGCATGTCATAAGAAGTGACTAGAATGGATACCCAGTGCCTGGGGGTATAGCCAGAAATATGGAGGCCTGGTCCTTCAGGTTGGGAGTTGGGCATAGGGTTAACAACTCTATCCTGCTAAAATTCTTTTGTTACCTCCCCCGTTATAGAAGTCGGCTGCAATTTGAAAAGACAAAAACTTCATAACAGTGTGCTCACCCTTGAGGAGATATGCTTCTAGCATAAAAAAAAGTAACCTTCATAATGATGCAATCACCTTTCTAACAAGTCTAATTTTCATTTGCATTTTGCGACTTAGGTTTGTAAACAAAACTTAGACTTGCATCAGGGTGTATGTAATAAAATTTGCTAGCAATTCTGCATGAGAGATACGTAAATCAAGACACCTGTGACACTTTAAATAAAACTTAATGATACCATAACCTGAATTCATGCTAGGAATACAGCCATATATTTTCCAAATGCAATGTTTACAAGAAAGTGTATATGGTTACATATTTTCTAAAAGAAATGCATGACAGACTTTTGAAAATACCCCTTCCTAATCAAATATCCACTAAAATATTAATTTTTATAACAAAATTTACACACCTTAGAATCACTGCAATCACATATAAATTACGACTATTTTTAAGTAGTCAAAATTTAGGTACACTGCACAAAAAAAAAAAAAAAAAAA
>KK114492.1:50781-132196 GCA_000611955.2 Stegodyphus mimosarum
AGCAGCTTGAAAAAGTGCTGTATTTCGACAAAGAGATGGAGAAAAAGTGCGTAGAATTTTAATTTTTGACTACAGATTCAATTTGCAGCAAGTGAAGTGATACAGTAAAGCTGAAAAGCAAGATGGTCACATCCCCCAACCTAAATTGATCATCGTTGGCATTTGTAAAACTTAATTTGAAGATTAAACCAATTGTTTAATCACTAAATATTTCTATTTAATTTTGTGTTGCATCAGTAATTATTAGGCCTATTTCAAAACATGAGTTGACAAGATGGATTGGCCTGTCCAAAGTGAGTACTAACATTATTCTACATGTCAACCTAAGTTGAGAACACTGAATATGCATAGTACAAAGTGTACGCGTCTGCTGCAGAACATAGTTTTACCGTTTTGAGAAGTTATATTGTAAAAATTATGCAGTGAAATATCAATACTGTTGAACAAAGAAAGCGGAAGGAGAAAAATGTGTGAAACGATAGACCACTTTGCGGCCAGGTCTTTATTTAAAATTTGCTAAATCATGCCAATCATTCGGTGACCAATAGGAAGACATCCCCTTTTTTTGGTATTATTGGCGAAACTGCAAATTCCAGCAACCCTGACCTCACCTTACTCTCTATAAGAAACACGATTAAAGCATTCATTCATTCATTCATCGACCAGGAAGCGAAAAAAGCAATTGTTATGGCGTCTACTTCATCATTTACATATACACTCTTAGACAAAAAAAAACGACGCACCAAGAAGGAGTTATCCGAATGGGACGAAAATCGGTAGAAGTGATGTACATGTACAGAAAAACAAATGATTACAGTTTGAGAAAAATTGGTGATTTATTGAAATGATAGAGCTTCACAAAGTGGAAAAGTCAGTAACGCGTTTGTCTACCGTTGGCCTTTATGCAAGCAGTTATTCGGCTTGGCATCAATTGATAGAGGTTGCGGATGTTCTCCTGAGGGATATCGTGCCAAATTCTGTCCACTGGCGTGTTAGATTGTCAACATCCCGATCGTCAACATGGAGTGCCCTGCCCATAATGGTCCGAACGTGCTCCATAGGAGAGAGATCCGGCGATCTTGTTAATGCCAAGGTAATGTTCGGCAAGCAGTAGAAACATGTGCAGTGTAGGGTCGGGCATTATCTTGTTGAAATGTAAGCCCATGGTGTCCTGACATGAAGGGCAATACAACGGGCCTTAGAACTTCGTCGGTGTACCGCTGTGCTGTAAGGTTGTGACGGATGACAACTAAAGGGATCTTACTATGAAATGAAATGGCACCCCAGACCATCACTCCTGGTTGTCGGCCTGTCGGCCGGCAGACAGTCAGGTTGGTATCACACCGCTCTCCGGGGCGTCTCCAGACTCGCCTTCGCTGGTCATCGGGGCACAGTTCAAAGCGGAACTCGTCACTGAAGACTATTCTACTCCAGTCAGTGACATTCCAGTGCGAATGAGCCCGACACTACTGCAAACGGCTTGACGTTGTACAGAGGTCAATGGTAGTCGGCGCAAGGGGCGCTGTGACCTCAGCCCCCTTTCTGTGAGCCCCCTTTCTTCCTTCTTGACGCTGTGTGCGGCCATGGTTCACTCATTCCTGGCAACATCGTCTAATAGTGGCATCGCTCCTGCTAAAATGTCGAGCTATTCGCCAATAAAGCCAATCGGGTTTTGAGCCCAACTACACGACCTTTTTCAAATTCTGCAAGTTGCGCAGATCAGATGCGCTGTAGCGACAACCGTTCATTCATTGGCAACTAAAATGTAAAATTTTACATTTTCCGTCGAAACCTGTACGCATATCAATTTGTGTCCAATTTGCTTTATATCTTCTTGATGCGTTGTGGTGCGTCGTTTTTTTGTCTAAGAGTGTATGTGTAATTTTCGATCTCATAAAGCTGGAAAACCAGTGTGCAGTTTTGCTAAGATTATCATTATGAATGTTTTTGTCAAATTAGGGGAGCATTTTGCTAATAAATACGATAAGGATATTGTTACTTTTGTTGCTGATTTAACTGGCATTTCTGTAAAAGCATAAATTGCATGAAATCCGAGCTGAAAGAAAATGGGAGATTTTCCACCCCAGGTTAAATACAGTGTCTGAAAGTCGGTACATAAACCCGAATCAAACGATATGATGAGCTAACTTTAGCTGCAATACGAAAGAAAATTCATGGTTCCTTTTTACGGAATGAAATTCCTACTATTTAGAAAGTGGCTAAAGTTATAAATGATGAAGCTGATTTGCCAAATATGTGCCTTCACACAGTAGGACGGATGATAAATGATTCAAAATTTGTATACAGAAAACGAAAACGCCAGTCAATTTTGATTGAACGAACGACATTCAATACTAGAGGCACAGATATCTAAGAGCTATAAAAAATATCGTATACAGGATAGGACAGTTAATTACATCAATGAAATTTGGATAAAATTTGGGCATTCTAAAACAAAAACTTGAGATGATACAACTATAAAAAAGTTCTAAGAGAACCTTTT
Source organism: Stegodyphus mimosarum (assembly GCA_000611955.2). Lineage (NCBI taxonomy): Eukaryota > Metazoa > Arthropoda > Arachnida > Araneae > Eresidae > Stegodyphus > Stegodyphus mimosarum. The sequence goes on from KK114492.1 coordinate 53,285, forward strand.
TGAGCGGTCTTTGCTTGAATTGCTTAACAGGTTTAATTGCTCCCTCAGGGAAAGGCTCACGATGCATAGTTTTTTCTGCTTTTAAAGAAAACGAATTTATTTCTGAAGCATGTGATATACTCGAAGCTAAAAAAGGAAGGAGATTATCAAGGGTAAATGAATGCAGAATATTATGAAAATTTGGTTTGAAAAAGAATTGCTGCCTATCCTGCAATCGAACAGTGTAATTGTGTTGGATAATGTGTCTTACCATAGCGTTTTATCTGAAAACATTCCTTCTTCAAGTGCAAGGAAAGCAGACAATGTTTTAAAAGCAATAAACGCACTTCTTAACAATTTAAAATTTCAATACTTTTTCAGTTCCTACGAACATTTGCGCTCTGTTATAACTAACAAAAGACATTTCTAATGTTATATTAACTTATTAGTATTGCCTTAATTACTTAATATAGGATCAATTGTTTCGTAATTTTTATGTTTGTTTTACAATTTGAAAGTTTTTAATATTTTTCTAATACCTTGAAACTTTTAATGGTAACGTCTTTCGTCGTTAGACTTCAATTTGAAGATCTCAGTTTCCAGTATTTTTATTTATTTTGTGTTTGATTTTAAACAGAGATAAACGAGATACGATAAGAATGCACTGTAGGAGGGTGATTGTCTGGACACGACTGGAGGAGTATATGTCCTTAAGAGACAATTAATACAGGATGTAATTTTTATAATGTCTGCTCTAAAATACGGTCAGAGTTTGTTAAACAATCTTAAATTAAAACCAAATTAACGTTTTTAGAAAATAAAAATCTAAAATTTCCCCTGGTTCACTGTTTTGGAAGCAAGAAAGTAAGTAACCTTTTAAAAATTAAGAGAAAATAATTTACTACCAAATTTTCTAAATTTATATGTCTTACTTTTAACTAAGAAAACGATCTCTGGAAAAAACTTTAACCCAAATTGAAATGAACTCATTGTCAACTCTTCCGTTTCAAGTTTTGAGTAACGATTCAGGTTTTAAATGTCATCAAATTCGTATACATCATATTTACATTATAGTAAAAAATTTCATGTAAATTAAGACAATGAATAATACTCCTTACATTTTACACTGAAATTAACTATGAATTTCAACTGCAGCTTCATCTCCTAAAAAGAGTGTTTTTTAAATACGCTGAATTTGGCAAAAGGTCACCAAATGTGCAGTGAATTGGAGGAATTGAATATCCGCAGGCAGTTTGGTGCGTATGGATTACTTGAAGAACAGGGTGAAAAGCAGTGAAAGGTCATACCTGCGTTGTATGTGTTCTCAGGTTAGATTGTCGGGAAGTATATCCCACATGCTGTGTTGTTTCACTAACGGTAACATTTCCCTGCTGCCTTACAGAAGGATGGTTGCCAGGACGTATCTTGCTCTGTCTTCATCACTATCTGATCCGAAAAAGGCTGGGAGGAAATCCTTCTGTAGATCATCAACAAATCATGTTGCTGTTAACGTAAAACATCTAGAAAACAAAATATTGAATGCACAGAGATGGGAAAACAGAAAAAAATGTACATTATGTAAGAACAATGCCAAGAAAATAGTCCTGCAGGATCAGTGACATCAAGAATAGATGGCGTGTGTAATAATCCCTATTTGGGGATTGTACTATAATTGAAAATTTCTCAAAAAATGTTCCTACTGTACTTGAAAGTAGGTATTTTTATTACTATTTGGATGTCCTCACCGGAAGTCTCCCAGTTTTTTGAATATCTCTCGATCTCTCAGTAGCTCTCTCATATCTCGGTGTTTTAATTTTCGGCCTTTACTAGTGAAAGTGGTTTTCAGAAACAAAATTAAATTGTGCAAATGAAATTTGCGTAGTTTAAATTTCATTTTTGAATTAAAAGCTTAAACTGAGAAAGTCTCATTCCCCTATCGCTAGTAATATTGAGCATATTTTTTCTTATTAAATTTCATTTGATCTGAATTGTCTCAATCATATCGTTGGCATTTGTAAAACTTAATTTGAAGATTCGACCAAATGTTTAATCATTAAATATTTGTATTTAATTTTGTATTGCATCAGCAGTCATTAGGCCCATTTCAAAACATGAAATACGTATGTACAATGTGAATAATTTAATTTTTGTCCTATTTAAAAACTTTAATTTTAATACTTATTAATATTTAATGTAAATTAAAGCTTTTCTTCCCTAGTCAAAATTCAAAATTTTCCCAATAAAAATTAATAAAATTACAAAATGAAATCAGCCAAAGACCATAAAATTTAGAACATATTGTAGAGACATTAGGTTATTTCGAAGCATGGATCATAAACAATGAGCAGTGCCCTCGACGGGACTTGAACTGGAGACCTTTCGAATATGCGTCGAGCGTGTTGACCCCGAAGGCCTGCGAAGAAGGCGGGAGAAGTACCTTATAATATAATTAAATATTAATCAATTTTCCTCAGAACTTTGTCATACATATTTGAATAAACTGAACCATGTGTTATAAAGTGAATTGAAATGGAATTTGAGTTTTTTTAAGATGATTCCTCCGCTCAGTACAGAAACCTCCCGGTAAATTCCAGTTTTTTATATTTCAAGGCTGACAGCTACGGGATGTAAATGAATAGAAATAAAGTGAAGATCAGGAAAAAGGTAGTTAATGGGCTAATATATAATTGCATTCTACTGCATTTTTGACAAAATCAAGGAAGCATCGTGAAGCATGAACAGTACTTCCTGGTTAAGTGACCTTGATATAATGGGTTCCAGATAAACTCACCGGACAAACAGCTGTTTCTGTTGTGCAGAAAGAAGCTTGGCTGTTTTGTGAAACTGAAATAGATGGTGTAGCAGACGTGCTACATGGTTACTGGAGCGGGAAGTTCTGTGAGGTTACTGCGCACTGCTGATGAGTGAGAACGTATTGTTTTATGTAGTTATTTTTCATTAAGATGGAGAAATGTAGATATCAGCAAAAGTGGACAATCTAGTGCGGTGAACCATTGTTTGGTCATTACTAATTAACGAGTGAAGTTATTGAATTTATTGGCATTTTGAAGCAAATTGTAAAATGTATTTACTAGGTGTGGCTTAACACTTCTAGGAAACACATTGCATCATGAAATACTATGCCAGAAATGGGATCAGGGATTATTGATGATTTTCATGGCTTGTGGAGGCAAGTCACCTCCAAACTCAGCTGAATATACTGCAGTCGGTGAGTGAAGATCTCTTCCAACATGTCTCCTAGTCGACGTTGCGAAAGGTGTATCATGCAATGAATACCCAGCAAGAGGCTCTTGCTCACACAGACACGTAAAGACGAATGTCTCCACTGGGCCAGAAATCATCGAGTTTGAACAGTAGATAACAGAAGGCGTGTAAAGTAGACCAATAAATCATGATTTTTTCTGTTTACGAACGATGTATGACACTGAGTAAATCGATGACCTATTGAAGTATTTCATCCTAAATACATACGAGATATAGTTCAGTCCAAATGTGGATCTATGATGTTGTGGTGGTGTTTTTCGTAGTATAACGAGGACCCATTTGCCACAGTGAGTGTCTATATGGATCCGCATGTTTACTTAAATATTCTCAAAGATCATTTGTTGGCTTTCTATGAACATCTCCGTGAAGGATATGCTGGTGATACTTCCATGTTTAAGGATTACAACTGTAGGCTGCATGCTTAAGTAAGCAGCCTGGCAACACTCACAAAAACTTCCACACATGGACTCTCCCTCTAAATCGCCTGATCTTAAGCCTAATCTGCACAGCAGTTTACATGATCACATCATCTGCACGTATTGCAAGCTGGATCTGCCATATGTGCAGAACCTTGTAGACTACCTGCCTAACCGAATCCATGCAGTTATCAGGCCCATAGGCAGAGTGGCATGGTATTAATGCGACATATCTAGGGGTGACTAATTTTTTGGCCTACACAAGTGTCATTTAAGGCTGTACTTAGGAACAAATCATTATTACAATGGGGATAAAATTTATTTTCAAGCTAACTGGCACTGGAAGCTGTAAAAATCAAAAGTTTACAGAAAAATACTACACTGGTGTGCAAAACTTAAGCAACAATATAAAAATTTAGCAGATAGCCATGAAATTGCAGAAAAGGAGGTCTGGAGATCAGTACAATGAACACGTAAGTCAGTAGAAACGTCATGCGTATGCAAATATCAGGAACGAAACGTCAGAAGTGACGTGAGCGTACACAAAACGCGTGATGTCGGCGCGCAGCTGAACAGTAAAATAAAAGGAAGGCCAGAGACACAATTCAACATATTCGCTGTAAGTGCCAGTGAATCAGTTCGTGAAATATGGCTAGAAGAAATCACCTGGACGACTTCACATGTGGAAGAATGATCGGAAAGCTGGAGGAGGGGCGTACTGTCACCAGTGTAGCTGCAGAGTTCGGAATCAACAAAAGTGCCATTTCGCGCGCTTGGAAAGCGTTCCAAACCACAGGTACAGCTGTTAGAAAGGTTGGTGGTGGCCGCCCGAGGCCGATATCTACAGGGAATGACCGATATATCGTCCTACAGGCGAAAAGAGGCCGACAGCAATCTGCAAGCGCCATTGCTCAGCAACTCTGTACAGCAACGGGGCGACAAGTGTCGCGGTTTACTGTGGACAGACGCCTTCACAAAGGGGGCCTTTTCGCCTGTCGTCCTGAACGCAGTCTCCCGTTGAAAGTTGGCCACCGAGGCCACCGTTTACAGTGGTGCAGAGAGCACAAAAACTGGACAACTGATCAATGGAGTCGTGTCCTCTTTACAGATGAGAGTCGGTTCAGTACCAGAAGCGATTCTCAAAGCGTTTTGATTTGGAGAGAGGTCGAGACCCGGTTTTAGCCCAATAACATCAAGGAAAGACCCCGTAACGGTGGTCTTGGTCTTCTTGTCTGAGAAGGCCTTATTCTGAACGGGCGAGCTGAGCTCCACGTTTTCGCCAGAGGGTCTGTAACCGGGGATCGGTATTGTGAGGAGGTACTCCTTCCCCATGGGCGTCTGTTCCGGGGTGCCATTGGCCCAGACTTAATTTTATGGATGACAATGCACGGCCACATCGGACTCTTGCTGTTGTGAAGCTACTAGAAAGTGAAGATATCACTCGAATGGATTGCCCAGCGTACTCCCCAGATTTAAATCCCATCGAACATGTGTGGGATGCTTTGCGGAGACGCATTGCAGCATGCTTACATCATCCGGAGAACACCCAACAACTCAAACAGATGCTGATTGAGGAATGGGCACTTCTACCACAAGAAATGTTGCACCAGCTGATTCTGAGTACGCGGAGACGGTGCGAAGCAACCATTGCAGTGAGGGAAGGACATATCCCATATTAAGCAATATCTGCTTGTTGTTCTTCCTCTTGGATAGACAATCATGAGTTACGATACAATGCGTTTAATAAAGCTCGTTTTTGTTTGATTCCATACCATATGCATTGTATTCCTTTTTCAGCTCCGATGCTTTCGTCATCCTTTACGTACATAATACTCTCCTTCATTCTGCATTTCATGTCTCTCAGTTGATTTCTCGTGGAGTTATGGCAGAAACCCTGCTGTTGCTTAAGTTTTGCACAGCAGTGTATAAACAGTTTATGCATTGCTTTTATAGCATTCTGATTATAACTGAATAATAAATATTCACTAAGTTGTATTATGATTCATTCAAATGAGTAACTCTTACTCATCCATTACTTTAAAAGAATTTTGTCTACTTTTTTATGTCAGCCAATGTAAGGTGAATATGTGCATTTATTTTATAAAATACATATGAATGTAAGCAAATTAATCGTTTATAAATGTCACGATAGTTCATATATTCTCAAACCATTTTCATGTTAAACAGCAGCCTTATTCATAACAATATAATCAAACATACCAAGGTCTTATTTTATTAAGACCCTGAGTTTCATAAGTATAAACTTAAAAAGCTCATCATAATTCGAGGATTAATTATAATTTGGCAACTGGCATGTATAAAAATGGGTTTTGATATTAATATTAAACATATGAGTGCATAATCTTTTCTTTTTTTATAAATACATAAGGATTTCCTATCTGCAGATAATACGTTGCAATAGGCTGCTGTATGCCAGCGGATAAGCTGAACGCTAATAGCCTGAATCCTCACGAATGGGCTGGCTGCATAGGCATTTTTACGGTTTTTCCATGTGCAATATGAGAGTAAGCCAGTTCGTCTTAAAGCGTTCTTCATGAAATCATCCCTCCCTGGAAAATAGTCTTCAAATGATTCATGACAAAAATCAATCAAAAACTACTTCTCATGATTTGCGAGAATGAAAGTAAAATTTAATTGATAAATTGTGCATGTTGAGATTGTATACTATATCATACCCGTTTTAAATATATTTTATGTATCTCTAACACTGAGAATTTTGATGTTTTCATTTAATCCTGAACAGAATGGTAATCAAACTGAGCAGTAATGTATCTGATGTCAGAACAATAATTATTTTTAAAATTTTGTACCTGTACGCTACCCGTCATTCAAAATGCAACACCAAGAAGGAGTTGCCCAAAAATTATGTAAATTTCAGGCTAGACACACGTCACCGAGTTATGAGAATGATGTGAAATGAGCAACTGTCCAGGGCACGTTGAAGAATATATAAGGAACGGAACCTGCAGAATATTCAGTTTTTGTGCCGCTATTTCTTCTAGGGAAATCATTGTAAAAATTTGTTCTTGTGTGTCAGAGGACGAGTGTAAGATCAGAGAATGCCAGGCCGTTGTCAACGGAGGCAGTTCCAGCAGACAGACGATTTTACGAGGAGCATGGTGATCGTACTGAGAAGGGCAGGTTGGTCCACACGACAAATCTCAACTGACAGACATCTAAACACGTCCAAAGTGAACCGGTTGTAGCTACAAAAGTTGGAACAAGGAAATGTGGCAAGTTTGAGGAGTGGCGGTGCAGCCAGAGTGACGTCAGCGCGCGTGGATCGGCGCAGCCGCTGGCAAGCGGTGGCGTACCTACAACCCACATCTACCTCCATTCTGCAGCATGTTCAAGATACCCTGGATGTCCCCATATCGACCAAAACCATTTGCTGTCGATTGGTGGCTGGTGGCCTGCACTTGTAGTGTTTGTTAAGAAGACTGCCATTGGCCCTACATCATAGGCGCCGACGTCTGTAATGGTGCCGGGCTCATGGTATCTGGACGACGGAATGGCACAGGATCATGTTCTCAGATGAGTCACGCTTTTGTTTCTCCAATGCTAGTCGCCGCGTTAGAGTGTGGCGTCGATGTGGAGACGAGTCCAGTCCGGCTGCAACTGTGGAACGCCCTAACGCGCGACAAAGCGGCATCATGTTTTGGGTGCGATTGCTTACGATTCCAGGTCACCTCTATTTCGTATTCAGGGCACTATGACGGCCCAACGATACGTGGATGATGTTTTGTAGCCAGTGACACTCCTCTACATTCAGGGAGTGTCTAGTGTCCTTTATTAGCAGGATAACGCCCGACCATACATTGATCACTTCAGCCAACGTGCTCTGCAAGGTGTGCAGATGTTTCCCTGGCCACCGTTCTCTCCTGATCTCTCATCAATCGAACACACCTCGGATGTGATTGGAACAATTTGCAGACCCTGACATTGCCGCTTCCAGAAGACGAACTGTGTTCCTCAAGATACCATCCGTATTATCACTGACTCGTATCTAGAAGCGTTGCTTCGTGTACCGCCGTCTATGGTCTATGGTGGTCCTACAACCTACTGAGCTGACGCTGTTCTCGCTCTGTATTAAGCATATCATTTCGAAATAAAGATTACATATTGTTCGTTGTTGTCTCTCTCTGCCCAGTTTCATTACTTTATGGTCACTTGCATTTTCAATGTTGGGTAGTCCATATTTGTGCTTATGATTTAAATTTTAGTGCAAACTATTTTAGTATGATTTGGCCTGTTCGCATTTAAAATGCATTTTGTAATTTATGATTTTTTTTCTTCTTTTATTTGCATTATTATAGTTTGGCCATAACAACTATGGATGCCAGAACAAGATGTATGGGAACAACCGTATTAAATTTTGAGAAAACTTTAAATATCATTTATTATGAAGGTGATTTGGTGGTAATACTCAAACAGCTAAGAATGAATGAATTTATAAAAACTATCATGTTTATAATAAATAACCCTTAGTGTCATTTATTATGAACATGATGGTTTTAATAAATTCCTTCATTCTTAGCTATTTAAGTTGTAGGGATTTATATTTATTTTAAATAACCAGTTAAATTTAATTTGAAATTAATCCTATAAGCCTTCGTTCCCTTAATCATCAGTGCCAGAATATTTAAATTTGGTAGCGCGCGTAAATTAATGCAAATTCTACCAGTGGGAGAAAAGGTTTAAGTATCAAGTTCTAGAAGGACAAGTTAGACTCTGGGAAAACTCTGTGCGTAGTGTAGCCTGAGCTTCGGCTTATCAGTTATTGCTGGTTAAACGTGGCGTAATAACTATTATTTTGCTGCCACTAATTTTATCAATGCTCTATTAGGAAACAGGATAGTCTGAGCCCTGTAGCTTAATTCTACTACTTGTTAATATCTTCACATTTAGTTTAGTTCTTACTGTTTGAGTTACAGCCCAAGCAAAGGAGTAGTGTGTTAGCGCCGAGTTGGCGCACTGTAAATAATTAAAGAGTCTAATAAAGGGTAGTTTTAACCCTTCTTCTGTGCAGTCACTTTTCTCCAGATTTCACACAAGAGATAGACAAGTTGAAGTTACATCTGACGCCCGAAACTTCTACTCGGATGCAATAGCCAATAAACAGGACGGACAATCATCCCTATAAGAGGCAGAAGTGGTAGACTCGATAGTGACAAGCACATTGGATGGTTTCGGCTTCTTAATACAGACGATGAAGGCGGTAATTAAGCCAGCAGTGGTGTTCGAAGGTAAAAACTCCGTCACTTCATTCCTGGAATCCCTTGAGATACACTGCCAGTTGTTTACTTTACCGAAAGCCAAAAAGTAGGCATTGCTTCGAGTGCCCTCCGAGAACAGTGGAAAGGAATCAGGAAATTTTTACTCGGAGAAGTCGGAAGCCTCATCTACAATTTTGAAAATTTTAAAGCGGCACTTTTAAAGGCCTTCCCGATTGTAAAAGATCGTGCCAAACTTGAAATCGAACTGTACCACTTTTACCAATGGAAAGTTGAGCACCTTACCAAAGTTTATCCTGCGTAAAGTCAAGGAACTTGGTATGGAAGGAAGCCCGATAGCGAAGTTATTGAGATTATATTATCAAGATTATTACCCGCAGTACAAGATTTCGTGGAGTTAAGAAACCCACGAACGCTGGAAGAATTATTCGAATTAGCCGCAAAGTTCCAGAATCGACGTATAGCGGAAAATTCGAAGTTTCCTATTCAGGGATACCACCAGCAGTTCTCCCGACAGCCGGCCGTGGAAAGAAACAAATACAACGGAGGAAAACGTTTTCTAATCAAGCCGTCAACGAGCAAGAATGAAAATGATAAAGCCAAAACCGCAGTGCGCCCAGAAAACATCAGGAGGAAAGAAGGCTTTAAACGAACAGAGAGGCCTGAGAAATGGAGGTCCGGACCCCCTGTGCATCGCAAAATCCATATAAGGTGTATGTAAATACCGTGGTAGTCAAGAATTCCTAAGTACCTCTAAACCAGGGGTCTTTTGAACAACGTACCCGTAAAAGCACTCGTGGACACCGGCGCTAAAGGAAATTTTTTAAGCCAAAACTTCTACTATCGAAATTTCCGGAAAATAAGATTATTTAAAAATAGTAGCACGGAAATCGTTGCCGCACAAGGGAAAGTTTGTCAATGCGTCGGGAAGCTGAATGTCGGAAAGCTGAAGATCGGTAAAGGGCATTTTAAGATTATTATAAAATACCAGCTGCTCAGACAGAAAGTGAAAAAGTGAAAACATAAAAGAGATGTGCTTAGGTAAAAGAGACAGGTCATTCAAGAACAGCTGTTTTATAATCCAAAGCAAATTTAATTCGTTAAATTAATTTATATTAATTATTGATTATTACAATTGCAACTTAATTTAATATTAACTCTTGTAAGTGCATTTAAGCACAGTCCAATAAATTAATTATTGCTACTTTTTTCCATTAAAAATAATATCACTCCTACAAAAAGAATTCAAAATCATCACTACCATATACTAACTAATATTTTAAATGCGAATATGAGTTTGTTTGTTTGTTACGGTTTCACGCCTTAATTACGTAACCAATCATCATGAAATTTTCAAGAAATATTTTTGATATATTAGAAAAGGTTATAGGCTATAAAATGTAACTTATCTGTTGAAACTTAAACTATATAATAGGTTTTATAGCTTATAATTATTGTCATTGTATAAACATTAAATGTTGAAAGTTTCATAATGATAAGTTAAACGATGAAAAAGTTTGTCTGCGCGAGCAGGTGCGTGACTTAAACCACGCAAACATTTCTAACCTTTTCTAATATATCTAAATTTTTTAATATAATTTTCTAATATAGCTTTCTAATATCTTTTCTATATCTTGAAAATTTCATGAGGATCGGTTGAGTAATTAAGGTGTGAAAGCGTAACATTTATTAATTAAGCGTTTATTAAAGCGTTTATTAATTTTTATTTGTTTAATTTAATTTATTATTTAAAATCCTTCAGGATTTCCGGCTTTTGGCTCTTCTTTCAAAAACATTTTTCAGTCATTAGGAAATATACGTAGCAGTTTTACTAGATTTCGTGGCGATACACTCCGAGTAAATACAAAATATCCGCGGCCTATAGGTATTGAAGAAGTGCAGTATTTACTGAAATTTCACGCGGAGTGTATTTTTAACTTAAAAAATAAGTAACAGTAACTAAAATTTTATTCTGATTATCCTGGTCAGGATATAAAAAAAATCAAATTATTTTCTTTTCTTTTCAATAGCCTTTGAAACTTATTTAAAGACATCAACGCGGGCGAAGCCGCGGGTAAAAGCTAGTATAAAATATATATAAGTGACCATCATATTATGATGGTCACTGACTGGTTAGAGAAGAGTCATCTAAAATAATGCTTTTATAATTATCAATATCCTTATTTGTTTATGTTATCAGACACACAGGTCAGCCATGAACCAAAAGAAATATTTACGTTATTGTATATACAGGGTCCATCAGGAAAATGTGTATGCTTTTTAACAGATGGTAGCTGTATGCCGGTTTTGAGGCTGAATTGAATTAATATTACTATATAAAATGTAACATTTTCTCAACTGATGTCGGTACTCTAATGACCGTAGCATATGATTATGATAGGGAATCAGAAATGCTGAGGCATGTTTCGCATTTGAGAAGCCTGAAATCCATTTTAAAGAGGTATTTTAATTTTGAAAATGCATCATCAGTAGTTGAAAATTCAACATCACTACAGGCAAAAGTTTACAATACAACCTCCAATACACATGACAGTGGCAGGGCTCTATAAAATGTTTGAAATACGTGATAGAATTTGTGATGTACACAAGGGTTATCCAAAAGACTTCATACAAACACAGGTGCTGCGTCTTCACGCTGTGGTTTTAGAAAAGTTCGTAACATCACCTCTGAAGTCTGCTACTCAATATTTATGTACGATAGGGATTAGCAGCTCGAGAGTATTGCATATTCTAAAAGAAGCCAATGTACCAGAAAATGTACATTCCAATATTATTACATACATTAAATGAGGCCAATATAGATCACCGCACGTAGTTTTGCGAATGGTTTCTGCATATGCTAACTGAGATAAAAGATAGTGTGCTCTGGTAGGATTTAGTTCAAACTTAAAGGAGTAGAGAACTGTCATAATTACGTTTCCTGGGCATTTAAGAATCCACAGACGATGCAGTCAATCTACCAGGCTTTAATGTTTGGTGTGGACTGACAGTTTAAGACTTAATATTATCCTTTTTCATTAACGGTACAGTTACTGGTGAAAGTTATCTGGAAATGCTTTGAACATCAATTTTACCAGTTATACTTTCACTTAGGGAAACGGCGAGTTCTACCACTACGATGAGAGAACGCTACACTAAAATAGAGGTACGGGAGCTTTCCTGGATAAGAATCTGCCGGAACTCTGTATAGGATGAAGAGATGTATTTGAGTTCCTAATTTAACATCTCTAGTTTTATCATCGTTGGGAGATGTTGAAAAATATCTTGTATCAAAGGAAATCTGCTACACTAGAATTCCTTTGTCAAGAAGTTACGGATGGGTACACCCATCAACTGATCAATGTTGTTCAAGCAACTGTTTGCTGTTGTGCTATATGTTTGGCTACCACTACTTTGAGAGCTCGAAGTAACTATGCAGATACAGATGCAGGAAGATTGTATCGAACCTCGCCTAACCTACAATATGTATGATTATATTAACCTATAATTAAGTTTGACACTAACACAATAAGGAATTTTTTTCGTTTAACTGTGTATGCGTCTTTTTGATGGAATCTCTGTTTGTAAAGTGTCAATGTTATTAAGATAATTCCTCTACAGTTGTATCAAAATTCATAAAGCAAATTTAAGGCAAACTACTAATCACAATAAACATTTCATCTCAAGAATAAAGATTAGACAGTTTTTTGTATGTTTTGCTTAACATCCCTTACTGTACTGCAGTTTCCTACAGAGTTGTAGCGAAAACTATATAACAAAAGAATATATTATTACCTTCTACCTTAGTGTAATGTATGTTATTATTAGTTAAATAATAAAGATATTAAGCTACTAAAATGCTGTCCTTTTAGCTAAACATGTTACAAAACTATGAACAGTGAATTATTACTTCTCAAAAATACACCACGCACTAAATATAACACACACTAAATTTTCTCAGTAAAAATGAACTACGATTACATACAATAACTACAGTTTTTTTTTTGAACCTTAGAAAAGAGCCATTTTTGTTTTTATCAACTTTTCATTTAAAGGTAATGTTAATCGAAATTCAATAAAAATAATTCATTTGTTTAAGAAATTTCCTTTCCCTGATTTTGAAAGCATTATAAATTGCAAAATTACCGAATGACGAAATTAAGTCAAGCGCGTGTGAAATTAACTCAAGTGACTTTTAAAAATTTATTTGTATGCGGTAAGACTAAATGCGACAAAGCATGTTTCAAGAGATGGAAGTCTTTCTAATAGTAAACTGTTCATATTTGCGTAACCCAGGGTCGGCTCTAGGCGTTTTGCCCCCAGATGCAATTTCTGAAAGTTCCAAATTCTTCTAAATATTTCACCATCATTAAATTTGACGGTCGGTATTCCTCTAAGTTCTAAAATTTTGCCGCCCGGTGCGGACGCGATGGTTGCGCCTGTCTGACGCCGGCCCTGCTTAAGACAAGAAACCAGTCAGCCTTTTCTCGGGGATTCGAACTTGGCTCAAGTTTTTAATGAGCGGAAGATTTATCATATCGACCATATTTTGCTGTATGTGTATCATACCTGAAGTATCAAATGATTAGACCATAAAACAAAATTCCTAAAATTTTATCTTTTAGTCGCAAAGAAAATCAGATATTTCCTGTGATTAAATTAAAGCCAAATCTCAAACCACAAAATCCAAGCACCTTCAAAACTTTAGCCTTGATTCTAACACATTTTGATTTATACGTCTGGAAGAAAAAATATTAGCATGATAATAAAAATATATTTGAGCTCTAAAACTAAAATTAAAGTTCTTTCGAGCAAAGTAAATATATTAATTAAATTTAGATGATTTTTTATCTCAAGTCTCAGGATACCCTAAATGGGGAATATAATATTTTCAATGAAGCAAAATAATTATTTGATTAAATGTAATGGAATTAAAATGCCTGCAGAGTTGAAACTACCTTTTCCTTATCTGCTAACAAAATATTCTTTACAGAAAGCTTCTCAGAATTTGAATAGCGCATTGCCTCCTGCCGCCCTCTTTTGGACTAACTGTAATTTAGAAGTGTGTTGAAACAAACGTTTCGTCGACTTTTTGAGCTTAAGTGGTTAAACGCTACGTTGAAAATTTCTCAACTACAATAAGTACTTATTTACAGATAATGGTTAAGAAACATCCTGCAAATCGATCAAATTTTATACCCATTTTAAAAGAAGATATAAAAGAATCTCTTAAAATTTTTAATTTGTTAAAAATGCTTAAATGTTTTATTAAACAAGGGAGTGTAAAACACTTGTATGGATCCACAAAGAACATTTTTGAATTTTAATTTTACCAATTTTAACTTTCTTTATAACGTCTCTGCTACATTTCAAAAGTTTTCTCTATAAACTGTTACCGTCACTTTGAAATCCTTGATTACTAACAGCTGTAGTAAGCTGTGTTATTTTTTGAGTCAAAATTAATTTAGGACATAAACTCTTTCGAAGACCATATATTAAGGCAGTTTTTCAAATAATTTCTCTTTAATTTCTAAGACCTAAATACAAATATTCCAAGCCTTATTTCCAATTTTTACTGCTATTTAAAGAACCCATTCTGTTTTTTGTTCCTGATAATTATTCATCGCGGTAAGGCCTAAGGATACTAAATACAACTGATTAGGTGTCTTAAGTTTCCGTTCTAATCGTTTGCCCTGGATACACAGAAATTTCACTAGAATTCTCATCTGTAATAAAGGATGTGTTTTCATTCGAAGAGGTTAATTGATTATGATAAAACCTTTCTGTCTTAGCAGAAAATCCTTCAAAATTTTCTAAGCGAAATTGCTTGTATTTGGAAAACCGAACTCAGCAGGACTACTAGTAGTCATTGGTCACATTTCACTCGGCCACTGGTGGCCCTCTCTTGAAGGAAATGGTTCCAAAACAAATACACGTTGGTAACAATCAGCATTTTCAAGATTACAACTAAGGATACTTTTGGGGACATTTATTTTTTATAATTTAACATAATGCGGATATTCTTAACATTAAAAGTTGATTATGGAACATACCATACTTTCCGAAAGAAATAGAATAGAAAAAAGAATAGAAGGTTCCATACTTTGCTTGCAAGAATAGAATTCCGTATTTTTGAAAAAAATAATTAATATGCAGCGCGTTAAAAAATTTAAGAGATGATTTCATAAAAACCAGTCGTTAAAGAAAACAAATTTATCACAGTTTAGCTTTTTGTACATAGTTCTTCTGCTGCTATATGTATAGCACGTCACATTCATTGAGATTCTGATTGCTCCCGCAGAAAGCAACTGTTGGTACGAAGCCTGTTACATTTTCTGACTTCCTAAAATGCTGTCAAAATTGTGTGGCTTAATGTATTTGGTTAACTGATTAAAGCAAAGGATATAAAGGTTATTTTCCTAAAGAAGTGGTGAAATGAAAATTTCCCTCTCACTACCGATTTTACGTTTTTAAATATCCTGGACTTGGCTACGGCACTTCTCATGTGTTTCAGATCTAAGCCCACTGATGTCAAATGATCTATAAGGGCATTAGCGTAGTGACAGAGGTAAGAGCTATGGAAAATTTCTATTAAAATAGTTTTTCTTTCAAATTCTTCCACATAACTCGCACAAGCAGCTACTTGTTAAGAAATGTAAATAATTTCACCAGCTATCATTGAAAAGCATTTGCTTGTATTCGATTTTTCGACGATCTTTTCCAAAATAATTCGGTTGCCAGTATTTCATTTTGTATTTTTGGTGAGATATACATTGCGTTATTACTGTAGGATTCAAGAATACTTTTTAGTATGTGATCTCTTGTATTTGTCCGAAATGTGAGGAATCGGGAAAGTATCCATTCTGAAGAGGTTTCTATATTATCTTTTCGTATTTCACTATTACGATTTACATTCATTTTCCCAGAATTATGATGACCTCTTAATAGAAATCCATTCTTTCTCCAGACAATCACTGTTTTTTTATTATAGAAAAACCTTTTTTTATTAGCCGAACGGGGCAATTTGCCCAGAAGGGCTATTAATTTCGTTTTCGCATTTTGCGTTGATTCAGTATAAACGACGTTGTTTAACTTTTCAGATTATTGCCACCAAATATTAGAGCGCTGAATTATATTTAAAGAAATTAAATAATGAAGAATCTGTATGAATGTATGTGTGTTTCTTGCAATGTGAAAAAACAACGGTACCTAAAGACAACAAATTTTGAATAACGTAGTCCTTCACTCGAATATGGGCATCTGGAAGCCCAAATTTGGAATCTGGAATTTGTTTTTTCAATTTCATATTTTGTAAAACTTTAAAGAATTTTTGATTCACAAACTCAACGATTTCAAAGCGAGCAATCTCCAGCGCGTGAGACTGTGTATCGGAAATTCTAAAAATATGCTCTTTTAAAATTATTTTGTGATATCGCTGTTGAATTTAATTTTATGCTTTAAGTGCGAAGAACATACTTAATAAATAAAGGTAACTCACGAAACGTTAAAAAAAGCCTCCCTCCTGGGTGTAATATAAAATCTGAAAGCTTTCAAATTTGTTTATTTATATTTTATTTTTATATATTTATCTTAAGAGCTGTGTCAGTTGTATCAACTGTGCACTTTGTGGCCAAGAACGTCATTTTTTAAAGTATGAGCAGATAATAAAGAATGCTTAAGATATTTTTCCCTTTTGGTAGTAACAGATTTTTTCGCTAAAATTTCTTCATTTGCGAAGAGGCTTGTTCACTAACCGTTCGAAAGTTGATTCTTCGGGTGGCCTGCATATTCCTCGGTGAATATTATGCAATAATATTCGCCGATACTTTGAAATAAGCCAGTCAAGGATATTCAGATTAAAATAAGTATTTAAATTTTCTATTCACACGGAATAAAGAACTTTTAGAAATGCATTTCATTGTTGAAGTCCATTTATTTTTAAGAATATCAAGTTCTTTTTCGTCATTAAGTTACGATTTTCAAATTTTGATACATATTTTTCATACTTTTCATCCTGAAGAGGGATTTTAATTTCAGCTAAAGGGTTCGTAGATGTATCTGAATTAGATTCAAAAGTACTCGTAGAAGTAAAACTTAACGGATGAGTTTCAGCTTGCTACTGAGCCTAAGCTTTTTCGAGTTGTCGGTCATCTTCCCTTAGTGACGCGATATTTCTTGGCTTGTATTTAATTTTTCAATTCAGATTTGTGATAATTTTAAAAATAATTTAACAGAAAATGTTGTCTCTTCTTATTCAATTTGAAGTTAGGGGATCGACCCAGATTTCATGAAAATATCACTTTGTTGCACAATCATGGAATTAATAAAGAATAATATTGAATAGTGTTACCCGTCACTAAAGCCACAAGTTAAGAACAGTTCAAGTGTAGATTGTATGTCTAAAAAGATGAAACGAATGCTACGGTTTTTGCAAGCTACCACCTGATATTCAGAAATGTTGTAAAACGAGTGGCAGGAAAGAAGAAGACAGTCAATAGCTAAGGTGATATTCAATAGCTAAGGCGATAGCCAATACCTAACTAACTACGTTATGGTGACATTGTCTCTAATATCGCTTGGGGCGAGAGAAGTGGAATCACCGCTGAAGCAACGGGGCCTGGAGTCCTAAAGGAATGATATTTTTTCCCTCCTTATTGCGTTCCTTCGTAGTGTAACTGCATAGCTCGTCCTGATAGTAGTTGGAAGGTCTTGTGTCCGAAGCCCGAAGACAGCAGAACCCATTTTTCATGTTTCCTGTATCTTAATGACTATGTAAACTCAAGTAACTCCTATTTTTTGTGTTCAAGGGCTATTTTGGCAAATGAAATATCATATGGGACTTGGGACTGGACTCAGTGGTTAACAGCAGGGCCCTAGCTGTTTCTCCATGGTCCTTCAATGAACTTTAAATCTGCATAATTTGGCTGACACATCCTATCACTTCCTGGAGTGTGCTTTTAACGAATATGAAGAATAAATTTCATACCCGTATTCTACCATCTTACAACATTCACGAGCTTGACTGCTACAAACCATGTTTATCAGCTATTTGATAAATATTAGCAATATAAGCTTTAAGAAAATAGTCATTTACTTTCTCTTACGATAAGAGACAGACTAGAGGACAAGGCAGTTCAAAGTCTACTTGAAAAAGGAAGTTGTCAAAACATTGCCATCTCTAGTTTTTATCAGAAGAAAAAATTGGAAGCGTATGGCTCTTTGCATCCCATGGTGCACAAATGAAGAGGAGAATCGTGGACATAGCAGATAATATTGAATAAACTTTTGTAATTCTCTTAAAACAAAGCAATTTTTTTCGCTTTTTTTGAGTAGATAAAATACACATGTATCAGACAATGCCAATTTAATGTGTTTTGTGAAATAATATTTTGATCTAATGAAAAATTTCTATTTTGCAAACCACTGAATACAAGAACTACAGCAAAAGAAATTTTTAACTTGATTCTTACTTACATCAGACGAAATGACATTGTCTTTAAAGCATACTTCAAACTGAACAGCAATGATGCTTGTGCAATGGCAGGCATCCCATGTAGGAATTTTTCCAGGAATAAAGACTATGGGACCAGAATGTGTATCGCTGCATTCATCGTTGCAACATACACAAAGAAGTCTAGGTCCTAAAAAATGCCATTTCTTTTGCAAAATGTTACCCAAGAGTGTTTAAAATTTATAAATTTAATCAAACATGGGACCTTAAATTCCATGTTATTCAGTGCATTATGTAAAGAGATGAGCAGTGAATAGGAATATCTTTTACATTACGACGTACGATGGGTATCCAGAGGGAATATTTTACAGACTTTTGGAAATGAGAGAAGTTTTAATGTTTTTAAATCAACATCCCCCAAACGGCTAAAATGAAATATTTGAATTCAAAGCTAGTTTTAGTAATGTTAATTAGTTGATAAATTTATCTTACTTTTGTGATATTTCTGATTTTTTAAGTAAATTAAAATTTTCGCTACAAGAAAACAATGTAACTGTGTTTATGTGCAGCAAAAGATGGAAACTGCAATGAAAACGCTCAGTTTGTGGACCTTTCGAGTGGAAGCAGCAAATTATAATGCTTTTACGAAACTAACTAAAATTTAAAAACAAAACAATATTAGTTGCATGCATGATGAAATTTTAGTTGCTATCGAGGAGCAACTAATAAGACTATAGACAAACCTAAAAGAATATTTTCCTCCAATTCATAGCAACAAAAAATGGATAAAGAAACTCTTTCACAATTAATATAGAATGAGAGAAGGAATTATTGGCTTCAGATATTGAATCCACAATTGAACTGTTTTGCGATATAACGCTTAAAGACAGCTTCGACAAAATACCATTTACAGATTTTTAATTATTCTCTAGTCACAAGTATACATTTTTGGTATGAAAGGGAATTAAGTTTGTTACAACTTACAAACGTTACACCTTTTGTTACAACTTACAAACGTGAAACAGCCTTTTGGACACTTGTTTTTTAAAAAAATGAATACAGAAATCTATTAGATGTTAAGCCAGATTTAAGAATAAAGTTGTCGTCTTTTCTAGACCTGAAAGTTCTAGTTAACGAAAACATTACACTTTCCATTAAAACTCCTCTATCGATTTTTGTATGCATTTTGTTACTTTGTAGGGTGCACTTGTCTACTTTCTACGTGATGACTGAACGTGTAGTAAATTCTTGTAGGAACTACACAGGAGAAGGGTGAAAAGAACACCTTTATTAACTCTTTTAAAATTCCCATTTCGTCGACTTGACGCTAACAAACTACTCCTCACTCGGGCGGTAACTCAAACAGTAAGAACTAAACAAAAAATTTGAAGATATTAACAAATAGTAGAATTGAGCTACAGGGCTCAGACTATCCTGTTTTCTAAAAGAGCGCTGGAAATCTAGTGGCAGCAAAGTAATAGTTGTTACTCCACGTTTAATCAGCAATAAATGCTAATCAGAAGCTCATGCTACAAAAGCACAGATTTCGCCCACACTCTCTGACTTTCCCTTCCAGAACTTGGTATTTCAACCTTTTCTCATCAGAGTAGAATTTGCATTACTTCACACGAGCTACCAAATTTAAATATTCTGGCATTGACAATTAGGGGAATCAAGGCTTATAGAAAAGAACAATAACTTAAATTTAACTGGTTATTTAAAATAAATATAAATCCCTACAACTTTCAATATTAAAACAACTGGGTCACGAAAAAAATATTTGGGAAACACTGGCATAGCCGATAAATACATTGTCAAAGACGTAATAAAGTTAAGTTACCCGATCAAACTTTCGTACTATAAAGGAGGGATAAATTCTTTTCAGGAGTCATTTGCATTTCTTCTTACAAGGGGGCATTCCCTACTCGTCATCACCGATTTCGCTTAAATTTATAGGGCATGCAGGGCTTGACTAAAAAAGAAAGTACCTGAAGTGAGAACTCCAGATGGCCAAGCGTTTAGAAAATAAAACTTTTGACGCTGCTTTGGCACCGTATAAGCCATTTACGTTAGGGCGCAGCGGTTGCAAGGTTGACAAGCAGCGGTTGGCGCGGCCGTAAGAGCTCGGAGTAGTAATGCGATGATCGGGAGTTCGAGTCCACGTGTGGAGCTTTTTTTCCCTTTTTCTCAATTTTTATATTATTATTTTTCCAATTAAGCAAAGAGGTGACTATTTTATTTTATTTATTTATTTATACTCAAAAGGCATAGAAAAGGTAAAAATTTCGGACTTTTCAACAAGGGATTGTAATTAAAGAGCATACGAAAAGGCTTTGTGCATGCAAATTCAAAACTTTATTTGTCGACATTCGATGATTACATGTGTCTGGATGATATTTATCGTAGAAACAGGGGAAACAATAATTATTTCTGCATCTAGCGCACGTTATAAAGCCGCATTTTTACAATAACATCGTTATTTCAACCGTAACATGTTAACGAATATTGGAGCGGATAGTTTATAATGAACAACCGAATGTATTTTTATGCAGCCTTCTGGGGAAGTAATTTCTGTTTTTTTCTAGATGAGATAAGAGCAATTTTCTATTTTTTTAATAAAGTTTTTCACCCGACGATAAAAATATACATCGCAGGGTTGCACCAGTGGGGTACATTTAGGGGAAATTACTTTGATGCTATATGTTGGCAATCTTTCTTCATCTTGGAAGAGTCCGTCGTATAACTGCGAATTGTTTGTCCTCCCCACGAGTCAACCAGCAGAAGAAATTTATTCTCTTGTACAAGTTAAGTCTCTAAACGTACGTACATTTCTTCAATTCCGTAACAAATCCGCAATTATACGACGAACTCTTCCAAGATGAAGAAGGATTCTCATCGAGCAAGAAAAAGAAATAACTTCCCGAGAAGACTGCATAAAAATACATTCGATTTTCATCATCAAGTATCTGCTCCAAAATTTCGGTAACATGTTACGCTACTCATGGTTCGCTTCTAAACTTTGTGATGAGAGAAAATGCTTCATGAATGTCGAATAAGTATGTTTTTTCCATGGAGACGTTGAAACAATGATGTTATTGTAAAAATGCGGCTTTATAACGTGAGCTAGATGCAGAAATAATTACTGTTTCCCCTGTTTCTACGATAAATATCATCCAGACACATGCAATCATCGAACGTCGACAAATAAAGTTTTGAATTTTCATGTACAAAGTCTTTTCGTATGCTCTTTAATTACAATCCCTTGCTGAATATAAATGAGTATAAATTTGAGTATAAATAAATAAATAAAATAAAATAGTCACCTCTTTGCTTAATTGGAAAAAGAATAATATAAAATTGACAAAAAGGAAAAAAAAAAAGTCTCCACACTAGGAGTTGAACCCACGATCATCGCATTACCACTCCGAGCTCTTACCGCATCGCCAACCGCTGCTTCGCAAACGCGCTCACGTAAATAGCTTATACGGTGTGAAAGGTGCTTATACGATGCAACGAGAAAATTTTTATTTTCTAAACGCTTAGCCATCTGGAGTTCCCACTTCGCGTACTTTCATTTCTACCCAAGCCCTGCATGCCCTATAAATTTGAGCGAAATCGGTGATGACGAGGATTGAATGTCCCCTTATTAGTAAAGCAAAAAATTGCTAGTTTATTCTTCAAACAAAGTTCTCTAGGTATTACACCCTGGAAATAAAGAATTCTTCAACACGATCTTTATGCGAACCGCTCGAAGACTAAGTTTCCTCTGGCGGAAGCGAATTTTCTGTTACCTTTGCAGAGACGATTTCCGGTTTGCATAATTCATAAGCACACATCGATAACAGATGAGGATGCTTCTAGAACAGACCAGTGGGCTTCCAGGAATATGTTCTGTTGTGTCACAGGACCTTTGCATCTTTTAAGAGAAGATGGTTAAAAATGCTTTGCCGCCCAGCTGCCTCAAAATAATAATTAAAACATAGTGGATTTCTTGTGAAAACTTGAAATTAGATCAAATATAAGTAACTGTGAAGATTTCAATATTTAATTGAAAGAATGTGAAATAAATAATAACACACGGTGGATACTATGAAACAAATGCTAAATAAAATGTTCACAACAGCCTTCAAAGTTTCAGCATTACAAGTGCAGTAGAAGTCCATTGGTCCGTACTTCAAGTTCCTTTCTCGGTTACGAAATCCATGTACACTTAAAAATTTCTTGCCTTTGTATTTTAATTAAATTTCCTCTAAATAAACTGCTATTTGTTTAAAAAATTCGAAATTATTCATTACAATTCAATCAAATCCTTATTGAGCTCCGTTTCAAGCCATGGAATCCATAACTCCAGATACTAATTGCATAACCTGAACCAAAAAAAAATCTAATTTAAACCCATAATCTTAAGAACTCGATGTGTAAAAGAAAAAAAATGCCTAAATACGTTAGTAGTCATTGCCATTTAATCAGCAACTATTTAGGGGTTGGGTTGGGTTATTCAGTTACGGCAAAGCACACGAGGGCTATCTGCCTAAGGGGAGGGATGCCTTCGTGGAGGACTTTCTAAGGGAAACTGGATCGTATACACGTTACACATGGGGAAAACCACGAAAACGCCCATGCAGCCAGCCCGTTCGCGGGATTCGAACCTCGGACCGAACTACCAGTGTTCAGCGTCTTTACCGCTCGGCCGCTGGTGGGCTCCAGCAACTATTTAGTAATCTTTAGTTAATAATTTATTTCTACAAATGTTTTTCGAAACTTTGAGCTGAACTAAGTGAAACACGATATAGGTGCTTTGTGTCCATATTGCTAATAGTGGTAATTTAATAAGATAATATAATTTTTGGTACCTTCTGATGATACCCACAACTTTTGAACAGTAAATTTTTTGAGCAGATTCAAAGTTTAAATCGGCTTAAAATTATTTGTATAATTTTGTGCATAATTTCTAGCATTATTTGAAAAATTTATCTTAGGTGCTACTTTCATAATTAGAACACTATTGCAGCTTTCAGCGACTCGCATAAAATCACTAATATATTGGATATTTCACGTAACTTTCCTTGTAGAGTCATTAGGATATTTTGAAGCAGGAGACATTAGAAATAAGTAATGCCTTCGCCGGGACTCGAACCAGGACCTCTCGAATATTCATCGAATGTGATACCGTTACACCACGAAGGCATGCCGAAATGAGGAAGAACCCTTTTAAAGGCCGAACTGACGATTAGGGAACCTAATCGCCGAATCCTGGTGGTGAAGAATCATCATTCACCATCTTTTTAGTTCGAGTACCACTGTAAAGACATTAGGTTATCTTGAAGCAGAAAACATGAAAAATGACCAATAGCCTCACCGGGACTCTCGACTACGCCCCGAGTGTGCTACTGTTACATGACGAAGGCATGTCGAAATGAGGGCAAAAATACTTTATAAAATTTTTTCGGTTTATTTAACGTTTGTTCTTATTAATTCATTTAAATCCAAATTCTGATTGGATTCAAACTACGAAAGATTTAAGTTCTACTGAGTTTCATTCTTCCTCTGCATCATTACAAATAATAACTGTAAAAATATTGATTTATCAGAAATTAAGCAAAGATGCACTAAGGCTACCTATTTGTATTATATATTGCTATTTATATAGTATATAATTTACAACCACATAAATTCTATTGTTATATATTGATTTATGTAAAGAATTTGTAGGGTTCTAATGTAACTAGAAGCTAAATCCTTGCAGACTCTACTATATTGGTAGCGAGTTATCGGTACGTTCTTAAACAACTCACAACTACTGAGGAAGTTTAAAATAACCTCTTTAAGCTTTGAACAGAATAGACGCAACTTATGCTGCAAACGAAACTTCCACGTCTTATGGGTACCTAAATTAACAAATGTTAAATTCAAATCTGGATAACGTAGTCTACAACTAAACATGAAATAAATTACATAAACGTAGCATCGACAAGCAAGAAGCTAAAACTGGAATCTAACTTTAAGCAGAGTTTCCGAGAGTAAGTAACAGCTAGACGCGGTTGCCAGAAGCTCTAATCTAAATATTTAAGACTTAAAAACCCTCAGTTTAAATACACAATAACCTAATTTGCATTCTGGTGAAGAATATGGAAAGAAGTTGGAATAAAGGCTTAAACCGTAGTAACTGGTTAATTGATATAAAAATATTTTACATTTCCCCCAAAAAATTTAAATAATTGCAATCGATGGTCTTAACGTCTTGTGGCTAAAATTTTAAAATTCTAAAATCAAACAGCGTGAGATAGCCTTTTACAAATAATCAATTAAATTCTAAAATTCTGATTCACGCTCTACAAAACTTCATTTAAATATTTTCTTAATTTTAAATACATCACATTCCTTTGTCTCTCATCTCCTTCCAGGTATCTGGAAGGAAAAACAGTCTAGCCATAGAAATAAATATGCTACATGCTTTCTCTTTAAACTCCTTTTTCTAACCCACTCTTGAGCATCGTCATGGGTGAACCAGTGTGAAAAGGTGTAGTGTTTTCAGTAAGTACCCACTAATCGACTTCTTAATGGGTAAAAGCATTGCATAAACTGGACCTTATAAGGACTTATTTTATTCTAACCAATTATTTTTGATTAAGATAAAATAACACGCCGAAGAAGTATTAATTTAGAAGTCAAATAACAAAAATCAACGTTATATTTGCAAATTGTCATAAGACTAGTTTCGATGGTTTTACCGAACCATCAGCCTCAGCTGCCAAAGCGCAAATGAACGAGATAAGATAAGGTGATTAGATGAGATAAGATGAGAATGGTTGGACAGGAGTTAAGCTACTGGCGCCATCTATTGATGAAACAAGAAAACGAAAACATAATTTCCTCAAAGGCTGAAGGCAAAGATGGATGGGAATTAGGATCGTTAACTAGAAAAGAAAGATTTTTTAGAATGTGAAACGCCTCTACGAAATCTAATTCACCAATGGAAGATGTTTTTTGAATAATTTTTGATGCAGAAAAATTGAAAGTGTGATTTTCGGACCAACAATGCTGGGCAACAGAGGACTTCTGTGTTTCCTTTTCCCTAGCACATGTCTCATGTTCCTTAATGCGAAACTTTAAGGCTCTCTTACTTTGACCAATGTAAATTAAACCACACTGGCAAGGAATCCTGTAAATACCTCACGAATTCATATCCGGAATGGGGTCCTTGAGGATGGAACTCAAAATTTTGTTGATAGCAGAATAAACGATCCGAAAGTTAAATTTCTGTAAAATATGTGCAATTTTATAACTAATTGATGGAAAGAAAGGAATGAAAACAGAATTTTTATAATCTCCTAAAACAAGAATGTGCCTTTTGGTGTGTTGAGAATTTTTTTTAACTGATTGATTAATAATGTTGGGTGAAAAATCGAGCAGTTAATTAAGTTTACTTATCAATCAAGCAGTAGAAAAATTCTCATATGCTATAACGTATTTTTATCACGTATTTTACAGAAATTTTAACTTTCGGGTCATCTATTCTCCTATCAATAAAATTCCGAGTTCCATACTTAAGAACCCCGTTCCGGACATGAATTCCTGGGGATTCACAGGATTCCTTGCCAGTGTGGTTTAATTTACATTGGTCAAAGTAAGACAGCCTTAAAATTTCGCGTTAAGGAACATGAGGCATATGCTAGAGAAAAGGAAACACAGAAGTCCTCTGTTGCCCAGCATTGTTGGTCCGAAAATCACACTTTCAATTATTTCTGCAGCCAAAGTTATTCAAAAAACATCTTGCATTGGTGAATTAGATTTTCTAGAGGCGTTTCATATTAAAACAATCTTTCTGTTTTAGTTAATGACCCTAATTCCAGTCCATTTTTACCTTCAATCATTAAGGAAATTACTTTTTAGTTTTATTGTTTCATCAATGGGTTGCCCCAGTAGCTTAACTCCTGTCCAGCCATTCTTATTTTATCTTATCTAACCACCTTATCTTATCTCGTTCATTTGCGCTTTGGCAGCTTAGGCTGATGGTTCGGTAAAACCATCGAAACTAGTCCTGTGAAAATTTGTAAATATAACTCTGGTTTTTCTTGTTTGACGTCTAAATAACTTATTTTTAGTTTTCCTTTCCCTTCCCTCCTGATTTCAGTTTCCTGCCAGAATGTCAATTTGTATGACGTAGAAGAAAATTCTAAAGGTGTTTCAGAAGCGGTATTTAAGCTGCATTTCAAGAGTTTGAAAAGAGTAGTAGCAAACTTAGCTCCGAGTTAATGCTGCGTTTTTGAAAATTAGCTCTCTAGCCGGTGTTAGATACCTTTCAGATTATACTGATATTGCTAGGCTCGGCTTTGCTGTGTGCAGCCGATTTAGGGTTTAGTTAAGCTAAGGAACCAATCGTTAGCTATCTTAAACTTATTAGTGATTTGTTGCATTCTATTTTTTGTTAACTTACATTAACCACAAGTTGTGGTGATTTGTGAGCACGAAGCGCGTGCTTCTGTTCTTAATTTAGTTTAAATAAAAAGGTTATTTAAAACCTTTCTTCTGCAGTATTTATTCCTAAAGACATAGTGAGAATTCATTACTTCGTCTTCAACATAGGGTCTACGCCATATGATACCTAAGGAAACCTACAGACTCTATAACCTCTAGCATACCTTATTTTAAAAATCTGTACCTAATGTTAATGGCTTAACTTTCAATTAACTTTATAAGTGTTGGCTGGAGAGCCTATTATTTAAATATCCTCATTTACATTATCTTAGCTTTTTCTTTAAATCAATTCATTACCATCTGCTAGCTTTTGCTTTTCATTTACACTACATTAAACAAGAATACATTTAACTCTTACTCTATATTTGTTCTTAACATAATTCATGCATTCAAAACATTAAACTTCCTTCAACACACTACAGTTCAAAAGATTGCTTTACTTAGTTTAAAATTTACATAGCTGCTACTAGTTTTATCAGGGTAAAATAAAAAGTGCTTGTCAAAATTTTCCAAAAAAGGGAACACCAACTTCTGCCGTTGAAACTGTTGGAGAGTTTCTACCAGACAGAGTATCCATAGTCCATCGGATTTTCTGGTGTCGTAGGAACTTGGAGGAGCAGACTAAATTTTCCGTTGTCTTGTGACGTGGTTCCAGATCTAATAGGAAGCTAAATTTGGATTTCTGTTGTAGAGACATTAGGTTATTTCGAAGCAGGAGAGATGAAAAAATGAGCAACGCCCTCGTCGGGACTCGAACCACAGACCTCTCAAATACGCGTTCAGCGTGCTGACCACTACACCAGGAAGGCATGCGAAGAAGGCGGGAGAAATACCTTATACTGTTATAATTAGAAGCTAGAGTTACAGTATTACACACCCTATTAGACTAGTAGCGAGTTATCACTTCATCTTAAAAATATCACAAATGTTGAACAAGTTTAAATTAGCTTTTAATTTAGTCTTAAACTGAATATAACAGGCAGTAATTGTGCTAAAAATGAAACTTCCGTTATTGTGAGTAAATAAATTAACGTAACAAAAGTTCATTCAAACGTAGATAACGTAGCCTACGACTACACATAAAACAGATTATTTAAGCTGGCTCAGATAATTATCGGCATATATTTTAAAGCATCGACTAGCAAGGTGCTGAAGCTAGAATATAAGTTTGAGCACAGCTGGCGAGAGTAAGTAACAGCTAGACCCAGATTGTCAGAAGCTCTAATCTACACATTCGAAACCTTCAGCTTAAATACACAAAAACCTAATTTTCATTTTGGTGAGGAGTATGGAAAGAAGTTATAGTGAAGGCTTAAACATAATACTAGCATATTAACATAAAATTACCTTACGAATTTATCAGGCTTGCTTTAGATAATTTTATGACAGTTTAAAGAATTTGCCTTAAAACAAGTATGTTTTGAAGTATATTTGTAAACTAAATTCTGCAGTGGAAATAGATTTTTAGATAGTTTAATTTTTTAGAATAGCCCGCATCAGCAAGATATTTATACCTCATCACAGTAAACATATTAAAAACTAGAATAGAAAATTTATAGTGTGCTAAGATATAATTTCAAGAAGAAAAAGTGTACAATGAAGGAATGAACACGCGAATCAAAGTTTTAGACCTAACTTTTTTAACGAATTCCAGCATATCTAACAGCTAATTGAACCATTAATAAATGTTTTTCCTTACAAGAAGTACTTTTTTTTGTGAAAACATACATATGACAGAAAGCTTCAGTTTTTTTGACAACTTACTGTCACTTAACTTCTGAAATTATTTACGTCTCCTTCGCATTTAAAGACGTATAGATTCGAAGTGCTTTCTGATGCAGAAAAGATTTCCGTGTACTCAGTTTTTTCTACAAATTGCGTACAAATTACGTTCGGTTTGACATGCTGCGTTTTAAATGCCTCGCTTCCGCTTTTACCTATAAAATCGGCACTAAGTTTGCTTAGTCATTTCATAATGTCACTCTCTAGATTTCGGTTAATATCATTTCCTACATTGCTGTCAGATGACAGCTCGCATTAAATCAGCTTTAAGTAATTTCGCAAACTACAAGTTACTCCAATTTAATTCGAATTTTACATCAGGTAGAGAATATTGGAGATTTAGATTACTATCGTGGATCCCTAGCAATAAAGATGCCTAGCATATTTTAGTGAATTTGTGCGACATTATTGAGGCTTTGATGAAGACGTTCATTTTGTTAATCAGGAGCGCTTATTTAATACTGAAAATACGTAAAGTTCATAAACATGGAACACATTAAATGAAAAGTCTAATTGGAAATGATATCGTCTCATATAACAGATTTAAGAAGGAGGTCCCCTTATGAATACTTTTCATGAGTAGAAATGATTATAAAGGGAATTTTGCTATCAGTTAGCAATCAACACAATTCACAAGAATGGCTAAAAAATGCAATAATTCTCTAAGACATAAGCTCCTCAATAAAAGTATATATCTACTTTGTAACGTAGTTAATAAACGGAATTCTGTTTCACTTAAAAAGGAGAAGATTTTTCCCCCCTGAGAAAACACCATTGTAATGTAACGACCAATGTAATGCAATTAAATCCTACGATCGATTCGTTTTCTTTGAGAAGAATAAGCAGTTGATATGATGAAGTCGGCTGCAGGCCTGTATTTCAGCAAAATGAAACACTGTGACAGCGAAGAGATCAACGTAAAGAAAAAGAATGAAGCATCTTTGTGACCTCCGATATCGTGATCCAGTCTTTATGGACTTTATTTTATGGTCTATAAAGCAAAGGAAGTCTTACTGTTCATTGATTTTGCGCATCTCTCGTGTCGAGGAAACTAATTCACTTGGAAACGGCAGCTTTCTTGGCATTTACTAACTGAAAGGATATTTGTTACTTGATATAGTGTCAAAGTTAATGAAAAGTTGTAACACTTTGTGATTTTCGTCTTACTGGGGGAAGTTCAAAATATCTTTATTTACAATGTTGGAAAAGGAATTTTTTTACGTTTGCGGTTTTATATGTGACATGGACTGTATAATTTTTATTAATTAAATATTAGACGTATTTTTATACTCGTACGTGCAAATATCTTGTAATAAATATATTTGATAAATGTTAAACATATACAGCAAGCAAAATGGTGTACATGTTAAATTTGAGACTTGCAGATAGTCTGTTTTAAATAATAGTAATACAATGTATTGCAAAAGAAGTTGATTGCTTAAAAGACAATAAACATTTTTTAAACAGAGAGGATTTCTTATGGTGTGCATACTTAGCAAAATTATTGCTAGAGAATGTAAGCATGTGATCCATTAAGTTGGAGAGACAATCTGTTTTTGAGAAATTAGTCAAGTCACTGTTACATACTTTGTCTTTTCCCGGTGAGCTCAGAATACTGCTTTTAGAGATAATCTAACGTGTTATTGAAAACGTTTCCCAAATTTGCTCGATTTAGAAAATCTCGTCTTCTAAAAATCAAAAAAGTATTTCAGAAGGCCAGATTTTTAAATTTAACAATACCTGAATGCTTGGAATATAATTTAAATTCAAAGTATCATTTACAAAATCACTCATACTTAATATTTTACAATAAAGCAAATGAGATGGACTATGTTTTTATGAGATTTTGTTTTTGCTTTAACTAGAGTAAGCTTTTGACTTACGACTTTCTAAAACAGGTAAATCATTGTCTTTAGCATGCACATGAAAATGCACTGACATTCTATGCTAGAATAGTTCCGTTTTATTTCGCTTAAAATATCGAATATTTTGGAAACATGTACTTGTGTATCTTAAGTAATAAGTACTATGCAATGCAGCTTGAAATAAATACAACTTTGACAAGAAATAATACGGATATAGTACAAGCGAAATATGATAAATGATCATATTATTGATGAGATGATATTTTTTTTGCCGTCTATTTTACATGTGCCATCTAATTTAACAGTTATGGATTTTGTATTTTGTTCAATACTTCAGAACTCTGAGCTGGACTGGTAAAATGCCGTGTTCTTCTAACTCCATCTCATTTGCTTCATTGTAAAATATGTACATGTCTAAAAATAGTTGTTAATCTTGTTTTCTCATTCTTGTGATTTCGTTTCTGCCTTTTAATTAACTTAAGATTTATATGTATATGAAACTGGAGTATTTTATTCTAGAACAGTGGTTAGAAACGCCTAAAATCTTTATATTTTTCACCTTAAGTCTTGCGAGTTTGTAGTCTAGCAAATTGCTCATACTAAATGGTGTTGCCATTATTTCACAGAATACCAATATATTCCAAGTAAGTAACCAATTTTGAGAGTTTTGCCAATCTTGCTGCTGATGCTCGATTTATCTTTCGAGTTATGAAAGTGCACTGCGTAGAGTATAACAGAATAACAGAACTGAGCAATATTGTTAAACCAATTTTATTTTTATTTGATCAATTTATAATCTTAATTTTGTTTTTTTTTTTAATAATATAGCAATATGATATAATTTCTAATGTAGTTAACTGATAAATTTCATGAAAATAACACATATACTTAATTAGATGGAAACTCTTGAACTATTACTATCCAGTTCCCTTCCTGAAGATGAATTTCTTCAAGTCTGCTGCAGGAATCCATATCTCTGCAGATTTTATTCAGAGACTGAAGGCAGAAACAGAGTTCATTATTAATGTATGCTAAGTGGCTATAGTCTCTGCGTAAAATCTTAGCCTTTACTAATCTCAGCTATATAGTCTCAGTTCATTAAACCATGCAGCTGCACATTTTCGGCTCACACAGAACTTAACTAACCTTCATTGCGGAAAAATAACACACTATAAAAAATATTTCTGAAAAATATACAAATCGTAGACAATAACGAAATAAAAATATAATTTACAGTTCTTCTACGATTTGCGGAGACTAGAATTCTAGTGACGAACTTAATGACAGAAATAGCTAGTTTTTGGTGTTCATTTAAAGTAATTAACTAAACTTGAGTTTTTTTAGAGCCATTAGGTTATTTGAAGCAGGAGATGTGAAAAAATGTGCAATGCCCTCGAACTTGGATCTCTTGAATACTCGCTGAGTGTGCTACGTTACATCACGAAGCCATGCTGGAAGAAGGGAGAAAATACCTTATAAGTGGATGAACTCTCACCAGAATCAAAAATAATAAATTAAATTTACTTTCCTCTCCGTCGAGTCTCAGCTGTCCACCTCTACCAACTAAATCAAATAGAAAGCAGGCCCAGGCAGTTGACTGAACAGATTCTCTCAATGATCTTTGAAAGATCTAGAGTTGTTTGTTTGTTTACGTGATTACGGCAAAGCCTCGAGGCCTATGTGCATAAGGCGAAGGATGCCATTGTGGAGGACTTTCTAAGGGAAACTGGCTCGGGTACATATTATGCACATGGAAGAAAACACGAAAACGCTAATGCAGCCAGCCCGCTCACGGGATTCAAATTTCGGACCGAACTACTAGAGTTTAGCGATTTTACCGCTCGGCCGCTGGTCGGGGAAAAGGATCTAGAGAATCTGCTCTATTAACTTGACTTTCCTTGACTGCTCACTGCTTGGTTCTTTTTCGTCCCGTTTTAAATACAGCACCAGTTTAAGGGCAGGCTGCCTGGAAAGCCACTTGGGACGCGACACTAAAGAGGAACAAATACGTAAAATAATTATAAATGTATGGATAATTAGAGTGTTTTACTGGTGTTAAAGTACTGTAAGAGATACCTCCAATGATTTTTGCCTGAGTGCGAAAATATTTCCACCGGTTCCAGTTTAAATACTAATTAAATTTGCGTGCTGCGACAGTGAAGTAAATTTGAAAAGAAGAAGCAAAAGAAAGTAAAATTGAAAACTTGCTAATTAAACATAAAATTCTTTCAATTCTTGCATGCATATTTATCTCTTAGTAAAGTAAAGTTGGACTAAACTCACCATTTGAACAACTGAGAGAGAGTCGGATATTTTAGTAGTCTGGAAAAGAACATGCTCTTGATGCATGCGAAATTGAAGAACTCTGCATGGGACTGATGCATGATAAGCGGAATAGGCACTCTATCGTTACATCAATAATTGGAAATTTTCTTATTGTTGCTGTTGCTGTAACTAATCTCGCTTATCTAATATCAGAACAAGCCCACGAAATTTATCGTGGCAAGGAGGCTAAGTTGCGCCTGTCGCTGGCAACAGCCTTGGGCACCATATAGGTGGCAGTACGACTTTGCTAGGTTCTACCCCTAATTTTGATCTCTGGGGTACGGGTTCGAGAATCTTTCATACCTCTTCCCCTATCTGAATCGGCTCGCCGCATATTTAGAGTGTCTCATTCCGCACAGACACTATACATTTACAAACATCCATGCCTTCTCCGGGATTCTAGCCCGGGCATTCAGAGTGGTCTATAAGGCAGCCACACTGACCACTATCCGGGTTGGCAGCAAATGCAGCCGTAGATGAAGATAATTTTTGAAGTAGAAGATCAGAGTTTTCTCTATTACTCTCCCACTGTATCGACTCCATTTCAGCTGATATTTCATTTAGGAGTGGACAGAAGTATGTCTGTTAATTTAAAACAAAATATAATCAATGCTTAACGAAATAAATATGCAAAAATCCAGCGAAATTTCTTAAAATAAGATATAAGATGTTAACTAAAAATGTACGTTAAATATGCATCTTACCAATGGCTGACCGTCATTGGTGCAGCAATCAGTCACTTGGTTCAATCTGGTAAATTTCCACAAAGTAATTTTTATATTTTCATGGTATCCAAACTAACCTATTAGTACCTTTTGATGGTGCCAGCTGTTGCATCAGCTATTTTGGAGAGCGAAACGAAAATGCTTTACTATCCATAATAGATAAGGTAGAATGTCTGAAGAAATTTAACAGCGGTCAGATTGAACGGAGCTTGCGTGAGACGATTGAACGGGCGGAGCCTGTGTGATTTATGTAGCATTGACTCATATATAAATTACAAAATAAAAAAAGCCGAAGAGTGTAGTATCCAGAATAGATAAAAATAATTTTGAAGAATAGATGAATGCAGATGAATTTTTAAGTATTTTTCATCATCGTAATGAATCAGAAATTGTGCAAATGCTTGTCAGTGCAACAAGTCGCAGAAGGAACAAGAAAAATAATACTTGGGTAGTATGCAGCAGAGCAGTCAACCTCTTCTAGAGTCATGCTTTTCAATATTTGCTATCCTAGATTAGCTGCCTTATCACCAGTTATTACATTATCACCAGTTTCTGATATTTTAGTCATCGTCCAAGATGATGCAGATCTTAGTAATCCTTATTAAACTTCATCTCAAGCCACTTCATCTACTTACAAGGAAGATCTCTCAAACTTGAACTCTAATTTTGTTTCAGAAGTACATATGAGCTACTCACGTACAAATGCGTAATAAGAAAAAGAAATCTTTGCTAATATTTTAGATGTAATCTAAAAAATTATTAAAAACTGAGTTTCTGATCGTCAGTGGCAAATTCTCTGAAGACATTTCGCTGAATTTTAAAATTTCGTTAAATCTTCAAAACAGCGCTGCATCGCTAAATATAGTTTGTTCTATAGGTTTAATATACTAGTTTGATCTATAGTTTCTTTTTGCATTGCCCACCAGCGGCCGAGTGGTTACAACAGCTGGATACACTTAATTCGGTCAGTGTTCGAAAATTGGCTGGTTGTTGGCATACGTGGCTTTCGCCAAGCATAGTGAACAGAAATGTTTCTTTTAGAAATTCTTCCACGAAGGAATCTTTTCGGTTAGGTAGATAGCCCTTGTATGCTTTCCGTAATCAAATATTCTAACGTATTTACAATAATTTAGCCGTTAGTCTTTCAACATTATTTACTTCTACATAAGCGACGTCATTTTCCTGTTACTGTGCTGTAAAGTATATTTTAATTTTATAACAATTATTTTAATTTTAAAATCCCTTTCCTATCAGTTCTTGTTTCCACTTACAGCTCCCTCCAGAATGAGGTTTTAGAATCGCGTTGAATGTAAATGAGTTAAAGTATTTAAGGAAGGTTCAACTTATTTCGTGAGAGCTAGGAATCCTGAGTAGCGCGTGTTTGCCTTCGGGCTGAGTCTCTCTTGAAGCTGTTACACTCGGCGGTATATTACGTGCCTTTTGATATTCGCCGGCTAGTTTAAATTAAGGGCCAACTACGTTAGATGCTTGTGTTTAGCTTCGGCTAAGTCTCCTTTAGTTAGTTATAGTTTAGTTTTTATTTCTTATTCCGAGTTTAAGCCCGAATGGAGGCTTTGTTGTAAGCCCGAGAAAGGGGCCATGTGTTATTCTTCTTTGAGTGACCTAAAGGGTAGTTTAACCTGTTTTGTGTCTGCATCTTTAGTTATTTGAACTCAACGATAAGTCGCTAAACAGTTCACTAGGTTCCTTTACGTTTATTTTAGACAAGAAAAGTGAGGAATCCTACAGTGCACTGCTTTATTTTCAATATTTTATTAAAAACGCTTTCCCAATTTTTCAACAAACCTGGAATCAACAGTTATTTGAGCTTCGTGCTGACCTGGAATTGGACTGGATTACTGAGATTAAGGTAAAGCCCTCGAGAGTTGTCGAGAGCCTAAGGTGAAGATGTCTTCGTAGAAAACGGTCTGGTCTGGTATTCAAAGTTACACATGGGGAAATAAACGAAAGCTCTTACTTTTTTTCCCTTCTAGTACGCTCATTAGGATTTGAATCCAAATTGAACTATTAGTATTTAATTAGTATTTACGGCTAAGCGGCTAGTGGGCCGAAACTTATTCCTGAAAAAGATGCAGTTAACCTAAAATGCAGTTGATAAATTCAAAAAGAGAACCAGTAAGTTAAAATTAACTGCTAAATCCCTTTATACGAAACAAAATAAACAAGCATACAAATGAGCAAGAACTGCATTGGAAAATCATTAAGTTATTTTGAAGCAGGAGACGTGAAAAATGAGCAATGCTTTCGTCAGGACAAGCACCTGGACCTCTCGAATGCGCGCCGAGTTTGTTACCGTTACACCTTGAAGGCATGCAGAACGAAGGGAGAAAATACCTTATAACGTAATGAAAGTTTAATTGACAAAAGGCAAGCTGCTTTCGGCCTTAGATCAAGAAGATGCTGACACAAAATTTGGGCTTTCAAAACATCGTAATATGTCCAATGAAGTTAATTACAGTCAAATTTTTTATGCTTTATGTAATTAACATATTCACTTAAAAATGCGAATTTCTGTGAGTTTTTCTAAAATTTTCTATTCTTTCAAGCTGTAAATAACTAAATTTTAGCTTGCAATCAACTTGACTGCTAAAGTCAAAAAATTAAACAGACATTGTATAAGGTATTTCTCCCGCCTTCTTTGCATGCCTTCGTGGTGTAGGGGTCAGCAAGCTGGTCACATATTACAGAGGTCCGTGGTTCGAGTCCCGGCGAAGGCGTTGCTCCTTTTTCATCTCTCCTGCTTTCAAAAAAAATATATACGTATAACATCATAAAATATATATACTTGATGTTTCTACAATTGCACTGGATTTTCTAGTTCTGAAGTTTGTCTTTTGAGAGGTATAACTACATAGAAGAAATTATGGCTAGAGCCTCTTCAGTTGAAGAGACTGACTGTAGAAATAAATCAGATACCATAGTTGACACAGTTGTTTCGTTAAAATTTGAATCAAGGTAAAAACAAACAAACAAAACAAGACTCAATCATATATTACGGGATTATAAAGCAAAGTGCGGCAAAATTCTAACATATTGTAAGTCGAAATTAGATGAAACGGAGCTTGTTATGTGTCCAAAAAAAGTATTTATATTATTGAGTGAAACAGCAAAAATGCTTAAAAAAAGTCCAGATATTTATATTGAAGCATTTCACAGTACCAGATGACATGGAATCAATATGTATATTTCCGATTTGAAATGTTTTGTTTGTTTTAAATCTGAAAGGCTGGATATATCGGTTCATGCATCCCAAATCTGGCTGAGAAAATTTAGACAAAAATTTCATGTTGTGAGCAGGAAAATAATGAGGATAGTTCTCCTCCTTCACAAAACTGGAAATACCAATTAATTAGCAAACTGCATTTGCTTTTGTTTTGTAAGGTTTATTATACGTTTTCTAACAGTTATTTTAAGTTTTGTATCTTTCCTATCTTATTCTAATTTCAGCTTACAATTTCCTGCCAGAATGTGAATTCAGAAACGCCGATAATGCAAATGAGAATGAGTACTATTTAAGTCGTGACTTAACCGACTTCAACAGAGAGAGAGTCTGAACTTTGCTCGGCCATATCTTAGGCCCTTGCTAGGCTTCGCCGACTTAATTAATACTTAGGGGCCAACTAGTTAGATTGTGATAGCTTCGGCGATATTCATTAAGAGCTTTAGTTAAGTTATAGTTTACAGTAATTTTAGTTCAAATTATTAGTATTTAAATTCAAGCCCGAGTGGTGGCTTTATTGTAAAGTTCCAAGCCGGAACTGAATTGTAAATATACTGAGTAATAAAGGATTTTAAACCCTTCTCAAGTCTTACGTATTCTGTTCACACACTTAAGCGATTATTCGCTTGTTAAGTGTTCGTGGGATTAGAAGCTAGAACTTAAATATTTAAAGAGTTGAACTCCACATTTTAATTGACTTAAAACATTTGCAGTTCACTACCAATCAGATATTTAACATCGATCAGTCCTCCTTTAATAGGAACATTTATTCAGGACGCACATTTAATTATTTACGGTCAAAACGTATTAAAAGAACTATACATTCTGTCAGTACCGCGATATTTTTGTACATTATTATGGTTACTAGCAGTTTAAATGGTAACTTTTAATGTCACTTCTTGATTCCATTTCCTGACGAAACAGGATACTTTGAAGTCAGCATAAAGAAAACAGTGTTTTAAGCAAATAATACTTATTGCTTCTAAACTGCGAAAACCGGTTAGTCAAAAACATGGATAACAAACATATATTATAAAGTAATCCAAATTAAAATCGGCTTTCTGTAAATTCTTGGTCTTCTTTCAAAATCCAGATTTGATTGAAAGTATCACACCGCTTCCAAATTCTGGATATTCTCCTTCAAAGGACAAAATTAATTCAATCTATTTCAAATATAAATTTCGACTATGGAAAATTTTTATTCGTAAATCTTCCTGTGTTGTAATAACTGAGCAATTTTCATATTATTTATTTCAATGGAGTGTTCCATATTATTTATTTCAATGGAATTCGGCAAAACTACCCGGCATTGACAAAACGGAAAGGACGCATTTACAACCCCAGTCAGATTGCATGATAGAGAGGTTTAATCTAACTATTCTTAATCAACTCTCGTTGGTGGTTTCAAGAAATCAACAGGACAGGGACAAGAAGTTACCCGTGTTTTTACTGGCTTATCGCAGTGCTCTCCACGAGACTACTTGCTATTCACCATCCCAGATGCTCTTCGGTCGTGACCTTCGTCTGTCTTGTCATCTCTTGTTTGGTTGCCCTCCGGATGCGCCTTCATCGCCTGAGGAGTGCGTCCAAGATCTCCAAGCACGGTTTGAAGTTTGAAGTGACGAGCGAGTCAACTTGGCGTCGAAGAAGATGAAGACCCGATATGAAAGGAGAGCTACAGGACATCGATTCCATGAATATGACTAGATGTGGCTGCTGAATCCTATTCGACGGAAAGAACTTCTCCCTAGTCTTCAGTGACTTCTCTACAGTCACCTTGGGATGGTCCTTACACAGTCCTAAAGAGGCTGAACGACGTCTTTGTTCGGATGCGTAAGTCACCGAATTCTAAGCCTAAAGTCGTTCATTACAACAAGGTAGCCCATTATTATGGGCATAGTACGTAGTGTATATAATGTAAAAAGTATAAGACCATGGTCCTATTTGTTTCTAAATTTTTAAGTTTATACACTCATTTTTTGATTTAGTTGTTATTTTTGATTTAGTTGTTATTTCATTTGTTATTTACTGAAAGTAATACTTCAGTATTACATAAATTTCCGTTGTTTGTGAGTATGGTTTCCTGTCCAAGGATTGTACTGCCGAGATGTGCAGTCCTTGGAAAGGTGGGAATGTTACGAATTTTGTATATAAATCAATACAATAATTTTTGTGCAGTTATATGTGAAATTTTTGTATTTTTCTGTGTAATGTAAGGCGAAAAATCTAAAGAGAGATGAAATGCCGGAAAAGTAAGAATACAGGTGCAAGTCCGTTTAACATTGAATAAATGGGTAACTCGGTAATCTGACCAAATACCCCACCTCAGCCTATACCTCATCTGAAGAATACCATTTATGGACTTCCTCAGACGTCAGGCTCAATTCAGGATTCACTCAGGAATCTGGAAAGAGCAGAGATAGGAATTCTCCGCTACATGCCGGAATAATAACAATAGTATCAAAGTATAGCCAAATAGCGTCAACCTGGCAAAGGTTTTGGAAATTTATTTTGTCACCAAATTTGGCAAGAAATCGGTGAAAGTCGCCAAACTTGGCGGCCATTTAGCGACATTTTAATCTGATCCCTGTATCACTGTAGTAACTACAGTAACTGAATAAATTTAATTGGTCACTGTATTGATTGTAACCGTAATTCGGCACTCATATTGCCTTCCTGTAATTTCAAGAAGTAGAAAATGCTAGAAATATCTCGACGACCGGGGGAAAACTATGTGAGGCCGGAGACAGCATCTGCTATCAGTAGCAATTGTTGTTGTTAGCTGTTAGCTCAGCGTGAGTTTGGAGAAATGAGATTTCTCCTGGTAGCTTTCTCTTTAGCTACGCTTCGCATTGCGTTGTGTTTAACGTTCATAGTAGTTTGAAGTGTAACTACTGATTGCAATCTCTGATTGAAGAGTATTACGACTATTTTAGTGAAATTTTCGGATCTTTGATGTGTTTCGTTTGATAAAATAAATTTTATCGACCTGTCATTGGACCTGTTTGCATTCAATATAGAGCGAACCGGTACACATGCAACAATATCGCACTGCGGTAGCTTTGTGATTACAATAATATCTTTTTGCAGTAAGATTATCTGCGGTGCTTTTCGTATTCTGGCCTTGTATTTTAAAGATTAAATCTCCATGAGTTCTATTTGACCTTCCATTTAATTTACTATGAACTGTTGTCCAAAATAGGTATGTTTTAGTTTTTATCTATTCATTTATATTTTTATATTTTTGTTCTGTGTATCGATCATCTTGGTGACTTTTCAAATTTTAAACCTTCATTTTGGATATCTAGAACATCGCTATATATCTCCGATTCGCCCAATCTAGTTATGTTTTACAATTTTTAACTACCTATCTATAGAATTTTAACCGGCTTCGTATTTTATTGTTATATATTTGTTAGATGAGCAGATTCATACCTGTGTCTTCCACAATAATTTTTTGGCTCAAGTTTCGAAGTTCTTTCTTTTCTGTTGCAATTTTTATCTGTTCACTTTGAAAATGTTAGTTATAAAATTTCTTGTAATAAAATTCCTTGTACATTTACTTTATGAGATTTCTCTTAATATTTCCCTTGAGGTTTTATTTAATTTTTCTCTTTTAATCTACATGTATGTAAGACATTTTAAGGACAGAAAGAATTAGTTAACTGTTGATTGCACTTTAACGTATCAACGGTCTGAAAAAAATCACTTATTCGATATATAGGTCTCAGTGATACCGCAAGAGGCGACAGTCAGCATTAAATACGATTAGTTTAATTAATTTACTAATACGTTATCTTAAACTGTGTGTTGTGAAGCAAGAAATGGGTGAACGGGTTTATTAATGTCATGAAATAACACAAATGATATTTAAAAATTTAATAAAACTATTTTGTGCGCTTTTTATATAAACAAATGTTTTAATTATTTTGATAACACTAAATATTGGGAAAAAATGTACTGTTATTGAACAGCGTCTTTACGGATGTGTATGAAATGCCTGAGGAATTACTCTTATTTGATTATTTGAGAAATTAGGAATAAGTTGAGTTTATCAAAAGTTCTGATTATTTATAAGGTATTTCTCCCGCCTTCTTGGCATACCTTCGTAGTGTAGTGGTCAGTACGCTTGACGCGCATTCGAGAGGTCCGTGGTTCGAGTCTCAGCGAGGGCATTGCTCATTTCTTTATCTTCCTGACATCGAAAATAACCTAATGTCTCTGCAGTGGCGCCCGAACTTAAAGGTAGTGGATGATGATTCTCCACAGCCATGATTTGGCGATTGGGGCCCTTAATCCCCAGTCGCCCTTTAAAAAGGGGAGTACATAAGGTATTTTTCCTGCTTTAAAAAAATCCTAATATCCAATACCTCTATATATTAAAGTTCTTTCAAAGGCCAAAAGAGTAAATGAATATTTTTCAATCATGTATTATAACAAAATAAATCACAAGGAGCATCAATGTTTACTCAGCCAGGGAGCAAAAAACTGAGTAGAAATATTTCAGTCGTGATTGGTCATTGTATATGTAAATGCGAATTACAATTCGCAGTTTAAAAAGAATTCTAAAAATTA
Source organism: Stegodyphus mimosarum (assembly GCA_000611955.2). NCBI lineage: Eukaryota > Metazoa > Arthropoda > Arachnida > Araneae > Eresidae > Stegodyphus > Stegodyphus mimosarum. The sequence goes on from KK114492.1 coordinate 94,662, forward strand.
AATTAATTACTTAAATTGATTTTATTTCGTTTTGGCACAAAAAAAAATTTAATTTGGATTAAAAAATTTAAATAAAATATTTTTGGAATTTTTTAAAATACAGGGTGGCCAAAAAGTCCCTTTACAAGTACCATTATTTTACTGCATAATAAAACTTATAGTTATTTGTCTAAAATGTCCGCATATGCATCAATATTATCCCTGCGCAGCATGACACGCCTGAATGTCCTCCTACTCATCTGCTTCGATGCCACATCCTGGAAGGCTTCAAGAACACTTTTCCGCAGAACGTCACTCTCCACATACCGCATACATAAAAAAATAGTATAGAGTGTATATGAAATCAAATACAGTACAAAATGTATCTAATGCATATACAGCAACGTGATGAAAGGTATTGTGCAAAGCAATTATGAATATTTTTCTGTATGGAGTGTATTGTACTACATGTATAGAATGCTACGATTAAAAACAAAGTCGATTGCCGAACAAGACACCTATACTTTGTATATTATAATCACAGCAAGAAGTAACCATTGCCACCTATACTTTGTATGTTATAATCACAGCAAAAAGTAATCATTGCGTGTTTCCGCATTTTGTAATTTTTTTCATTGTGCATTTTTAACAGTTTGTTAAAGCCCTTTGTATTAAGAATTATGTTGCATGTAATCAAGAGTTATTACCAAGTACTTATATTCGTATAATCAAGAGTAATGTTCAATGTAATATTTAGCTAGTACTCACAGTGTTTTTAAGTGCAGAAATGAGTTTTGTGAAGGTGTCTTAAATATAGTGAAGTGCTCAATGTAATGCGTATTATAAAAATTATAGTTGCATTGAGTGTTTTATATATAGCAATGTGTTAGCGTGCAATATAACTAGAAGAATGTTTAATGGCAAAGTTATTTTTGGTATGTTTTCAGAGTACAGCAAAATTTTCACAGCAATGAGCTTTCAGAATAACGTTATTCAATCAAAATTAGTATAGAATGCATTGTATCTTCAGATCTGTAACCTGTATTTTGTATATTCTACTTTATGTAAAGCTGCAAGATCTGTCTCGGTTATTCCACATAAACTAGAAACAGTCCTAAAATGGCGAATTCTCCCACAGGCATAAACGAATTACCAGCACAGAAGAAGGATGAAAAGTAACCCATTATTAATTCAAAGTTTAACAAAAAGGCACGATCTTTATATGTTACAAAAACACCGTCAACTTGTGGCGAAAACTTAAATGCAGTGTATAATTCAAGTCGAATCTAAAATAAAGTAGTGGTGGATTAGCACGTTAAATTACACCTAACAGGTTGACTCACAGACACCTAACAGGCGAAACGATAATTCGAAATGGCCAAGAGGCTTACTAGCGTAACAGCGGGATAGCAAAGAAACGTGCGCTGGCTAGCGAAAACACGCTGTGAATAAACTCAGAGATTCACCCGTTTAAATATTCACTTCACTTAAATTTAAATTTACATCTTGGTGAGAAAATACTAGGAAAAGTTGAGAGGTTCAGGAAAGGTATCAAACTTAAAATAAATTTGTTATGCAAAATAAGGGAACCCTACAAAGCATACAGAATAATCTAATACTTTGTATGGCCATGTATTGCCTTGATTTCGGGGTGTTGCTTCAGATATTTGCGAGATCCGGACGATACCAGAATAGTCAATGAAAGCAGCCAGAGTATCAGGACCTGCTCTTACCTGTCCACAACTGCTTCTTCCTGACGTATGATCTGATGATCCCCGCAGGGCCTTATTTGGTGTCATAAGGTCCGAACTTTGAGGCGGCCAAGGATAAGGAGCTTAAATAATGTTGGTAACCTTGCCATCTTACACTGTTATATGAATTTAGTTCAAGTGAAAGGGGATTTTCTGACCACATTGTATATTAATACATAAAAAAATTTGCATTTCAAACATTTGAAAACAGAGGAGATCTTGTAGGCAATTTCTGCATTGCAGTCATCTGTATGACTAAGAAATGCTTATCCAAGTATACTGAAACTAAAGGAACTTCAAAGATAGTAATCTGAAGATTAAACTCATTTCTTCGTCCTACATTGCTTAGCCTTCGTTTTATCTGTTGATATAAATGCGACCAGGAGCAAGTGCATTTCCTTTTCTTTTTCAACGTTTATCGAAGATGTGCCCTCATAAATACCGCTTTCTTGTAGATGACAGTAACAATAACGATATTTCTTAGGTGGAATAGTTTCATATTTTCTCATCGCTGATAGCTCACGCAGTTAGGATATAAAGCAATTACTATTACTATAGAAGTAGACTGCCTCCATTTCAAACGAGATCGTATGATTTTAGTTACTATATTTGTCAAAAAAAAAAAAAAAAAAAAAACTGCTGAAAAATGAGGAATTAAAAATGCGACGAGATAAATCTATTTCCCGCATTAATTTTAAAACTTAAAGGGACTTTCATTTTTTGATAAAAATAGATTAAAAGTGTGGTATTTCATTAGAATTTAAACTGACGCGTTAAAATATGAAGATATTGGTATGTTACAACATTAGATATCTATCAAATCACTTTTTTAAAATATGGAAATTGTAAAGGTTTTCTTTGAAACTGAAAACTCTAATTTTTGATTTGTTAAAGCTTTTTGAACACTTTCTTTAACTTTCTGGGTATTTCTTACAAATGTGTGTCCTTGTGAGGATTTTCTTCCCATTATTAACTAGAGTTAGGAATTATAGTAACCGTGCAAAGCAATATTCATCTAAATACTGAGCGTGATCACCATTACCCTTTATAGTGTTACAGATTGTTTAAATTTGTCAGGACTTAGTGTTCGGTGCATATTCTTGGCGAACATCTTTGTGAAATATTTTACACGATCCTGATCTTGAACAGGGAGCTGAATGCTGCTATGTTCTGTGGCAGAAAACTGTGCTTAAGTGGAAAAAGAACTGCACATAAGAAGGATTTAAATCCTCTTTGGTTAAACCACTATTATTTATAACCACTTCCCAACTCGGGAGGGATACAGAAAATAATGACCTCACTTGGGTCTAAACTGAACAATCAAATAATTTGAACTAAAGTTAAATAGAAATTAAATAGTCGTTGCTCACAGAACTATAACGCGAGGTTGGCCTCTAAACTAAAGGGTGCGTAGCAAGATTTAACTAATACTAAGGCACTTAGATTTACTTCAATAAGTAATAGCGTAACAGCGCTATGGCTTAGAATTTAAATACTAGCTGGTCAGGCGAACGTCGAACAGAGTGGCTCAAAACACCTTTATATGTCATCGAATATTTTAAAAAATTCCTGAGTTGGAGACCTTTCGGCGGCATAAAAGCAGAGTACACAATAACAGATGCTTAAGATGGCTGGATATTTCAAAAATACAGTTTTTCGTCGTAACCGCTTAATGTTAATGTGTTAATCATACCAAATGATTTCTTATAATTCAACAGTTGATAAATCAATGGTTTTGTTCATATAAAGATAAATTTGCATTCCAATATATTTTACAACGTGATATTTGACAAACGTAGTTTTAAACCATATGGCATACTTTCATCACAATGGAAAATCTTGATTTTTGATCATTTTGTAGAGAAATTAGGTTATTTCGAAGCAGGAGACATGAAAAATGAGCAATGCCTTCTCCGGGACTCGAACCATGAACCTCGCGAATACGCGTCGAGCGTGCTAACCATACACCACGAAGGCACGCTAAGGAGGCGGGAGAAATACCTTATATACTCTCCCTTTTAAAGAGCGACTGGGGATTAGAGGACCCAATCAATCGCCAAACAAATCCTGGTGGTGGAGAATAATCATCCACCACCTTATTTTTAGTTCGGGAGCCACTGTAGAGGCATTGTGTTAATTCGAAGCAGGAGACATGAAAAATGAGCAATACCTTCCCCGGGACTCGAACCACTGACCTCTCGAATACCCGCCGAACGTGCTAACCGTACACCACGAAGGCATGCTAAGAAGGCGGGAGAAATACCTTATAATTTTATAATTTAAAAAAATGCTTTAAATTGTACTGTACTAAATTTCACTACTGCAGAAAGACAAAATGGTGTGTTGCAAAAATAAAGTTTTTTGGTATAAACACGGCTTGAATTCAGTTAGTGCCAACCAGATCTCCTTTCTTCTCAATGTCAATTTCATAATTCCAATTGGAGTCCCAAATAAGATGCGCTCTGGTGTTGTAATGGAAACTTTATAATGAATTTAAATTAAAGTTTCTAAAGCAGAGCAAGAACATCATGCATGAATTAAAAGTTAATGAGAGATCACGTCTAACTTATTGCTGATAAGAAATGCATACTAGAAATTCATCGAGAAACACTTTTTGAGCAAAATAAAGCAGTTGTCTGCATTCGGTAGTAAATGCTTTTCAAATAGAGTTTGAATAGAAAATATGAAGAATAATACATTCCAAATAATAAAACTCTACGGGGAGAAATTTGTATCATATAGATTTAGATTTAAGCCTGTTTCTGAAAACAAATAAATATTCTTAAGTAGACCCAGTTCATGATATGAAGGAAATATGAGAAATTATGTTGAATGAATGAAAGAAAATGAAGAAATGAAATAATGAAAGCATGAAAGAAATTATGCTCCAGGCTAGTGGCATGATTCTATGATTTTCTATGAATGGCACTCTGAGCTTCAGTTCGAGCATACAGGATAATAAAAGAAATTTGATAGTCGAAGCTATGAAGACTAATAAAAGAAAAGGTATTTAAAGAATAGAATAATTAAAGTAAGAAATGGCGTATCAAGACTGCGCTTAAAGGTTAGGACTAGGCGGGATATTTACTAAAACTATGCGGTATACTAACTAAAGAAGGAGAAACTATTAGAGCAAGCCAGAAATTTAAGGGCACACAGTGCCAAAAAATTGTTAAAAACTTTGATTTTTTTTTAATTGGCTCACATTTTATTTGACTCTTTTTAAATATATAAGCAAAATCCCAAAGCTGCACCGTCAAAAGTTCAGAAGTTATTAAGGCGTTTATATTCGATGGCAGACATTTGAAGAAAGTCCATTTAAATGATTTTCATTTAAACTAGTATCACAGCTTAACGGAATATAAAATTATTTTATTCCTTTCTGCAGAAAAGCATTACAGGAGTAAATGGGACTATTGAAAAGAAGGGAAATGCAGACAGGTTTGTTATTAAATTGTTAATTTTTACAGCTGAAAACTAAACAATTTTTCTCGTTCCCCTCTTGAAAGTCATGTTTTTAAAATTTTAAGCCTTTTTTTTAAATAAGCAGAGAGGTTTCAATTTTTTTCTCTTTTTATTATATTTTTAATGGATGGGTTTAATATTAACATTTGCTGCTATTGTTCAAAAAATATTTAAATTAAGAATACGTTAGTTTTTCTGTTTCTTTCATTGGTCATAACAGCAAAAACATTTTACTCAATTTAAAAAGAGAACAAAAATTACACCCACAATCTCTAGTAGCATATTTTCAGAAATGCACAAAATATTTAGAGCAAAATATCAATATTTAAAAATAATAAAACTTTTTAAATAATTTAAAACTTTATTTAAACTGCTTAGTAACAGTTTGTTTGAAATTTTCTTTGTAATTCCTTGTTAAAATATTATACAACTAAAATTTCACTCTAAATTTGAAACGATGCATAGAGCTAAAAGATGTTGGTATAATCCGAAAGTTGTTTTAATAATAAGAAAAATATACAGAAGGATGGAAATAGCGACGTAATAAAAAGAGAAATTTCAATCATACTAGAGTAAAAGTAGCAGACTAAAGAAAAATCTAAGCGTACTCTTACTACATAATGTATGAAAGATAATATTCGATCAGAAAATGGAAGGATACTCGATCGTACAGCCACATGCCATCTGACATCTAACAAAATATAGATTTGAAGAATAAGGAAATCAAAAGGGCTATAAAATATTCTGTGGTATCACGAAATATATCAGAATGTTTTTGATAAGCTGAAAGTCTCGATATAAAAAGAAATTGTAACATTAAAGGGCGTTTTATATCTTCCAGAAATTCTGGAAAAAGCTGGTTGAAGGTAAGGTAATATTTGAAGATTTAGTGCTCAACGAAAGATAAATATCGGGTGATGAAAATGTTGAGATCATATAGGGAGAGTTTTTAATTGCTCTCATGTTTGTAAGTTTAAGGATGTTTATTAATTCGAAGAATTACAATGAAACAACTTCAGCATAAAAAATAAAAAGATTTTCTTGGAATAAATGACATAAAATATCAGGGTACGTAAATGAAGACTAGATGACACTTAAAAATGCAGTGCTGAAGTTTGATGCCCTTATATCTAACTTAGATCCAAATAAAATATGCATACAAGCTAAACATTCGAGAAAAAACTTTTAAAGAACTCTTAAATAGTCAGTAAACATAGAGCTTTTTTTCTGTGTGTGTGGTTAGTTAAGGAAAATCATTTATATGGGACAAGGTAATGGATATCAAGAAAGTAAAATTGGTGAGAAAATTGCTTGTAAACTTGTAGAGTCATCAGGTATATTTGAAGCAAGAGAGATTGAAAAATGAGCAATGCCTTCGCCGGGAATCGAACCACTGACCTCTCGGTTACGCGTCGAGCGTGCTTACCACTACATCACGAAGGCATGCGAAGAAGGCGGGAGAAATACCTTATATACTCCTCCTTTTAAAGAGCGACTGGGGATTAGGGACCCCAATCGCCAAATCGTGGTGGTGGAGAATCATCATCCATCACCTTTTAGTTTGGGCGTCACTTGTAGAGTCATTAGGATATTTGGAAGCAGGAGTGAGGAAGAATGAGCAATGCCTTCGCCGGCAATCGAACCACGGACCTCTCGGTTACGCGCCGAGCGTGCTGACTACTACACCACGAAGGCATGCGAAGAAGGCGAGAGAAATACCTTGTAGGGTTTATATTTATTTTAACTAACATTTATTTTAAGTTCATATTCCTTTCCTGTTTAGCATTCATTTTCCCCCTAGAAATGCCCGTGCCAGAGTATGTAAATTGCAGTAGCACGCGCAGTTTATTCAAATTTAGCGGAAGCCAGTTGAGTTAGATAGTAGACGAAACGAGCGTGTAAAAGTCTTGCTTTGAACCTACGCTGGAGATTTTCCTTAGTAGAATTTAGATCGGCGCGTATCGGCCTGTGTGCCTAGCCTTGCAGAAGTGCTAGATTTCAACTGTTAAATCAGTAATCTTGGTGAATATCAGCGATAATTAAAAACGCGGTTAGTTAAGATCTCAGAGCTTCGTCGGTAGTGTTTGACATTTGTTCGTCTAGTTTCTTATTTTCAGTTTTACCTTATTTTTAGTTCAACCGCCGAGTTGGCGCAGTTTGTGAGCGTCGAGTAGACGCAGTTGTAATTCTAAAAGTACAATAAAAGGGTTTCAACCCCTTCGCACGTTTTTGTGACTCACTATCCCAGTGACTGACAAGTTGGGCCAGAGAGATCTTACAACCTTATAAACTAAATCAAGCTCTTTATGTTTCAAAACAGGCTAAAAGAGTATGGGTAGTGCGTCCGTACAGACCATTAGACATTTTACTTCGGAATAGAACTGAAAAATGTGCAATACTGTTGCCGGAATTTGAACTCCATAGCTTCCGATTGCTAGTAGGAGGTTCTTTCCAGTTATTCCCAGAAAGCAGGCAGTAAGGACGGAGAAAATACCTTGCAAGTTTGGTATGAAACAGTTAACAATTATCTTGTAAGAGTAGGTTTTTAAAAGCTTCAAAGCTAATAAATGCTTCTTTAATTATATAAATAACAATTCTAAGCTTGCAAGTAGATGATATAATATTAATTTAAAATGTTGCAAGATGCAATTCAGAAGTTAAAAGAACGGTTCAGGCTTGAATAGAATAGCAATAATTAATTTTTCTTTTAAATGGCCGGGTGCCTTATTTTAGCCATTAGCCTTTCGCCACTTCAAGGGCTGGTAGTGGTGGCCATTTCGTTATGGAAACACCGAATAAGTAGCCACCGTTATGTTATCTCATTGAAGGGACGGACAGTTACAACTATGCCTTCTTAGAGATTCGAACCCGGGCCCATAGCTATGGCAGTCAGGGTTACTAACTACTATACAGGCTGGGCGGCAAAACATTTAATTAGAAACAAAAATTTTTTAAACACAACATGATCAAGGAAATTTTTAACAAATAATATATATTAACTAAGCATTAAATAAATTTAGTACAAAAACTGTAAACTTATTTCTGCACCCTTAGATTAGGTAGATCTAAAGTACATTTCGAAAACTTCCAGATTTCAAAAGAAGTTGTTCCACATAAGTATCAATAAGTGATATTATTTTTACTTTCCTTGGCAATCAACATGAAACCAGATATATCTTATGCAGTTGTAACGTTGAGTAAGTACAATAAAAATCTCGTAGCAGTTCTCGTGGGAACTGAAAAGGAAGTTCTTAGGTATATTAACAACACTAAGCAGTTAGAACTAGTGTTTTAAAAAGGAAGTTAGAATTAAAGTGTTAAATTGAGTGTTCTTGGAAACGCGTTATAGGTGAAAAAACCGAAACCTAAAATGACTGTTCAGCTTGGTAATAAGCTTCTACCACGGACATTAAAAGCTTCTTTTAGTCTTTGTTTATTAGCCTACGATTTGGAGATAATGTAGTCTGATACGCTATTTAAAAGGAGGTTTATTTTAGTAGTGTTTAGAAACTCGGATTTCTGAAAAATCAATGTTTTGTCACATAATAAATCGGCTATACCTGTTATAAATCTGAACAAAGAAGTGACAAATACAATCATCTTGTTATAGACATTTGTTTTGTGAATGAAAGGTTGCATACATTTTTTTACCTTATTAAATCAGAGAAAAACGTACAGATTTCATTAACTATAGCTATATCCAATAGCAAGTTAAACTGCTTCATGAGTAATGTTAATCTGGTATCCTGAAATAATAAATATTGTATTTTAGTTATAAATAAGATACGTAAATTTCTTAGCAGCCAAATATGATTTTCGTAATGAAATAAGTGAGAAATTGTGACCTAATTTCATTACGATGTGAATCTTAATTTCATTCATTTATGTTTTATATTTTGTAGCACTATGTTTCAATAACTTGGTTATTAAAAGCGAAAACGTCAACAATCTATGCTTTGAAAATATATCCCGGCATTTTAAATAGATATATTGATTTTGAAGATTATATGATAATGTGAGAAATATGCATACCCAATTTTTGGAAGATTTGATGCATCATATGCCTGTTGGTGACAACCGGTAAAGGAATCAAAAACTTCTCTCCCTTGTGTCTTTGATATACAGGGGAATTCGCTCCCAGACCGACAAACTTGCAAGGTGTGTAGGGGGTCAGAGACGACTCGGAATCACATAGGAATGCAGGGTCGCAAATGCCGTAGTTGCGAGCTATAGTACAAAGAAACAGAGAAAAAGACTACCTGGCAGAACTAGCAGAAACAGAGAAACAGAAACACATTAATGGGACAGAAAACATTTTATTGAAAGGTTGTACTACAACAGGTGTACAAAGTTGCGACCAGAAGTCGTCAGGCAAGCCGTTTTACCTGTCATAGTAAAACCTTTCAATATAATGTTTTCTGTCCCATTAATGTGTTGCTGTTTCTGTTCTTTTTCTCTGCTTCTTTGCATCAATAGCTCGCAACTACGGCATTTGCGAACTTCATTGCTATGTGATTCCGAGTCGTCTCTGTACTCCCTACACACCCTGCAAGTTTCTCGGTCTGGTTGCGAATCACCCTGTACAGCGGTCAGCATATCAAGTCGAAAGTCATGCAGAAAGTCTCAGATCTGATTCACGGTGAGGTCTAGACTGATTTTTCAGGATTTCTACTCATTAAAAATCTATGAATATACAAATAAACCCTATTATTTTTCTCTCTGCTCAAGCGTATTTCCACATATTTTATAAAATAAGAGATTTTTAGTTTCAAATCAAAAATTAAATTAATGATGATGAATACAAATTAGTTCGTCATTGGAAATTTGGGGTCAATAATAGTCAAAGTCTCTTAGTTCTTCATTCACTGCCATTATTTTGCTTTACAAGTAAACCTTGTAAGGTTTTAGTTAAACTAACCAAGTTTATTTTAATTTAAATCTTTTCTATCTCCTCTCTGCTTCAACTTCCTGTCAGAAGAAGCGCGCGTTTTTAGCTTATGCTAATTTTTGAAGTTCAGCCATGCACTATTTAAGCAGAGGTAGAAACCTCTCGGTGTGTGAGAGCTTTGCCTCAGATCACGGTCACGCTGCTCAACGTTCGCCTGACCAGCTAGCAGTTTAAATTTATAAGCCATAGTGCTTACTACGTGATTGCATTGTAAAATAATTAAAGTGCGGTAGTATTTAGTACACCTTGCTACGCACCCTTTTCGGTAGAGGCCAATCTCCGCGAATTGCTCTGCGAAGCAAAGTTTAATTAAGTTCTATTTTAGGTTTAGTATTTAATTTTATTTGATTGTTAAATTCGACCAAAGTGTGGTCTGTTACGTTCTGTATCTCTCCCGAATTGGGAGGTTTGTTATTAATAGTGAATTAATAAAAAAGGATTTCAAATCCCTTCACGTGCAGTTATTCTCCAGCCCAGCAGTTACATCAGAACATAGCGTAGCTTCCGCTCCCTGTTCCAGTTCAGGGCTTAGAACGTAAGGATAAGAACCCTTTACAGAGTTTACCATGTTCTCAAAGAATACACACAGAATGCTAAGTCCTGATAACCTTATTAAACTCGGTTCATTATGCTTTATCGATTCGTTACGCATTGAATTATTCACCGCGAAAGAGTAGACTCATTCTATTTTCTGCTTTAAGAGACATTGAGTAGTTAATACGATTTTAAAAGGCAATATGTGAAATCTTAATGGAAAATTGTCAGCGGAAAACTAGTTGTAAATCCTAAGATATAGTTAAAATGAGTAAGAAAAAGAACTGAGGAAGTATTGTACAGTCGTCGACATTCATAGTTAAAAAAATTATCTTCGTAATTAACTATTTATTTAAATATTAAGTGTAAGATAAACTATATGTTTTTGTAGTAAAATTTATTCTATTAGATTTTTATACATTCAAGAGTTTTCTTTTTTGCAATAATTTTAATAAAAATCACAGCTGAAGAACTAGCAGAATGTCGGCGGGCTCTTCTCATCGAGGGCCCACCAGCCGCCAAGTGGCAAAATCGATGAACGCTGGTAGTTTCGATCTGGGTTTGATTCCAGGCGAACGGGCTGGCTGCATGTGCTTTTTCGTGGTTTTTCCCATGTGCAGCAGGGCTTCTCTGTCCTGAAGGAAACCTCCAGAGATGCATCATCATCAGAAATATTTGCGGCTGCTGACGACGTCTTGCTTGTTTCAAAAGGACACAGCTCTAACAGTTATGAGGTAAATTACCAAAAAGCATTTAGACAAAATAGTCAGCTGGAATAGTGAACATAGACTCACAATTTCAAGATCAAAACATAAGAAATGCTGATTAGCCCAGGAAAAAGGCACTAGCGTATGGCAGAAATATATAATTCGTGAGACATTTCCGCTACTTGGGTGTCATTATAGACGACAGACTCTTCTGGCTCCCTCACATTAAGGACCTTAAAGAAAGGCTGCAGAAACAGTCTAACACAAAGCGGAGAAAAGGTGCTCCTCATAGTCGGGGTGTCTCCTCGCAGATGCTCAAGGTGTAGTATGCCACCGTCCCTGAGTGTATTGTTCTTTATGACCTCTCCATATGGGGCGTGAATGTTACGATTAATACACAACAAGCATGGAACTCGGCGCAAAGACCATTTCTTCTGGGCATCTGCAAGGGATTCCATACGTCTCCAACAGTTGCATTAAATGCATTGGCAGGTCTTCCGCCCCTGGAGTTGGTAGTACAGAGCGAGAGTGCTGGAGTGAGAGCGATCAAGACGTTTCGATTTGGGATAAGACATATATATCCTCGGACTACGAGAATCATATTGCCCACTTTCCTTGCCACCCCGCTGACTTCGATAGAGAAGAAAGCTGTAATCCTCCAATTGCATTACAATTAACAGCCGTCTATACTGATGGCTCCAATGAGAGCTCGGGACCGGCAACGCCTGGTGTACAGTGGGCGGTGACCTCATAGTCCATTCCTGGGCTAAGAAGCTTATAAGGTATTTGCCCCGCTTCTTAGCATGCCTTCGTGGTGTAATGGAATACACTCGACACGTATTCGAGAGGTCCCTGGTTCAAATCTAGGCGAAGGCACTGCTCATTTTTCTTCTCTACTGCTTCCAAATAAATCCTACAGTGGCGCCATAACTAAAAAAGGGGGTAGACGATGATTCTCCGCCACTAGGATTTGGCGATTGGCACGGTGTCCCTTATCCCCAGTCGCCTTTTAAAAGGGGGAGTATATAAAGTATTTCTCCCGATTTCTTAGCATGCCTTCGTGGTCAACACACTCGAAGCGTATTCGAGAGGTCTGGCGCTCGAGTCCGTGGTTCGAGTCCCGGCGATAGCGTTGCTCATTTTTCATCTCTCCTGCTTCTAAATAAATCCTAATGACTCTGAAAGCTTCATCCCAATAACTCAGTGTTTCAAACAGAACTTATAGCCTTAAAAACACTCTGGACTTTACTGTTAACAATGGAAGGTACAAAGTAATATACACAGATTCAGTGTCAAGCTTGCAGGCCATCCAGGGTGGCCGCAGTAGACATTCCATAGTTAAAGTCATAGAAAAACTATTAATTTCGATTCCTGTAAGTCTGAAGTCCAAGCTTCAGTGGGTTCCAGCCCATACGGGGATAAAAGGAAATGACGCAGCAGATATGATTGCGAAAAGCGCCATTTGAGTAGCGTTAATGGGCCCCTTCTGATTTGGCCTAAGAGACAGAGACCAATGTCTTTGTGTCACTACTTGTGACCCATATCACTATCTGTAAGACTAGCTGCACAATGTGAATTCGCATTTAAAAATGCCCGCTGTAATCAATATGACGGCATGGACCAAAAATACAAATAAGAATAAATATGCTCTCACTCGCTTTCAGACTGCACTAACCTTTCTAAGAGTATTGCTGACAGCCTGGAGCCTTCTCTGTTACTTTCCTCCGACATCGTGCCGTCAGTTGCCTGCTCTGTGCATATATTAATTTACCTAATTGAGTTTTAATTTATGAAATTAATTAGTTACTTAAAATTAGTTAAATCAATTATTTAATTAATTAGTTTAATTTAAATAATTAATTGTTTTCTTTTGTTTTAGCACTCATTTAATGTATTTCATGATTTGTAATTTATTTGTTCAGATTTCATCTTTTACATCCGTACCTGTATTGTGCTCTTGGTAATGTAGCATCAACAGTATCAATTTTTTAATGTATTTAATACACACTTAATTTAATTGTATAAGTGTCAGTACTCCTTACAACTATGAATATATGGCACTTAACAATTTAAGTACCTCCTTGGAAGCTACAGCAACCTTGCAGCGCTCAAGACAAATGGGCTGTTAGCATTTTCCCTTTAGTCTCAACAGTCCTCACCATGCACTTTCTTTCCATGTCCTGATGTTTCTTTCCGTATTCCTCACTTAACGTAATCAATCCCCGGAGGACACAGCCCTAAGCTCTAAATGTAATCAATTCCTGGAAGGCAAAATAAGCTCTTTTTTATTCCATCGTCGGAATTCAACAGGCAGAAGAACACCTAAGCCAGTGGGCCAGCTGTTCGGGCGATGCCGAAAAGAAAGAAAGTACACTGCTGTGCAAAAATTAAGGACGAGACGGTTTTTTCAATATAACTTTGTACAAAAGCTTTCCAAATCAACACATTTAATACCGTAAGATCCCCAATACGTAAGGACATGAGTAATGTAAGCAACACTTACTAAAAGAGAAATCAGAGGGATAAAAAGAAGCTTTATTGAAAAAGTAGCATGGAGCGCAATGCGATTGAAGGCCGAAACATCCCTGTGATGGGTGTCCAGCAAGAAACATCCGGTCTTTAATAGGGGATATGATCTCCCCTGACTGCTAGGCAGGTTTCACATCATTTGTGCATGCTGGATATGTGGTTGTTAATGAGCTGTTGAGACACTGCTGCTCGTTCCTCTTGTAGCACCAATCGCAGTTTCGGAATCGTTACTGGCGATAAGTTACGTGCTGCCACGGGTCTCCCTAGTAAGTTCCGTACATGCTTGACGGGATTTAGATCCAGAGACCTTGCCGACCAATCCATGTGTTCAATATCTTCACTCTCCAACAGCTCTTCGACAGTAACTGTGCGATGAGGTGGAGCGTTGTCGTCCATGAAGAGGAACTGAGGACCCATAGCCCTTGTGAAAAGACGCATGTAAGGAAGAAGAACATCGTTACAATAGCAGTCCCAGGTGACGAACCTCCTTGGGAGATATGAAGGTCGGTCCGGCTACCAAGCATTATGTCTGCTCGAACGAGAACTCCGCGACCTCCAAAACAGTCCCTTTTGATGATGTTGAAGAAGTTATTGCGTGTTCCCCGCTCTTTCCAGATGTGTATGCGTCTAGAATCGCAACTCAGATTAAATCTGCTCTCATCTGTAAAGAGTACTCGACCCCATTCATTGTCTCTCCAATTCCGGTGTTCCGGGCACCACAGAGAACGCCTTCTCCGATGGGCAGGCGTTAGAGGTACACAAACAGACCACCACCGTGCAGTTTTCTGGCCACGGTAAAACGCGATATCGGTCGTCCAGTCGCCTGTGTCGTGTGTCTAGCGATTTCTCCCGCTGTCTGCCGCCTGTTTCTTCTGGCCTGTAAGGCAATATACCGGTCATCTGCGGGTGTGGTTCCTCGTGGACGACCACTACTAAACCCCCGGATAGCTGTTCCTGTAGTTTGAAATTGTCTCCAAAGTCGTGAAACGATGCTGTGAGCAATTCCGAACTCTGCAGCCACACTTGTCACACTGCGGCCTTCCTCCAACTTCCCAATGATTCGACCTCGGGTAAAATCATCCAGATGTCGTCTAACAGATTGATTATTCGCTATTTCTCGCTGAGGCAGCAACTCGGTGTGATTTTAACTGCTATACGGTGTGCAATCTCTTTGCCAGAAATACTGATCTTACACCGACAACATGCTTTATACTACTCAGACACTCCCCCATTACGTCTACCTGCATATCTGCGCATGTGCTACCGTACATCACCTTACTTAATCTCCTGATTGGTCTTTCTGTCCGCTCTGCCTCTTCGTTCAGCTGATATGCTAATTTTTCGACTTCGTCCTTAATTTTTGCACACCAGTGTATACACAAGCCAGTTTGTCTTAGTCCTCCACTAAAGCATCCCTCCTGTTAGGCAGACTTTGCCATAATCAACAAAAGCAAACCAAAAGTTCTCATTGGGAGATAAATAATTCTCTAATCTAGATTAAAACTTGAATCTAGGCTAGAGTTTAAAAAGCTGACTATGAAAGAACTCGAGCTAACTTTCGGTCTTACTGAGCCAAGGGGCAGATCTGTAACCTCGAAAGTTGAGGAAAAAACTCTTATCGAATTCTTCTCCTCTAATTTTGTTCAAAATAATAAATATCAGTGGGGCGAATTATATAAAATATTTTGCGAATTAAGCTAATAATTCAGTAATTTTCATTTAAAATTAACTGTTTAAACAAAAAAATCCTTTTTCTTTGCTTTTTGGTATGTTTTTATGATATATGTTATCTGAAATATAAGTTCATTCTTTTAATCCATATTTCTTTTTTAATATTTGGAAGAAAGTGGAAAAAGGAAAGAAAAAGGAAAGAAAAGAACCTAAAGAATTCTTATTGATTTTTTCAGCGCCTGCGCAAGAGATACTGTATACACATGACCTGTAGCGAGTTAACGACTTGCGAGAGGTAAAGTGAACGACAGAGAGAGTATGCAAGTTACCATGGAAGCGGAGCTTTGTGGCTTCCGCTTTGTAGAATTGGAGTTCTATTAATCTGAGTGGTGTGAGATAAATAAAAAGTGTAAATACAGTCTACTAATGAGTTCTTTTATGAGAGACTGAGAATGAGCTATAGACATAAATGTCTGCGGAGCTGGAGACGGACTAGCGATCTATGGATGCAGTTATATGAAGAATAAGAGAAGCTCTTAAAAACAACAAAGAAGCTCTGCAAACTTTGAACTCCCAGTAATTTTCAGAAAAATAATATGCGCACGAATCAGCTGATCTTTACATAGTGGAAAAAAAATAGATATTAATAAAGCGCTGTAATTAAGTAAAAATAAGAATAGGAAATGAATGGAAAATTAACGATAATGCAAAATATAAAAATATTTATATATATGTATTTAAAAATGTATAATGCAAAATATAACGATATTTGTGATACAACACTATTTTGCGAGTTTCAAGATTTTTGAAATGCTGTTTCCCATGTGTCTAGATGATAGATTCTTGAATTAAAAATACAAGAATTTATATGAATAGATACACTTAAAACTTTAAATTACTACGTTTGTTCATGTACGAGTTTCTTTCATTTTTATTTCGATAAGCATTGTATTTTTTTCAATCCGTGATTTTCTTCACTATTTTAGAACATTCCATACAACAAGATATATATCCTTTCTGATTCTATGAACTAACTAAGGCTGAAAAACATACAAAACATTTAAGGCTTGAAAGGTACGGCAAAATTAAGCGAAATTTCCAAATCATCTTATTTTAAAAAGCTGCTTTATTTGCAGGTTTGCCGGTGCAAATGGTATGTTTCGAGTGGGTAATCAGTACGTTGATTACGAATTAAATGTATTGTACATTTGAAGTATAACGAAGAGATGATCAACCACAGCTATACGTACCGAATTGAATTAAAATTGGTTCAAGGGAGAATTTGGGAGAAAACCTTGTAGTCTGCGTTCTAAACTGAAACCTTGCAGTGCTCAAGATACTGCAACATTAGCGTTTATTGCGTTTTAGCAATATTGTGATTTATTATAATCATATGTAAGCAATAACTAAGAAATCACTAACCTATGTAAACCTAAACAATTTTATTTATACTTTATAGTGTAGATTGCCAGTTTGGTAAAATATTCAGGAAGAGATTGCGATAAAATATTAAATTTATTTGCATCATCTGGTACATTATAAATTGCATTAATAGTTGAATAATACACAAAATATTAGAAACAATTCTGCTCAGTTAGAATTACACAGCATTAAAATAATTTTCAAAATAGATATAAACTAATGATTAAAAAGATGTGAATATAATTATATTTAGCAATTCATTGTTGTTTTGTGGCTTTTCAAAATTTCAAAATGCTGCTAAATTTTGTCAGAACGCTCGCTTTAGGCAAATTGAATTTTTGAAGCTGCTTTTCTACTTAGTTAGCAGATTTTGACCAATTTTTTTTTATTTTTGGAGTCATTTTAATTTTTTGTCACATTTTCCTTTCAAAATTTAAGTATAACACATGCCCTTGAACGAATCTTGCGGATGTTTGAAAAAAAGAGGGAATTTTTTACCATTTTCCATCTTATTATACTTATTTTCCTTTAGGAGAGTGGGAATAACTGTGATTTTTCGAAGTTATCTCTTTTCTTTTCATTAAAATTGTATAAAAGTACATTAAAGATATAAAAATAGTAAGTAAGAATAATCGAGAAAATTGAATTCTAAATTCACCTATAAAAATATAGCAAATAGATTTTATCATAAATACTATTTCAATTAATTTCCATAAAAATCATGTAAAAAGCAAAGAGAGGGTAAGCAAAATGCCACCGTCAGTAAACTAACAAATACAACAAAAACGTTTATCTTTTCAAATAATCGCTGATATAGTTTGAAACTAATCATAAATTTGTGTGCAAAGCTTAAGCAAGAATGCAAACATTTAGCAGCTAGCCATGAAATTGCAGAAAAGGAGGTCTGGAAATCAGTACAATGAACACGTAAGTCAGTAGGAACGTCATGCTCATGCAAATATCAGGAACGAAACGTCAGAGGCGACGTGAGCGTACACAAAACGCGTGATGTCGGCGCGCGCAGCTCAACAGTAGAATAAAAGGAAGGACGGAAACGCAATTCAACAATTATCCTCAATAAATCTAAAAAGCTCAATAACCTTCAAGATCTTCTTTTGTTTCAAGAACCGGTTCCCATTGTATCTAAAGCTAAATATCTTGGCATCATTCTTAATAGAAAGCTTACCTGGTCAGATCATATTCAAAGCGTCAAGAACAAGGCGTTAGGCATCATGATCAGATTTCTACCAGTTATTGGAAAATATTCTAATCTCAGCTTACGCACCAAAAGACATATCTATACTTCCTGTATTAGGGCAATTCTTTGTTACGCTTCTCCTGCCTGGAACACTGCTACCTGTAAACAACTTTATCACTTGCAAGTCATTCAGAATAAATTCCTTAGAATAATCACAGATGCCCACTTTTTTATAAGAAAAGAACTTCTTCATAGAGATCTCAAGCTTGAATCTATACAGGACTATATAAAGAAATCAAATGATAATTTTTCAACAAAGCTGTGCAATGTGACTTTGTGAATTACTCCCAGATATTCAACTATGAAATCCTTTCAGAAGACAAATTTATTCGTCCATTAGCTGCTCACACAATCATAGATGGAGTCTGACAAGAGCACTCATGACAACTCCTCGTTGGTAGTTGCTTAACTTTCTTTCACATTTGTATATAGTTATTCTTTTTCTTCCTTGTACCTGTGTAATTATTTCTTAGTACATATCAATTATTGAAATTTTGTAGCACCTTTTGAACTATTATTCGTATGTTGACAAGATTTTCATCTCTTTTTGCCTTTTTTACAATGTCAGATGAATTGCTTGCTCCGCAGATCTGGTCTTGTCGTTTCTCTCGCGATGTCCTAGGCCTCCTTTTCTTTCTTTTCTGCCTCCATTTTCTCTTCCGAGATTCACCCACGTCCGGATTCTATTATGTCATGTGCCCTAGGGCTTTATTTCAAGAACCGGCATCGCTGCCTAGGCAGTAGCCCGGTATAGCTGGTATCCAGGTATCCAGGTATCCAATTCAACAAATTCGCTGCAAGTGCCAGTGAGTCAGTTCGTGAAATATGGCTAAAAGAAATCACCTGGACGACTTCACACGTGGAAGAATAATCGGAAAGCTCGAGGAGGGGTGTACTGTCACCAGTGTAGCTGCAGAGTTCGGAATCAACAAAAATGTCGTTTCGCGCGCTTGGAAAGCGTTCCAAACTACAGGTACAGCTGTTAGAACGGTTGGTGGTGGCCGCCCGAGGACGATATCTGCAAGGCATGACCGATATATCGCCCTGCAGGCGAAAAGAGGCCGTCAGCAAGCGCCATTGCTCAGCAACTCTGTACAGCAACGGGGCGACAAGTGTCGCGGTTTACTATGGCCAGACGTCTTCACAAAGCTGGCCTATTCGCGCGCCGTCCTGAACGCTGCCTCCCGTTGAAAGTTGGCCACCGACATCACCGTTTACAGTGGTGCAGAGAACACAAAAACTAGACAACTGATCAATGGAGTCGTGTCCTCTTTACGGATGTGAGTCGGTTCAGTACCAGAAGCGATTCTCAACGCGTTTTGATTTGGAGAGAGGTCGAGACCCGGTTTTAGCCCAGTAACATCAAGGAAAGACACCGTAACGGTGGTCCTGGAGTTCCTGTATGGGGAGGCATTATGCTGAACGGGCGAACTGAGCTCCACGTTTTCGACAGAGGGCCTGTAACCGGGGATTGCTATTGTGAGGAGGTACTCCTTCCCCATGTGCGTCTGTTCCGAAGTGCCATTGGCCCAGACGTAATTTTTATGGATGACAATGCACGGCCACATCGGACTCTTGCTGTTAAGGAGCTACTGGAAAGTGAAGATATCACTCGAATGGATTGGCCAGCGTACTCCCCAGATTTAAATCCCATCGAACATGTGTGGGATGCTTTGGGGAGACGCATTGCAGCACGCTTACATCCTCCGCAGAACACCCAACAACTCAAACAGATGCTGATTGAGGAATGGGCACTTCTACCGCAAGAAATGTTGCATCAGCTGGTTCTGAGTATGCGGAGACGGTGCGAAGCAACCATTGCAGTGAGGGGAGGGCATATCTTATATTAAGGAACATCTGCTTGTTGTTCTTCCTTATGGATAGACAATCATGAGTCACGATACTATGCGTTCAATAAAACTTGTTTTTGTTTGATTCCATACCGTATGCATTGTATTCATTTTTCAGCTCCGATGCTTTCGTCATTCTTTACGTACATAATACTCTCCTTCATTTCTGCATTTCATGTCTCTCAGTTGATTTCTCGTGGAGTTATGGCAAATAACTCTGCTGTTGCTTAAGTTTTGCCCACCAGTGTAATAACGATACTATTTATAAAAATTGATTTCTATAGGTTTGAGCTGAATAATTTACTTACATTTATATGTTCATTTTTCGGAGTAGAATATGGAAAGTACCTGTTCTGCATTATTTTGGGGGTTCTGCATTATTACTTAAAATATACATTTCCAAAGCTAAAACTAATTCGAAAGTATTAGAGGCTGAATCGTTTACCTTTACGGTATGGGATCTAGTTTTCTTAGCTGTCATAAAATGCTACTAGATCTACTTAAGTGCTGACGCTTGCGAATTCTTGCACAGACTGGAAGATGAACACAATCAGAGGAAGGGTATAAAAGATCCTATTATTGAACAAAAAGTATTTAACAAATGGCACGCGCTTACGTGCTTACAAAAATACCGACCGCTTGCGGTAAAAACTTAAAAGATAAAGTGACACTCAATTTAAAAGCACTCAATAAAGAGCACTCACTAATACACAATTCAAGTTTAGCTAACAGGCTGACTCAGAAACCTACACCGGCCTATAATAACTCGGCGGCAAGAAGGCATAGCCCCTATTAAAGTTAACAGCTGGTAGATACTAAAAACGTGCTCTTTCAGCAGTGAAATCTATTGAGAGTCTAACCTTTTCGCTCCAACAGCTTAAACAGTCTCGCTCACCCTAACTCATTTGCAACCTGGCGAGGAAAAGGTAGGGAATAAGAGAATTCAGGAAAGGCTCACAAAATAAAATAACTATTAGTAAAAATAAATAAAAGCCTATAACCGTAAATATTGGTTCATATCGTGTCCTAACCCTGTAGAGACATTAGGTTATTACGAAGCAGGAGAGCTGAAAAATAACCAACGCCTTCGCCGGGAATCGAACCACGGACATCTCGGTTACGCGTCGAGCATGCAGACCACTACTCCACAAAGGCATGCGAAGAAGGCGGGAGAAATACCTTATAACCGTAATCTCAAAATACAATAATAGAAATTCAAGAAGCTGGGCGTTTATATGAAATTCAAGACTCATTGAAGGAAGAATGTATCTTTATAATAATTAGATATGAATAACTTCGTCTTGAGATTTTATTACCACCCTTAAATCGTATGCTAGCAGAATTAACACAAGAATTGCAACAAGAATCAAAATAATCTATCACATAGCATACCAAAAAGCATTTCTTTAATGCTCAGAAAACCCCAACAGAACGGTTGTTGAGCATTTCAGTTCCTTGTTGATATAGGGACATTGAAGAAACGTTTTGCTCTTCGGATGGTTCCTGGTTTTTATAAGATGTTTGGAAGCCTATGTAGTAAACGAAACCGAAGACATGTGCTGAACTGAAAGGCAGCACAGCACTATAATATACAACTTCAGACAGAAGGAGTTTTATGAATGTAATAGGAAATGCAGCAAAAATAAAAAAATATATATAAGTATGTATAAAAATACACTTGTGTTCAGAATTAAAAGAATTTTCCAGTTTAAATCAATTATCTTCAGAACTCATAGGCATATTGTATTCAAATTATACAAAAACACTTATGTCATACAACAGGTGTATGTCAACACGTGATTGAGCGTAAAGCTCATCCGCGCTAAAACAGAGGTTGGTTTGGTTCTCATTAACAATCATACAGCTCTTAGAGGTTGAGTTCAAATTGAGTTTGAGTCCCTTAAAGTAAATAAAATGTCGGGGTCGAGGATGAGTCTTCATCGTCTTTTCAAATCTTTGTTATTTACACTTATATTACAAATACTATATTCAACTATTCAAATTAAATATTCTGGAATATTCACATAATATGCGCCGATATTATATGCCTGATTTCATCAACAACCATCCTTGCTGCCGTCTAAAGGCATTCTGAATAAGCAAATAGGGTTGCCGTAATATCTGGCTCCCTTCAAGTGCCAGTGAAGATTTTTAATCTTCAACATCCCTGCAGCAGTCGGTCTTACTCATATCCTGGTGG
The DNA here is from genome assembly GCA_000611955.2 of Stegodyphus mimosarum. Taxonomy (NCBI): domain Eukaryota; kingdom Metazoa; phylum Arthropoda; class Arachnida; order Araneae; family Eresidae; genus Stegodyphus; species Stegodyphus mimosarum. Next base: position 116,976 of record KK114492.1, read on the forward strand.
GGAATTGCAAGTGGCGTAAAGAGGGTTGAAAGTTGCTTCTCAAAGATGTCCGAGAAGTTAGGGTTATAGGGTTTGAATCTGACATCTGGCTGACCAGTGCATTCGGTTTACATCCGCATTTTGGAGAAAATCATAAACTAGAGTATTCATATGCGGACGAGTATAGCTTTTCATAAAACTGTACTGAGGACCAACTACACACCTGAGGTGCGAAGTGCTCGTCTACACGTGAGCTAATCTGGTGGATTATTTTCTGGAAAATGAGGATATTAAATGGCTAATCTGGCCAGCCAGAAATACGCACCTGAATCCTATAGAATTTGCCGAAGATGATTTTAAGAAGGGCAATTGTAACTCGCCTTTTCTCTCCCAGAACCCTCCAGGATCTGAAAACAGCCTGCTGCGGGAATCGAACCGACTGCAACAGGGACTCATATGTATATGTATCCAGTATGAAGTCACGTTGTGGGATGAGTTGTATAAACAGCCTCCATCTTCTTTAATCTTTCAATCTCTGTTTCAGAATTTTATGGGCGGACGAGCCTTACTCACGATTACGCGTATGTACTACGATTGCTGTACTGTATATTTTTGTGTATTACATCAAACAATCCATACCAAATGTCATTAAAATTTGTCCATCAGCTATAGAGATAATCAATTAAATTAGAAAATTCTCTTAATTTTGAACACTAGTGTAATTAAATTTTACCTCTTAGATGTATTCTTGAAATTTAGACTTATATTTAGCGCGAAAATGAAAATTTATTAGTACAAAGGAAGGTTAAACAGATGTCATTAAATAATTTACAATGTTACTTTGAAAATCCCAAAATATATCAATTACAAATTTAACTTCATCCATTTCTCCTGCCTGTTCTTCAAGACGGCAACGAATCAACGACTTAAGTCGCTCGGGCTTTCGAGCTTGCACTTTTAAACTATTATTACTTTCGTTTCCTGAAATATGTCTTACCTTCAAAATCCATTTACGCAGTCGGTTTTCCCAAGATATAAGACAATGTCGTAAATTTAAGTCACCTTTATACCCTCTCCGCCAACATATAACCAAGTCATTATCTTAAGTAGCTCTGATGTGATTATTCCATTTAACTAAACAAAATCTAGTTCTCTTTCTCGCAATATTGCTTATTCGTGGAAATTCTTATTGTAAAACGTTTAAACGGTCAAATATTTCGTTGCTTTAACTGAAATGTTACAACTTAGATCGGATTAAAAGTAAAGTTAGCGTTGTAAATAAATGAAATTTACAAACTTAAAAATTTTCGTTTTTACTTGGGTTGTAATTGTTAGCTGTATAGTAGTAAAATAAGTTCTTAGTGAAGGGCTTTTTAAGAGAAACCGGCTGGTGTTCATGTTATGTACGGGAAAATTCACAAAAACGTTCATATTGGCAGCCCGTTCATTTGAGTCTGGTTCGAACTACCAGTGTTTAGCAGTTTTACCGTTTGGTCGTTGGTGGATAACAACGTATATATTATCATATAGAGATTTACATCGTAAAGTGTAATGAGAGGTAGAGCATTAATTAAGTGAAGAAACTGGTACTTGCGCATTAACGCAACCCCCTTGACGCATTTTGTCGATTGTTTACAAATGAAAGTATAAGGTATTTCTCTCGCCTTCTTCGCATGCCTTCGTGGTGTAGTAGTCAGCATGCTCAGCGCGTAACCGAGAGGTCCGTGGTTCGATTTCCGGCGAAGGCGTTGCTCATTTTTCATCACTCCTGCTTCCAATATCCTAATGACTCTACAAGTGACACCCGAACTAAAAGGTGATGGATGATGATTCTACACCACCACGATTTGGCGATTGGGGTCCCTAATCCCCAGTCGCCCTTTAAAAGGAGGAGTATATAAGGTATTTCTCACCTTCTTCGCATGCCTTCCTGGTGTAGTGGTTAGCACGCTCGGCGCGTAACCGAGAGGCCCGTGGTTCGATTCCCGGCGAAGGCATTGCTCATTTTTCCTCACTCCTGCTTCCAAATATCCTAATGACTTTACAAAAGGACAAAAGTTACTTATCGGGTGCAGCCTGGAAGATTACGTGACTATTTTTAAACAGATTCCCAAACTATCGATATTTATTATTAGTTGGCAAACATTATAGACATATATGAAAAGGAAACATATTTTAGAAATTTAGAATGTAACTTTTAATTATTAATTAAGTATCACGTGATACATTAAAAATAAAACTAATTTTTCTACAAATCTTTCTGTAATTTTTTTTGCGCTATTCTTTTCCCCAAGTACGCACTTGAAAAAATTCGAGAATTGCCAGGATACGGCATCGCGCAAACTCCTGGTAACATCGGCTATCTATCAAATGCTTCTCCTTATTATTACCATTACAGATTTTGGATCAAAATTCTGTGTTCCTGAAGAAATTTTACCGCAGTTTCTTCCACGCTGATAAATACCATTATAGCGTATTTCCACAAGCCGGATATCTTTTATTAAGTTCACCTTTATTACATTACTCTAGTGTTAACACTACTAGAGGAAGCACAGACGGGGTGTGGTAATTCCTCATATTTTTCAATCTGCTGCCACATTTTAGATTGTGTGCCGCTTTAGAGACATTAGGTTTTCGTTTTTAGGTGCAGAAAACACAAAAAATCGGCTGCCGAATTCCCATTGCTAACCGGACGTGCTACCGCTTAAACTTCGAAAGCAAAACTGGTGAAATGATTGATACATTTATTTTATGAAGGACTAAAAACCTCAGGGAAACTCTTAAGACTGAATTTTATATCAGAAGAATTTTACCCCACTTGATTGGCAATGACAATATGACTTTTTTTTCTTGATTCCGAGGAAGTTATGTTTAATTTTCAGTAAAAAATTTAGAAGACCGTAAGAATTTTCTAAAATTTCTCATGAAAATACAAAATATGTTTCATAAAATTTCTTTCAGAAGTTAAAAGATTCATTTAAATTTCTTAACTCAGTTTTTTTTTAAATAAGACTTATGAAACCAAACAAATGAATAAATTAAGCTTTTAATGAAAAAGCGGTACAGTGAAATCAATATATGCAAAAGTTTTGTCAAATTCCAGATAAAGATGGTAATTAAGCAAAAAGGCAATGAATTCAGAAGTTTTGAAATTTAGGTAGTTACATGGCTGAAGCTGGAGGGTTTGTAAAAAATACGTGGCAAAAATTAGTTAATTTACAGGTAATGACATTGAAGGGCTATCTATCTGCCTTGAGGTTTCGTGAAAGACTTCTAAAGGAAACTAGTTGTTACTTTAGAGGAAGGTAAAAAATTTCCCACGCAACCTTCTCATTTCTGAGGGAATCGAGCATGAAAAAATTTTCGTATTCATTTTATTAATTTAGTCCAATATTGGTGAAAAATGAGATGAGGTAATGAAATATTTTCCAATACCTATACACAATTTTAAGAAGGTCGGGAAACTTTTCCCTTAGCTCTAGAAATTGAATCCAGAGTTGTTTAACGTTAGAATTATTTATATTTATATAATTAGAAAGGATTTTGTAAGACTTGATCTGCAATATACGAAAAAAAAATAATTAAGATGAGAATGCTTGAGTTTTTTTACAGGCCTTCTTCATAAACCAGTAACAATTAAAAGTTTTGTCATCCATTTTCATTTCTATTTCTCAAAAAGAAAAAATAAACGTTTCATTTTTGTTTCCGTACAAAAATTTGGCCTAATATTGTTACTATATTTCCCTCTTCTGAGTTCTCCGTTCTGAGTGGTTCTGAGATTTTCCTCATATGTAATGTTTCGTTTTTTCTTTTCTCCCCTCTTTTATGCATATTTGTGTATGCGTGTGTGTGTGTGTGTGCGCGTGCGTGTATGAGTGAATGTATCCCTGTTGGACAACTCTTTTTCACCTCCGCTTCATCAGATCTTGCTCAGTCGCAGAAAACTAGATTAATCATTTACGTCTGAAATGGTCGAAAGATACCATATGTGAAAGTACCTATTCTGAAAACTCAGCCCCAGAAGAAAGTATATATAGCATTAATTTCCGACAGCGCAACCAACTTTGAAGACACGCTGTCACGATGACCTACTTTCTAAGTAAAGTAATGAAAGTAAAATTATTAACTTTCAGTATTTTGTTAATTTTTTAATTTTTATATATTTTTTTATTTTTGAAAAAGCAATTGTATTGTCCTTGAGGTGAGTTACAATCACTGGGGTGCAGCATTATTGATCAAAGCACAGCAGTGCGTAAGAAGTAACCATGACAACGAAGACCTTAGCCTGAGAGCCTATTTGACTCAAAAGCTCTCTGATTCTGGTCCGGTTAAAGAGGTCAGACCCCTAGATATACGACCATCAAATTATACTGAACTTATTACATTTCATTGCACATACCAACTCGAATACATTTGAGCGAAAAAAACAATCACGTATCTGCAGCTCATGTAATGCCATATGATATGCAACAAATTGTGCGAAACGATGTGTTTTATTAAACTTCTAACCTATCATAAAAAAACTTTTGAAACGTATGGTGCACTCGGCTGACGCGCGTCCTCTAAAGTCGCTTCCGAATTACTTGGGAAGTGGCGCGGAGCAGTTACGATGCAGTCTGCTCAGGTGAAGAGTGAATGTCAAATGTTTCTATATTTGAAAATGTATCGCCTAACTGGCGAATTTGTAGTTCGCCAAAAGAAGTAATTTCCGTTTTCGCGCATGCGTCTTTAAGCCCCCAATTTGGGGAGTTCATCGAATAAGCATTGAGTGCTGAATTCAAGATTACCACTCGGCTTGCGAGCGAACTTCAGACCGAAAGGAGATCGCAAATCGCAGAGTAATCGAAACAAAAACCGCAAAGAGAGCGAAAGTAACAGGTGAGTGTTGGTGACTCTCGTTAAGTGCAAGCATCTCCTAACAATATGCACAAATTAGTAAATTTATCAAAAACAGTACAGAATTTAACAAAATTATTTTTGAAGGGTTAAAAAAGCGGTAAAGTATTTTTCCAGCCCTTATGTTGTTTATCAGACTTTCAAGTTCTCAGTCTTTCTCTCGAAGTTATAAATTTTAGGACCATTAAACATTTATTTATTTATTATTGCAAATTCGTTTACGCTTTGTCAAAAAACTTTCCTTTTTATTAAACAGAAAATAATTAATAGCGGGAAATATAAGTTTTAAAATAAGTAAGCATTTTTTTTTTAATATTATCTATTCTATGAGCTGAAGCTCAGTCAGTAGCTCATCTCTATGAAAAAAAAAAAAAAAAAAAAAAAAAAAAAAAAAAAAAAAAACTGACATGAGAAGATAAATTATAGCATTAATTTCAACAATATATATTTTTTTAAAATTTAGCGAAAGTAATGCAGCATGAAATTATAACGCTACATTCAGAATGTTACAGATATATTTATACTGATTACTTGAAAGAGCGCCTAATACTTTAAGGCATATGCTCTAAATTCTCCGTTTTCTTCTTCCTGTTTTACATGTTTGTGTATAGATGTATATTGTTTAGATTCTAGTTTTGCTTTTGTTTCCTTTTGTATTACGTATAATTTACTTTTAGGTTTAATATTATATTTATATTAACTATAATTTTGTAATGTAAGTATAGATTTCCTTTAATTTGATCTTTTTCGACTATTAAAAATCTTAATTCAATCTCAGTGTGATTACCTATTTTCTCAACATAGGAGAAACGTCTTTATTTTCGTACTTCAGCAGTTGTAGAGTTGTTTCACTTCAGATGTGCAAACGAAGACATTTTAATAGCTGATATTTTTACTGAGATTGATTAGTTTCATAAAATGTCAATTTCTGTTCAATTTATTGATAATTTTGTGTTAAATAGTCAAGTACTGTACATTAAATTTGTGTATGCATGAAGTTGGATTAGCGAATCAAAGCTTCTGTGTTTTTGTAGAATCGTGATTTATATCAACTAAACGTTTTTAACTTTACTTCGGAAATTTCTATTGTAACATTCAGTCTATAAATTCAGTTTCAGAATATTATTATTATTTGACATTTCCTAGTAGTTTTGTACAACAAATATTTTTACATGTATCTAAAATTAGAAACTCAGCCTGTTTCTTACAGCGTTAAGCTGAAACTGTGTTACATTTTATTGCTCATATTTAATTTAACATTTTTTTGATACTTTACCATAATTCATTGTAAATATAGTACGATGCATACACATGTATATATATATATATTATATTTCTATTTTTAAAGCTATACAATTGATAGGAGTCTTCCACTTTTTAGAAGTTTAAATGCTAACCAGCTTCGTCACATTAATTTTATACATATTCTTGAAATTTTGCTTTATAGTATTTTGTTCATCTTTATAAAATTCAAGAGTGAGTTATATTGAATTCTCGAAGTTGCAGCATACTCTATGAACACTCTAAAATGAATAATTCGAAATTTTTATAAAATACTCAAGTAAACAAATACAATGAAAATAGAAAGAATAACTTCCAATGGTAAAGAAAATCAAATACAGCAAGTAACAGAAGTCCAGCTGGTATGTACATGATCGAGCTAGTCGTATTAGTTTTTTTCTAAGCTTAAAAAAGATATGTACTTTCTTGAGTGCTATGTTTTCAAGTATTTTATTCAATATTAAATCCATTTGTTTATGAAATCTTAAACTGCTATAAAGAAACTATAAAGTTTTACTCACTGCACATAGAAAAATTCTCCTAAATTTCTATAACACAGGAATGTTTTGGTGTGTGTGTGTGTATGTATATATATATATATATATATTAAGCGATTAATACATGAAATAAGCTCAGTGAGATGAAATAATGTTAGAAGTGAACGGATCCTAACTTTCATTCAATCCCACACAGATTGATATTATTACTAGCCAATAAATATGTTTAAAGCTTAAAAGCTCTTGGTTAATCTCTAATCTTTGAAATGAAAATATATTTATCTAACTCCTGCCTTCGAAAGCATAATCTGTAAGGTAAAAAAAAAATAACGGAAAGAGCGCTGTTTGCGTCTTTGTTCCAAATCAATGGGATTATACGTCCTTAACCTGCCAAACAAGATATAAACACAAGGAGTACAAAGAAAAAGTAAACAAGTTTTGTTCCATATTAAATTTCCTTATCATCTTAGCTCGCTTATATTGTAAAATGTCCATAGACCAGTTTCATCTGAATTACAAATCCATTGCCAATGGTTTCCAAAAGCTTTTCGAGAAAACAGATTGTTTGTTAATAATAACAGTAACGAAGGAGCAGTAGTCCTTCAATATCTTATACTTCATTATAAAGTGTGAAATTTCAAATATACGTAGACAATTAGAAGATACAAAATTTTCTTTGAGTTTGCCTAAAGTGCTCCTGAATTCCGTTTGAAAACTTCTGATTTAATCGCTACTTCCTCTACATGGAGAAAAAATTAAATTCTTCGTTCTTCGAAGGAGCTACATTCATTGCAATGAAGGAATAAGCAATAAACAAACTTTAACAAGATAGAATTCCTAAAGCTATTGGAAGGTTTTCTTGAGTCAAATTATAATATTAAAAATATTAATACTTTCTATTTAAATACGTATATAGTTGTTAAAATTATATTTTCTCTGATTTCCTTTTTTAGAAATTCTCACTTTTTATTGCTGAAGGACTGACTTATTTATTTTTTAAAAATTCTCATTTTTCATCTCCGCTCCTAACTGTTCACCTGAGACAAGTGCCTTATTCTTTTCACATTTGTTCCAGCCCTCTCTCATTATTCTACTGTATAAGTATTTTCACGATTTTATCCATGGAGGAATCGGAGCTGCTACGAGCAATCCTCGCGATACGACTGCGTGACGACACCCTGCAAATAAGCTTTCTTGTTCCGCTTGTTTCTACCAGCGCAGTCGGCTCAGGCAAACTCGAATCATTCGCTAAAACATATTCCCGCATATTCCGCTAGCCCGGAGTAACACGTGTCGATTTTCTAATGTTTAAAAGTTCCGAAAGGACATAAATGGATGAACGCATAAATACAGTTCATAGCAGGGAACTTAATCTTGGATGACATCAATGAAAGGTCTTAACATATGATGAACCGATTGAGATCAGCACTCAGTACTGCCAGCCGTTGAAGTTGAAGAGCAAGTGCGCAGAAAAATACCATAAAAGTTAGTGGTATAGCAATTAATGTGAGTTAGAAATGCCTTAGTTGCCAAAAAACAATTTTTACATAAATCTGAATAAAAACGAGATAAATAAGACTCAAATTATTGGGATAGGTAGAACTAGTAAGAGGGACCATGTGAGGGGTAAATAAGAGATTTAAGGGGGTAGGAAGATAAGGTATAATTGTGACATAACTCTGGATAGATCAAGCTGACTAAGGGGAATTATTTAACTGATGTATCTCCTCAAGAATGAGGTGTAGTGTTTGAATCTTATCCAAAATGTGTTCACATTTCCTAAGTTCAGCGATTTTGCTTTTGTAAATATATATAATTTTACTGAGATTATATCCGAAAATTTTCTGCTTCTTGCACGACCTGCAGGAGTTAAAAAATATTAGACTGCGTAGAATATTGGGATACAGGGTTAGGAGTTTGAACACGCTTAATACTATTATCAGTCCAGGGACTATTCTGGTGAGGATCGGCAGCTACCGCTTGACTTCTAGTAGTTTTTACAAGTTTTTCATTTTGGTGACTATTGGGCTTAAGTGCCTGCGCGAAACTAATGCCAGGGCGTATGGTAGATGTTTTATTGTCTTTCTTAAGTCTGGGAAACTTTGGACATCCCCTGTACGAGGCTACATGAAGGCCTAGGCAATTCGCACACTTGGGTGTATCTATGTGACCCTTGTCACAATTGTCAGTCTTGTGGAACCCTGCGCCCTTCACACAACGAGAGGCAACGTGGCAGTTCTCGGAGGAATGATGCCATTTCTGGCAATTGTGACATTGGGGTACCTGCGTTTTTGAAACATATTTTTCAACAGTGATATTAAAGTACATTAGATGAGTAAATCATAGATTGAATCAGATTTTCATGAGGCATAATTTGCTCTGAAATAAAGGCATTGGGGCTTTCGTTTTATACTTTGTTAACTGAACAACTTTGTGTGCACTAAATCCAAGTTCCCGAAGGGATTCTGCGATGTGGAGTCCGAAGGTAATCCTCTAAGTGAAACTTTAATTGGTTTTTTGTGTGTACATAGTACATATACATTTCTACATAGTGTTCTATAGAATTATCCAAGAAATAACTACTAAGTACTCTGTGGTCCTCGGAGGTGGTGAGTTCAACTTTCAGGAATTCGCTGTTAATACAGCCGTATAACTTGGTTTCTGGCAGTTTTTCGGACAGAGATTTCAAAAAGTCATAAAAGGAAATACCTTGTTTAGGTTTAACCATTATGGGAGGGAGTTTACGAGATTCTAAGTGCTGATGCCTCTTGGCAGCCTTATTCTGAGAATTTTCCGTAGTTACAGGGTCTGGGTCAGCATCAATATTCATAACATCAGTAGTTACAGGGTCGGAATCAGCATCAATATTCATAACATTACAGTACCCTACTATTAGGAACTGAGATTACATCACATGACAAGTTTTCATTACTAGCATAAACAACATCAACATCACTAGGTAATTTATCAAATTTGTTACTAAGGTGTACTGGAGAACTAATTTTACTAACACGTTTATTTTTAGCAGACTTAGTTGGTTTTTGAAAACCTTCAATAATGCCATTTTACATATTAATTGCTGCACTCTTTCTCTTATTTTTAGGAGTCAGGTACACTAATTCGAGTAGCTAATAGAACTGCGCACTTACCCTCAATAACAGTAGCGCTTTCTCTAAGGAATTTCTCATGATCACGTATCCTATTTACTCCATTAAAGGAATCACGAGGACCACTTGGGGGGTAGAGCTTTACGTACTTCAATGTACGTATCTTGCGTATAATCCGCATTAGCTTGGAATTGTTTAACATACTGGCCAAGGTACTTAATTACTTGATCAGCACGGAAAGTATCCAGTAGTTTAAGCTTCGAATAATCCAGCTGCAACAGTTGGTCTAATATCTCAGCATCATCGAGGGTTTTAACGTCTAGATTCGCAATGAAGTTGAACGCATCATTTATTTCCATGGGATATTCAGCCATAGGAGGCACATTATCCGCATCTAAAGGGATAGCTTAATCCATGATGTCGCACCACGAGGTAGGCTTAGCTGCGCCATTTTCACCCAGGGTAACAGCAGCAGTAGTTGACGGCGAAGAAGCACTTTCACATATCGAGGTTGGAGGTTATTCAATTATGGCAAAGCACACGAGGGCTATCTACCTAAAGGGAGGGATGCCTTCGTGGAGGACTTTCTAAGGGAAACTGGCTCGTATACACGTTACACATGGGGAAAACCACGAAAACGCCCATGCAGCCAGCCCGTTCGCGGGATTCGAACCTCGGACCGAATTACCAGTGTTCAGCGTCTTTACCGTTCGGCCGCTGGTGGGCTTCACATATCGAATTAACAGCGTTAAGCGAGTTATCTTCCACAGTAATCCAAGGAGATCTTGAACACATTTAAGCACAGCTGAAAAAGCCGCTCATGAAAAGCTGTTTCAAAAATGCTAATAAAACACAGCTTTGTAAGTAAACTAAAAGATGTTTGTTGTACCATTAAAATGCTTTTTAAACTTATCACAACTGAATTTTAGGAGGATTAGCAGTTTTCAGTAAGCAAAAACAACTCCATGGAAGTAAAACAACTCCATGGAAACATGCACTCTCTTCAAGAGCCTTGTATGCTCATGTTCTTTCACTATTGGTATTAATTCGTTCTTAACTTTAATATGCATTTTGTGTAAAACAGAAGTATATCGGGAATTGAATTTTGCATTTATATTGTCTACAACAGTGTGCATGTGTATTATTTTTATCTATATATGAAGACAGTTAACTATAGCATTGCGCTTCATAGCTCTTATCCTCTTTACAGCCCAGCATATTTTGAATATTTAGTATACGTAGTACTAGTATTCCCATTCTGTATAACAATTTTGTTATATACTTGTAAGGTAAACGAGTGTAATATTTGGCTTAAAATGTAATTGTACACTTTGAAGTGAATAATAGGCTTTAAATGATTCGAACTTATAAATGAATGTTAACATTTTTATATTTACATTTAACTGCATTTTTATCTAGATATATATCACTGTCTACAAGTAATGTGCCTTCACCTTATGTAATAGAATACTATGATTTATTGTAACACAAACCACAATGATGTTTCTACATTGAAAACATGTTCTTTCTTCAAGAGCGTTGTATGCTCATGTCATTTCACTAGTGGTATCATGTCATTCCTAATTTGAACATGTATTTTATGCAACCCAGAAGTATATCAGGAACTGAAATGGGCATTTTTATTATTGTTTACGGTAATATGCATTTTTATTGTCTACAGTAATGTGCATTTTTATTGTCTACAATAATGTGCATTTATATTACATAGCACATACCCTGTCTTCACTTTATGTATTGCATTACTCTGTTTATTATTAGTAGTATAACACCTTAATAATGTCTCTTTGCTGAAAAATTGTACGTACTTCAAGAGCCTTTTCTGCTCATGATTTTTTTATTATTATTATTTATTAGTATCACAATAATGCTGTCTGTACTGTCGGCCTGAAGTAGATCAACTCCGATGAGTAGGTGGAAATCCCGTATGGAGAATAACCTTGGTAGGGAGCCTGCTCAGCGGCGAGTAGTAGTAGTTTCCAGTCAGCATAAAATAAGCTGTTAATTAATGCCTTATAATAGCTATGATAGGCATGGAGATGTAATTTCAAAGCAATTAGTTCTTCTGCGCCTTCTTAAATGTGGATCTTTTCCTTTTATTAGACAACAGTAAAATCGAAACTGCGTTCAGATATAACATTAACCCATTCATGGCCTCATTATTCAGAAATACTTTGGAAATATCAGCTGTTGTGAACATTACTTAAATGTGAATGAATAATTTAAAACAGTAGTAAAATCGAAATTATACCCAGATATAATATTAATAAATGGTAATTTAATAATAAAAAATTATTAATCATAATTAATACTTTAATAATAAAAACTTAAATAGCAAAAAATAAATATTATTTTATAAGGTATTTCTCCCACCTTCTTCGCATGCCTTCGTGGGGTAGTGTTCAGCACGCTCGTCGCGTATTTCAGAGATCCGTGTTTCAAGTCCCGACAAAGGCGTTGCTCACTTTTTTCTTCTCCTCCTTCAAAATACCTGCCCACCAGCGGCCGAGCGGTAAAGACGCTGAACACTGGTAGTTCGGTCCGAGGTTCGAATCCCGCGAACGGGCTGGCTGCATGGGCGTTTTCGTGTTTTTCCCCATGTGTAACGTGTATACGAGCCAATTTCCCCTAGAAAGTCCTCCACGAAGGCATCCCCCCTTTAGGCAGATAGCCCTCGTGTGCTTTGCCATAATTAAGCAACCTAACCTTCAAAATACCTAGTATCTCTATAAAATTAATAATAAAAATAATACTTTAATAAAAAAAAATCTAAACATAATATAACTTTCTTCGAAAATTCTCAAAGTAGAAAATAACCAGAAAACATTTGAAGAAAATAATAGATTGACTTCTGGATAAAAAAAATATAGCTTGTGAAATAATTTTCTGTACTTAATGAAAAAAAAGAACGTAATCAATTTTTTCGTGAAATAGGATGAATAGTATGGATTTATAATGGGAAAATGAACTTCACCAGAAATTCAAAAGAATTAGATTCCATAAAGAAAGTTTAAGTTACACAGTCTTGTACTCCCCCTGCATTAAAGGGCTTATCTCATAATGTTTCTCCATATTATCAAAAAATTTGATGAGAATTATGAAATAATACATTAAATAAAAAATACAAAACTTAATTTTATATGAATAAGCATAATTTTTAAGGTATAGGTAGCTATGGAGATCACATAATGCATCATATAACTTCATATAATATACATACATATAATATCATGTAACTTCCTTCTTTATTTTCTTTGTAATATATTTAGAAATACATATTACAGTTCTATGGAAATAATTAGGAAACGTTATGTCTTGCTATAATTTAGGAAATTAGTTGTAAAATTTCATAGATTTTGTTCATATTACTTGATCTTTTCAAATTCAGTTTTATCAAAAATAAACTAAATAAACGAAATTAATTAATTAAATAAGATAAAAATTAAAGGAATTGAAATTCGGTTTAAAACATAATTCAAAATTTTAACAAAATCAAGGCATTCCTCTGATAGATGAAGAATATTTCTGCTACGTATTTTTATTATCAACAATCTTTGAAAATAATTAATAAACATAAATATGTACACACATACACAAACATACACACACATATATTTATAATAAGAAACATAAAAATAGGCTAAAAATTAGATCTTTAGATAATGCTTACTTGCTGGTCGAATAAATAGCACAACGTGATTTTCTGTCGGATATTGATTCAGCATATCAGAAATTAAAGAATTAAAGATATTTCTTCCAATGAAGTGTTCTACTACAACCGACCATAATACGTAAATAGTTGTAGAAGGTGGCAATTTTCGGTAATTTAAAAATTTGCATTTTCCAAAGCTTACTCCCTTTCTTTGCATACATTCAAAACATCATTGGTTAGGAGAACAAGCCACCATTATTCTTTTGCATTGTAAGGTTTATCCTAATTTTATAACAATTATTTTAAGTTTATGCATCTTTCCTATCCCTTCTAGCTTCAGCTTACAATTTCCAGCCAGAACGTATTTTCAGAAACGCGGTTAATGCTAATGAGTAAGAATGGTATTTAAGTCGATGTTTCACCGACTTCGTTAGAGGCCAAAGTTTCTGATTAGCGCGCGTTTGCCTTTGGCTACGTCTCTCTCTAAGTTATTGCTACGCTCGGTGGTACTTTAGGCCTTGTTTGGCTTCGCCGACTTAATTAAGATTTAGGGGCCAACTACTTAGAATCTTGATAGCTTCGGCTATATCTTTCAGTTAGTTTTAATTTCATATTAATTTGAGTTCAAGCCCAAGTGGAGGGGTTGCTGTACACCCCGAGTTAGGAGCTGATTGCGCCATATTTATTTTGAGAAATAAAGGGTAGTTAACCTTTCTTGAGTCTTACGTCTCTCTTCACAGACTCTAGCGATTATTCGCTTACCAGTGTTTGGAGTTTCAAGGATTGAATTGTGAAATAAGAATTTGAAACCCCACAGCATTATTAATGAATGAAGGTTGATATTTCCGTTAGCATGATGAGCCAAACTCATTATTCACAATTAAATTTAGTTTCTGAAATTTTAACTATAAAACCAGCCATGTATACAGTTATGACTTCCGTGACATCACTCAGATCATATAAAATTTTAAAAAAATTGATCTTTTTTGCCTGTTAAAATATTAATTTCGATTAATGTTACACAAAGCTAATTTTAAACAACTTAAAATTACATAAATGATGCAGAATATATAGCGTTAAATTTAATTTATTCTCTCCGTTACTGAAAAATCATAACTAGAAAGTGTTATATAATTTTATCAAACACATCTGCACATTAAACATAATTTCATTTACCATATTGTCCCTGAATGGTTTTCAAAGTAGTGTAGCTTTAACAAAATCTTACTTTTATCTACTTAAAAACATTACAGTGAGTATAGATTTGTAGTATAATTTCTGTAAAATCTGCCAACTTTTTATACACTTTTGATTTTGCGTTTGAAATGCAACACTGTATGTTCTTAATTAGCAATTAAAGATACATTTATTATTAGCGTGAATTATTGTACAATTTTCATTGTTTAATAAGTTTCTTAATTGGAAAAAGTACATACACAATAAGAATTTTCACTCTCATAAAATATGATACTTCAAATATGATCTAAGTTATTAGTAGTGTGAAACGGCCGGTTCACCGCCAGGAGGCGGATTGCGGATGAGCCCGGAAGCAGGTGAGGCGGTGCAAGTCGGGAGGCGGTGCAAGTTGGGAGACGGATTGCGGATGAGCAAATTAACTGACAAGGAGGAGGGTTGTAGGAGTCTGAATTTAGTTGATAAGGTGTCGTCACACTGTGATAAGAGATTATATTTTGTTGATTTTCCAGCTGTAATTTCTAATTTTAGGTCTTTTTTTCCTTTGTATTTTTCTTCGTCTTTACTAGGCATGTAATGGTTATTTCCTATGTTCTC